>WIXG01000077.1:0-253893 GCA_009869945.1 Mesaphorura yosii
GACTGGTCTCACACTTTTACATTTCTGAAAATATTTTGCTGTGTTAATTATTTTCATTGCTGAGTAATCATATTGCTGAAAGGATTTGTTTCATTGACTTCAACGATTAAATGCTCATTGCTGAGAAAAATACACATTTCATTGCTGAAAGGATTATTCTTATTAACAAAAAAATTACCACCCATAAGGAATTAGAGGCTGCAAACCGTTCTCAGTTATTAGTGTTAATGGCTAGAAGTGCATTTTGCTGTTCAGGCCCATTTTTAATTGCAGTTCGATACGTTTTACTTGTTCCTGATTTGTTTGTTTTCTGGTGTCGTGCCATGTGAGACAAAAATCACATTAATTGAAAGGTGAAGTAAGATAAGGTTGATACGATAAGAACTGTTTTGTTTTGAGAGCATTTTGTTCTCTGCATCCAACTGTCAGTACATTGACTCTTGTTGACTGGTCCAACCCAATTCTTTGCGGATGCGACAAGCAACGAACGCTTGACGCTTTAAGTTTGAAAATTGCAAATCGTGGCAATTCCTGACATTTCAAAATTTTAGTTGCCAAATGCATGCATGATGATGAATGGTGATGAGAATTCGTTTAAAATGGAGTATGGAAAGTAAACCAGTAAGCTTAAACTTACATTGCATAAAGCAAAAAGCAGATATGAAGATGAGCCTTTTCAGGGTCTTTCGTCTCAGTTCATAATTTAGTTCACCCATATTTCATTTCGAAATCTTCCAGGATGTGAAGTGACATTTATGAGGTCATTGGCTATGTGTATGTCTTCACTAAATGCGAATATGTATAAATAGCGACAATCTAAGAAGCGGATACAGATGTCGAAGAGAACGGCCTTATGTAGTGTTTAACCTTTGGATAAAAGACGTTCTTGACATGTTATTAGCTCCAGAGGTCACTTTATTCTTTTTCTCCCATAGATTAATTCTTTCTGTAATAATAAAGTGGAAAGAAAGCAGAAGGCCTTTGCCAGGGGCACGGCTGGCTTTGCTACAGCACTTCATTAATTGGCTAATTGCAGGCTTCTAGATTGTGTGAGTCATCTAATTCCAAGTCATGCAATATCTCAGCATCAGCACAGCTGCAGCTATCTGCACTTGCCCATGAATCACCGCCACTCTGCAACCGCGTGGAAAGTTCTTGCAACTGTAAAACGAATGTCCTCCAAAGCCCATTTACGCAAATGAAGTCATTTCGCGGAGGTTATTTGAGTTTAAGCCGACCATCGTATGATTGTCGTTTGTAGGCCTTTTGAAAGTGCTTGAGAGTCTCAGATAAGGAAAACAACGCAAAGCAATTAGAAACTGCGGAGGGAATTCCGCCATCCGTCTGCAGACAGGCTTCACTGCGCATCAAGTTTAAAGCCGTATTTGAGACAAAAGTAAACACACTTAATAACTCTGCGCTATTTTTACCATTTCACCATTTCTAAAACCAGATTTATTTGCAAACGCGGTACCATGCCCGTATCGTGTACCCGTACCGTATCGACATGTGCATGGACCGACTTGATAATTATTTATTGCCATAAGTCCAAAAGTACACGAGGATTGACGATTGACGCACAGAGTCGTACCTCGTGCATAAACAGCACATGTGGCAGCAGTTGGTCCACGATTTGCGAAGGAATATTGAGCAATGTCAATGTCAGTCGTGAGATTTGTCTGCGGCAATTGGGACATTTGCATGCAAATGATGCACTACTTCCATCCATCTCCATCCTGAATCCGCGTTGCATAATTAAACGTGGTTAACAAATGTTTAACTTAGCAAACCGTAATTCACAATGCTAATCAAGAAACAGCAGTAGGGTACGGACCGGAATCATTTGAATAAGTCTGAAGCTTGAAGAAGTCAAATGCACATAGGGACAGAGTTAAAATTGACCGGGTACGAAAGCATAACATTCGACGTTTGTCGTCAGTGGCCTTAACTAACGTTGAGAATGATGATCTTCACTGCGACCATGGTTCATTAGTATGCAGCTCGCAGTATGATTGCGGTATCTACGTGCAGGAGTACGGATTTGACTAAGTTTTGCCATTTAGCGCACGCATGAAAACTGACAGGGATCCGAACTAATTGGCAATTATATACCTATTCACTGACCAGACTTCGGTTAAGTCAAGGCTCACTGTGGTTAAGTGTTTAGTTCGAATTTTGTGCAGGCATCTTAACTTAACCTTTCTCCACTATTATAATTTTGACGTGATACTCCAGCTTTGAGCTTTGTCGCTATGAGCTCTCGTCTGCAGTCTACATTCAGGCATTCGCTATTCGTTTAGAGTTGTTCTCTGACGTCAAGTCTGCCAGCCTTTGCAAAGGATTGCTATTGCTATTCTTTTGTGGCATTAATTTATTTCAGTGGCGTTAATTAAATCACAAATAGTCGCCAAATATGTCCACCAGCCTTGCAACATGGCAGTCATTCGCATTCATGAACAATTTAAGTTTCTCATACTTCTTATAGCAAGCATGGTTTGAGCTTTGTTCGATTTACGACTGAGATTAATATACTTGACATATGACACGACACGAAACGATGAGACGGGCTTCACATTTACTAATGTAATTATGATGTACTTGTTGGTACTCTCAAGATTTATGAAGTCATGTTGTGAGGGTCACCTCGATGGCTCAGGCAGTGAGTGTGCCTGCGTCTGCCTGGCCTGGTGAGTTAGAAATATAGAAATGTGACTTGTATTACTATCCATTCACAATTCGCAATCCATTGCATGGGATAGTAAAGACATAAGCTGTGTTTCACAGTCCATAACATTCCATTAACATTAACTTTTAACCCTTCCATCTTTCATGGCTTTATTCCCAAAGCTCCTCGTATGCAGCGATGTGTTCTGCACTGCTCCATGCCAAGCTCTGCTCGCTTATGGTATTTGTGTTAAGCCACGTTAGTCGCACTCGAGTTATCCTTATGAACGGATGTCTATTAGCTTTAGCCTTTTCTATATGTACATACACACAGCATTAAATTATAAACATAAATCTAATGCAGGCATTTTTTTGGTTTTCTTTCTCGCATTGACGTCAATTGGAGGAATGATAAAAAGTATTAGAATAATAATAAAAAGTTGTTCTCAATTATGATTTGTAACTGAACAAACTTACCACAGAGCACAGTGTGCAGTGTCGAGTTAATTCTTCAACAAACTCAACCTTTATGAAATATGTGTTTGGATAGTTAAAAGTCTCTGCTGGTGGCCGTGGCGTGGCATTTCGTGTATGTGCAAGTAATAAGTTAATGCTTCCATGTACGATGTAAAGTACATATCAACCCCAGAATCCAATCAGTTTGCGTGCAAATCATACACACACTTCGCAGCAATTACGAAGCCTAATGAATCTAGTGCGATATGGCATTGATCATCTATTGTGATTGAGATAGTCATACATGAGGACATAATTGATGGAGAAATCATGTTCTAGACAATCTTTTGTCATCCTCATCCACATCACATGAAAGTTACGTGCAACATGCGGGCGCACGGTGCAATATTTCAGCCAGTGCTGATCTGAAAGAAGAAAGACGCACAAAATGTTGAAACCTTTCAAATCAGCGAGCTCCAGCAGCTTAGAATAGAGGACAGAGAAAGTAAAGCGCTCCCAAATTAGACGCTCTAAGCATTTAAGTCCGTCTTTACGTCAGACGCCAGCTAAATTAAGAAGTGAAATCAGTAATCAGTTAACGCCGAGGCTAACCTTGACCTTAAAATAGAAATCCGTTTTTATCTCAATAGCGAAGTAGAAAAGCAAAGGGATGAACGGGATTAGCGAAGGATTTAGCGTAGCAGGGTAACCATTCAGACATTTTATCAGCTCTTGAGCTCCGCGACCATATTCTCACCATAAAAAAAATCATAAATAAATAAATCTCACGAGTCTCTATTATTATTGCATTGCAGACCATAATTCTCAGTGTAATTACGATGGTACGAGGAGCGAGCGAGCATAAAGTTTCAGTCTATCTCCACACACTTTAATAGGCTTTATGTAATCGTAGCAGTGTAACAGGAAAATAGCTTTATTCATACGCGATCATTCGAAACCTGATACACTACTTCCATGCGTAGAAGGGTGAAAGATAGGACGAGGGTGAGTGTTAATGTACTCGTGCTTATCACGTTAATTGATCTCGCATTGAGCATTTGTGATTTGTAGCAGCACGACCATCGTTCTCCACGATCCATCGTCATTGACATCCACTTTGCGCAATCACAAGTGTGCGGTGCTGTGCGACTTGAGAACAGGCAGACGCCTGCAAAAAATGTAAACTCGTAGACAGGTGTGAGTTGAAATTTTCGTCTTTTTTGTGAAGTATTTATGTATGTTTTCTTTACATAACATTTATGTGAATATGAAAAAAAGGAAACCACACAGAACCACCGCAGTTTAACTGTTTATCTTAACATTCGCAGACCGGGTGTGCAAGCCGTCACATCGTTAACTGCTTTAAATTCGATTCAGTGTGAAATGTGTGGCTGTTGCGGCTGGGCTGTGGTTCCGAAAAAGACAAGATACATACGGACAGAAGCAGGCACTTGCTCCATTTTACAACTGCGTCTTGCGTCAGTATTAACTTTGTTGACACAGCAGGAGGAAACTAGTTACGGTAGTAACATTAAAATGTGTGGTGGTATTTAAGTCAAGACCAGCCGGCCGTATTTTACAACTCCAAGACCGTAAACCCGAGCACAAGTAAAATCTTTGCTGTGCGGTTTATTGCCGTCGAGTATCGAATTCTGGTGAAGAGTGAAATTCCATTCCAAGCCGAGAAACAGATCGTTTCTACCAAAGCGAAGAGAAATCTGCCATTTCAATCGATCCCTTGTGATTACCCCAACAGGAAAGAATTGCTGATACGCAAAAAGTAATTAGCAGTAGTTTTTGGTGCACAAGTGGCAACTGATGTGTCATGCAATCCGTACTGAGAACAGCATCAATCATCAGTTCAGTGCTGAGAACCGCGTCGCTGTCGCTCCTTCATCAAATGTGAATTCTGTGTCCATTTCTCAAAACAGAGAATTGAGTGACATCAATCACTATCGAGCTTGCAAGTTTTACCTGAAATTAACCGTGCAATTTACAACTCTTGTAACCCATTTACGTATTTATGATGCTCGGCTATGAAAGTTTTATGGTGGGAATTAAGCCACCTTGTGTGATTAACCACGAGTATGGCGACGCCTCCAGTGACGACCTTAGCTCCGAGTGGGAGACTGAAGAACCTACTCCAGTTACGACCAAGGCAAAACACCAATACTACTACTATGTAGATAACTAAACGTTAATCTAGTTTTGGTTTTTATCAAATCCAAACTTTTGTAGTGGCTTCGGCATTTTATTTTGAGTAGATCACTCACAATTTTAGATTTTACGACTCTCAAGTGTTTTTATCGTACAATTTTCGCATTCCTTCCATCTTCTCTCGTCCCGCCCGCACTGGAATGAATTGCGTGTACGTTTCTTGTACAAAGTACATCACGGCTGACCAAGCAGTTGTGCTCATTGACCAGCCCAAGTCAGATTGCAAAGCACGTAACGAAGTAATAATCACAATTAACCAGTTTACGTGTTGTCCAAGTACCAGGGACGCGCAGGACGTACGTTTTGTCAGTCCGTCTCTTTTAATGTCCAAGTCCCTCGCACTTTTCAATGTTTTTGTCCGTGCACCATCGCGTCGTTCGCTTTGCTGAATTTGCTGCTATACTTCTGTGAAAATTTTTGTCAACGAGTTTTTCGGCCCTGAAAGCTAATGAAGTGATTGTACTTTTTATCAATAGATATCAAAATGGAAGACGATCAAGACAATTGTCCACCACCTGACACCGTTTTACCAGTCATACAAAAATCTGCGTTATCAATGGGTACAGCTTGCAGGACATCAGGTTAGGTGGCATTTATTACTTTTATTAGTCGATTAGTTTAGAACAAGATTAAAGAGAGAACAATGAACATGAAGAGAATTTGAATTTGAACCAGCTTGAATTTTGATTACTGGTTTCAGGGCAACTTCAGACCTGGTCAAAAGCCCGGGACAATTCTCAAGAAATATTGTGATCGTGAAGGAGATTCATTTGTTCAACTTATGAATGACTCGCTGAAACCTTTTATTCCTCAGTATTATGGAGTAATTCCAAATGACAGTGATGATCGTAAGTGAAGTCACGCTACGGACTCAACACTCGCCGGATTACGAAACTTATCAACTGTTTTGTCCATTGCAGCTGAGTTTATTCAACTGGAAGATCTCTTGGGTAACTTCAACAACCCTTGTGTCATGGATTGCAAGCTGGGCATTCGAACCTACTTGGAGGAAGAGCTCATCAAAGCTAAAGAGAAACCAAAACTCCGTAAAGATATGTACGAGAAAATGTGTCAAATTGATCCCGACGCCCCGACTCCTGAAGAGAAGCAACTGAAAGCTGTGACAAAGCCACGGTAATTATTCCAACCAGATTCCACAGTGACTCCATTTTGATTCTGATTATCATTCACGCACATTTTGTACTATTGTAGATACATGGTGTGGAGAGAAACCATTTCAACAACATCCACACTTGGTAAGTACCAGATTTACGCAACCGTTTCCAAAATTTTGCAATCTTTCGAAGCATTTACAACGTTGGATTTTCCTTCAGGTTTTCGGGTGGAAGGAGTGCGAATGAGTGATGGATACTCGTCTAAGGATTTCAAAACCACGCGATCAGAGTCTCAAGTCAAAGATGCATTTCGTTCATTTATCAAAGGATTCTCATTTTCATTACCACGGTACCTGGAACGACTTCGGGAGCTTAGAAAAGCTCTCGCAGAGTCACAATTCTTCGCAAATCATGAGGTAATGACTATTATTAATGCTTCTGCCCTTACTTGCGGATTCCGGATAGAGAAAAGATAACCTGAACTTGAACTTGAACTTTATGCTACGTCAATGGCAAAGCAATTGCACGTTCTTTATCACGTGCAGACGGAGTGCCTCTTGATTGCTCTGTGCCGCACATTCTTCTGCGCTTTAGCATAACGGGAATTCACCGACTTAAGTTTCCGTGTTTCATTCATGGCGGAGATACAAACATATTCTCGGCTCATTTTGTCGGTGCTATTAACTAAACGCTATGCTCTGTTTTGTGTTTGCAGGTCATCGGAAGTTCACTTCTCTTCGTACATGATGAATCTTCAGCGTCGATATGGATGATAGATTTCGCAAAGGTATCAAAATAAAAATCCATGAATGAAATGAATTTGCATGAATCAACCAAAATTTATAATTTATGACTAATACTAATACCGCTCTCTTTATTATTTCTTTATTTCAGACTTGTCCTCTACCCGAAGGCTGCAAGCCAATTAGTCATGACAAGCAGTGGGTGGTTGGTAATCATGAAGATGGTTACCTAATTGGTCTGTCTAATCTCATCAAACTATTTGAAGAAATATCTCAAGAAACGCTATTAGAAGAATCCCAGTCGAGTTGAATCGTAATCATAAGATGTTAATGTTATGTGTAGCACGTAAACCACTATTAGATAAGTTAACTACAAGTGTCTTAAGTTATCTAACCAAACACATGTGATTATCGGACCTTATGTTGGACGGCGAGTGCCTTAGCTACCTTTCGGAGCATGTTCTACTCTCGCGTAAATCTTGTGCAAAGGGATTGCCAAAATTCTTTCAGTCGTTTCGCGATGAACGCGTATTTGTATTTTGCGAGCTCTGCGTACGTTGAAACCAGACAGAACTTTACAATAATGTTCTATTTCTATTTGCACCTTTTGCCAAGAACGAACTTGTACTTCGCACCCCATAATTCTAGTTTTATTAAACAATTTATTTTGTCTACCGATACTACACGCGTTTTTGGCCTCCCATCCGGGATTTTCAAACTACGAAGTACCCGCATTTGTAAATACAGCTTGCATTCTCCTTTGACTTTTTAACAATTGCGCACTAGCACTAACGAAATTGTACAAAAGAAAACTTGGCCACAGCAGGCCAGTGAATAAATGAATAGTCGTACTTTTCATGGACAAGCAAATGCGATTGTATCTGACTTCACCTTTACCTTTCTCCCCACGTGCTACTTCACCAATTCATGATTAACGATGCATTCATTCAAATCTTCGCTTCTTGATCCAGCGTAGTGCAGATTGTGAGATACAAGCGCTTGTGATTCATGGTTTAACCATTATCGATATACAATTTTTGTGGACGGGTGGGATATTATTTTCGTTTAAAAGTTAACAAGCGCGTTGTGTCATTCACTGAAAATTATGTATGCCTTGTAGAGTTTTACTTCAGGTGGAATATGGTGATCATGCAAGATACTTCACATATGAGAGCTTGACTGTAATTTCTGCATGGACAAATAAGTGAATAAAAGTCGCAAACGAATTACCAACGTAAGCAAATCCTGTGTCGATTTCGCCGGAATCTCATGGACTTGAGCACCCAACTAAAGTGAAATGAAGTGAATCTGCATGGGTGGCTCGATGCACCCAATGCGCGCCCTCCTTGTCTCAAGCCGTTGAACTCAATTAATCGGCCGAGTCGGTCAAGTTCTCCAATTCATTCCAATGTCATTGTACTCACTGCGGTTGGTAGGACCAATTTCAAAACCAAGGAGGAGTCAAGATGTTATGAGTCTGGCGACATGTCCTCGTCACTATCCACGAACACGGCACGACCTCCTCGCTAATAAATTTTACGTATAAAAATACTGCATGGAACGGTATCCAAATTTATGATAACAGAATCACTGTAACCACACAGAGAAAGAAAATTCAGGGTAAAGTTCAGATTCAAAATGACCACATCGATGCATGCGATTGAATATAATGGTGAAACGATTCAGCTTGGTGTTGACATCTTACTAAACTGGAAGCTTCTTGGAAAACTTCACATGCTGCATGACACCAAACGCCACTACCAGCATGGCCAGTGAGGAGGAAATTGCATTTGTAAACAGGCCTAAGCAATCTTGCAAGCGAGCCGGGGTCTGATGAGACAATTTTCTGCAATTTCAACAAATTCGAGCTAGCCCAGCATTTGTGATTATGGCTAATTCGTTCCCATTTCGAAGAATCGTAGTGCATAAATTGTTTATCAAGCATGTACCCAGCATCTAGCCCAACGCAGTCCGCCAGTGTTCCTCGTCCAAAAGAGTTAAATGGGATACGATGTGATCAGAAAAGTGTTATGCGTACATATGGGCTTTTCTCAGCAACTCAAACTGCAATGCAATGTGGGGGAATATTATGGGGTGTTGCAGTTAAGGTGAGCAGTGAACACACTCCTACGCGGTGGTTGTGATTGCTATTACTAATGCAATAAAGGTGGCTATTCCCTAACATATGGGCTGCGACTGATACTACAGCACGGGTACGGCTGGGTTGCATATGTACAAAGAAAAAGAGAGAGGAAGTGACGTCAGGCCTAGGCCTCCATTCTAATATTCTATTCTCATTCATTCATAAAGATTCACACGGGCCTGGTGCTCTTCGTATAGGCAGAGTGTTCTGTGTGTGGTCGTCATTCATTTTGATTTTTGTGAATTGGGCCCAGAAGTTAACTGCGGAGAATTTCCACAGTTAATTTCTCAAGAAGTGGACATTAGCATTAGCTAAGGGTGTTCGCAGCGTCTTGTGCTTGCTGTAAGAAAGTCGAGTTCAGCTGAAGCAACGTAAGTCGTAAGTCAAGAACACTGAAAACTCATTCATCTTTTCATATGAGTCTCGTTAGGATTCACTCTGTTCCAAACGTATTGCCTTGCCTGTAGCAGTTTCAATTATTTTGAAATACCTAATTCGTGTATTCTGCGAACTGGTTAATGTAGACTTAATTAAGCTATAGACTATAAGAGATAAGGAAAATACTCGTTTTTCAATTTAGCCAATTTTCTCCATTGCTTCAGAGTTAATGCATGGTGGCCATCGTGGCTTACCAAAGCTTCATGAATTTATTAATTCAGTCTTTCTATAGTATAATGAAGGTATTGTAGGTATAGTATTATTGCGTGATAGTAGCATAATATTCACAACTAATCACACCCTTTCCGTTGCAGTGACAGACTGAACCCTGAACCGAATCGAATACTGGTGACTAGACCAAGTAAGCTGACCGCTCACAGCTCTGACCTATTCAGAGCTCACAGGCTGACGAAATTGGATCGTCGGATGACAGTGAATGGGACCACGGCTGGGCAAATTAATTAAAGTGTCCAGCGGACGTGAAGAACACAAATCCCAAATGGACAATCAAAATGGTGGCAAGACCAAGGGAGTTCCCGAGGAGGAGCAGAATCCAACAGTAGCGGCTAACGAAAAAGAAAACTCGGGAGTAGCAGGGGAGGAAACACAACAAGAAGCAGTAGAGAGCAAGTATAAGAACGTCGATCTTCGGCCAGAAGAAACACAGGGAGCGGCAGACCGCAGGAGTTTTGCTGCGGTTGTTGCCAGCACCTCGTCCAGCCAGCCATGTACTAGTGCTTCGGCTAACGCCAATATCATGCCATGTGCCTCAACTTCATTAGCATTATCGACTGTACCAAAATTGTCTGTGGTGGAGAAAAGCTCCAAGAAACGCAGAGCATTTAAATCAAGTACGCCGTCAGGAAAGCGCGATTTCTTCGGAATGAGGCGGAGTAAAAAATGGCCAATGATGAAACTATCAAGTTGTTGCTCCAAAAAGGAGCAGGAAGTGGAACCGCCCGCAGCTAGCTCACTTTCTTGCATTTGCACTGGATTCAGACGTCGCGATGCAGACCAAGAACCACCAGCTCCTTTGCCTCCCATACCCACACCCGAACAATTTAATCGGCAAGTTCGTCACATTGGTAAGACAAGCACTAATTACGACTAGTATTGCCCGGTCCTATACTTATTTGCCAACTCTATTCTTTGCGCAGGCGGAGTTGTACCAATTATTGACTTGAGTCTATTTAATCCGGCTGACTATCCTATTGACGATGAGGATGAGCGAATGAGGAGGCAAAGAGCCAAAGAAATGGCAGAGGGAGTTGAGGTGTCCTTATCTTCACGCTTTGGTGTACTTTCATTGAACAAGAATGACTCATATCATCAAGTCCACACACAAGTGAGTTTTGACTTGTGAAAGAGCGGAGGGATTTTTAATGGCAATTGGTAAATTGCTTTCATTCGATTGATGTCGTGCTTAATGCTATTTTCAGGTGGACTACGTTCACTGCCTTGTTCCTGATTTGAAAGAGATTACGACTTGTTCCTTTTATTGGGGTAAAATTGATCGGTACGAAGCAGAGAAATTATTGGAGGGTAAAGTTGAGGGCACCTTTTTACTTCGTGATTCTGCGCAAGAGGAGTACCTGTTCTCAGTTAGTTTCAGGTTAGTTTGTTCAGTATTTGCAAATTGGAGGTGGTTCTAGCTTGATTGATTCTTATTTCTGATTCACATTTTAGGCGCTACGGCAGATCTCTCCATGCTCGAATTGAGCAGTGGAATTACTCGTTCTCTTTCGACTCGCATGATCCTTCAGTCTTCTCATCGCCAACGGTAACTGGACTCATCGAACACTATAAGGATCCTTCGAGCTGTATGTTCTTCGAACCTCTACTCACAACGCCACTTCATCGAAACTTTCCCTTTGACTTGCAACACCTGGCTAGATCAGTTATCTGCAAACAAATAAAGTACGACAACGTAAACGCCCTGCCTCTACCAAAAAGATTGAAGGTGTATTGTAAAGAATATCACTACAAACAACGTGTTCGAGTTCGACAGTTGGAGTGAGTGACCCAGTCTAGCCCTTGTCAATCAATAAGAATCAATAGTTACTTTTGGATTCAGCTTTTGTTTGTATTGTTAATTATTATTTTACTTACCACGCAGTCGAGGAGCGACTTACGCTTTTACACGATCGAAAACTCTTTGTTGAAATAGCTGAGCATTAAGCAGACCAAGACTTTACCAACGCTCACGTAGACTTCAACGTGCTCGGTAGCTGTGTTGCCTCATTTCGCTTTCAGTCTTTCCTTCAAGTCAACCTTCTAGTAATTGTTATGTTAGAATCGTAAGAATGTTACCTTTTTTGTTTATCTTAAGTTAGCATTGAATCGCGGTATTGTAAAAATTTTAAGTTTAAGGTTCCTTTCTGAGAATGATGACTTTACTTTCTCTAGACTGGTGAATTTTATGTCACTCCCTTGAGACAAGACTCGACTGCTATAGTTGAAATTTAACTCTAAAAATATCAACAATTGTTGTCGAATATGACCAAGCGTTGTGCATGAAGTTGTGTCGGAGTATTTAACAAGCGTTGAGGGGTAGTGGACAGTTGCGTTAATCCCGGCAATCCATTGTGATAGAAAGCTGTGTTTGAAAATCTGAAATGATTGAGGATTAACATCTGGTTTTAAATTGTAAATCGTTCAGGATCTTTGTTCGGAAACAAGGCTTAAATGAAGATTTTCGAGTATTTGCTAACCGTCAGAGTTTTTGTTTTTATAGCTTTAGTCGGGTGTCCAAATCCATGCGTGTTTATTCGCCACACTTCCGTTGATTGGCTACCCAATTTTGCATTTTATTCAGGATGTGCGCCAGAACCAACTCAGGATGTCCAAAGTGCCCATTTAATTTTACGTTGATTTTAAGCGTCGGACGAGATAATCAAGATTAAGTGCGCAGGCTAGAGCGCAGTGAGAAAGAAGCAGTATTATATTCGAAATATAATTACTGAAATGATCAACGCATGTGTAAAAAAAATAAGAATCTTACCTTTATATTGTATGAGTCTTTAATTAGTTCTAAATAAAGAAAACGAAATTGTTGAATATCTTCGTTATTCAGTTAGTGATTTAATTAAAGCATTATTCGCGTTGGATTCACACAAATTGTCGCAGGCAATAATTTCCGGAAAATTGTCAAAGCATGTTTCCAGAGAATTGTCTCAAGATGTATTCCCTGACAATTGTTTCCGCCTAAATTCACGAAGGGCCACGCTGCAGGCTGAAGCATAGGTATGAAGAAAGATTATGACGGTGACTACAAACTTTTAAAGGCGAGGGATAGAATGAACTCAAGTGAGATCTGGATAGCCAACGCCACCAAGTCCGAAGATGAGAAACCACGCACCGCAGGTTAAAATACGAAACGCAATTGAAAACCCTATTGGCTTTGGCTGTTTGCCGATTGAGTTCTACGCAGCATTATACGAGTGCATGCACCGCACATGGACGGAAGTTTATTCGGGAAGCAAGTTTCGTATTACATAAGTGAAAGCAGAGATAATCGCAATTAAGTTGTGATAGATTAATAGATTCTGTAGTACCTTAAAATGTGAAGGATTTGGTGGTAGACCGTGGTGAGTTAATTATCACCTCAACTTGGTAAGTAAGTTCTGGTTGGATTATCTGAATTTATCTGTGTAGCGTCTCTGAAGTCAGTACGCACGTACATGGCCATGTCGTTTCCGTGTCCTAATCAGATTTATGATGATGCTGAAAAAATCATCAGCAGATCGTTAAAAGCTAAATGGTTGTTCTTTGTCTGACCAGGGAACTCAGAAATCGCGCATCGAACACTTAAATGACTAGACACTAAAGGAACAATATCATAAATTCTGATTCTTGTGCAATGATGTTATCAATACCGAAATCGGCTGTTGGACTGGCCGCTGGTATCGGTGGCCTTCTATTCCTTGGTTATTGCGTCTACTTCGATCGCAAACGACATGCAGACCCAAACTTTAAGAAGAAACTAAGAGAAAGTAAGTGTATTAGTTAATGCTTCAAGTGTCCCAAGGCTAGACTGAAGACAAACTGTTCTTTAATGCCTAATTTGTCATGCATTTCTAACAATAGTAATGTTTTGTCACAGAACGTCGTGAAAAACGGCTGGCTAAATTAGTGGGATCTCGTATTCCTGATCTTCGGAACCAAGAGGACGTACAAAAGTTCTTCTTGAAGGAAATCCATGATGGAGAGGATTTGCTTCAGCAAGGAGACATTGACGGTGCGGTGGAACGTCTGGGAAGTGCCATTGCCGTTTGTGGGCATCCACAACAGCTTCTTCAAATTCTACAGCAGACCCTACCTCCTCAAGTATTTCATGTGCTGCTTCAGCGCTTACCGATGATTGGACAGGTAACTTGAGGAACTTGTTATCTTCCTCTTCGAACATTGTGGCAAGCATGAGAATTAAAGTTGTTTGCCTTTTCGCGCAGGATTTTCATGCTCGGCATCAAGCAGCATATGGGGTACCGGTTGGAGGTGAAGGAGGCAGCAGCGAGATGCCTCCCGGTTTTCGGGTTGTTCCTGAACCATCAGCATCATCTGTACTGACTGTCGATGAAGAACTGGAGTAAAATGCTAGTATCAAAATAAAATCCTCAATTACGAAGAAACGTAGAGTCACCTCATTACCCTACCGTCAACTTGTCACTCATAAATTATCATGTATTGTTTCTTCCTTAGTCTTGATTTGTGTTTACCAAATCCTAGTGGAATGTCCGAGTGTCGTTTGATATGAATAAATTCATATGTAAGTATTTGTGACAAGCTGACAAGATCATTATTTTGCCATCTTGTAATTTCATGACGCAATAGTTGATGGAAGCCAAAGAGCAAGGTTGACAATGATGAAATCTGGCGACTTGCTTCATGGTAGGACTAGGTTCTAGTGCAATGAAAGGTGAGACTGCTTTCTACGTCTCTACTTCAACGTCCACGCATGAAATATTCGATCGAACTTATACACTGCTGTGCAAAATCCTATGGACACTCGGCTCTGGCTCTTATTGTCTGGCTCTGACCTGGGAACATCTTTCTTAACCTGTACCCGCTGTAACGGGTTGACATTGCGATAGTTCCTCGCTTGTTGAATGAACGTAATGGTTATGGATTGTGTACAGATTTCTATAGTAGTCCTAGTTACAACATTACAATCACACGTACCATTGACAAACGATTTGAGTGGTCGTCGTCTGTGTACAAATCTACACACTGGGATTTAAGGTTATGTAACCAGAGTACAACAAAACAATCTCGTCGTGCACGTGAAACGCGTGAAACAGGGTTTCGTTCAGTGTGTAAGATTGTAACCTGTATCGTTGCGTTCTGGTTCTAGGCTAATCGCTTTAACATAATTAATGCGATAATATCCCATTCCAGTTATTCCCTTGAGCTTCGTACTTGGAAGGTCTCAATTCAATGCCAAACGCGTACTTGAATGTAAATTAGTTGTGAGACTTATTGCATGCTACCGTAGCTAGCAACATTCAAGTTCAGTTCTCGGTGATGGTTCGTGTGTTCTTGTGTTACGGTAATTGAGTTCTATTTTGGTTTTGGGTGAAATCTCAGTTTCATATTCAGTATTCAATCGACTCTTCTTTGTCCTCGTTTCTACTTTCCTGTTCAACGAAGCCACGTTCAGAATTTGGCTATTGCTTTACCACTTCCGTTCACGAACTTCAAGCATTTTAGTTGGTTTTCTTTTCTACCTGGTTGCTCCCAGGTGTATCATCATGCTCAAGACAACCAAAGCCATATCGCTGCTTTCGTCTCCGACTGCCTCCGGCTGCCACAAAAGAACTGACGGGCTGTTGCAATGGATTCGGACGTTTTTAAGTACTCCAATGCCAGAAGTTCAGCAAATGGATCCAAGCATCAAGAGTTATGATGAATTGTACAAGTTTAGCATTGAAAAGGTAAGTCAATGGTCCACACAGCGTCACACCACAAATGTGAAAATAGTACATTTGACATTTCTTGTGTTGTTCAGCCAGACGTTTTCTGGGGTGCTTTGGCCGATCGTCTAACATGGAAGCAGAAATTCAGCAAAGTCTTCCAAGGAGATTTCCAATCTGGTGCCAGGTGGTTCATCGACGGGAAATTGAACGCTTCAGGTAAGGTTCAAGATAGTAAAAACACTGTTACATAACTCACGCGAACATGTGTTTTCGCTTTCTCTAGTGAACTGCGTGGATCGATACGCAAGCAAAGATCCAAATAGAGTTGCGATTATCCACGAGAAAGACGAACCTGGCAAGCATGAGTACATCACGTACTATCAGCTTCAGAAAATGGTGGTGGAGTACGCTTACATTCTGCGAACTGTCGGAAACATCAAGAAGGGCGATCGCGTGGTGCTTTACATGCCTTGTAACCCAACGGTGGTAGCCATTTCATTCGCCTGTGCTCGTATCGGGGCCATCCATTCCATTGTTTTCGCCGGATTCAGTGCTGATGCCCTTGCGTCCCGAATAAATGATGGTCAGTAATGTAGAAGACATTGCAATTGCGGTGGAACGTTGGATCTGACATGCACCTTGCTAATTTTAGCTCAAGCCACGGTCGTGGTCACCAGTGACGTTTTACATCGCGGTGGAAAAGTAGTTCCTTTAAAGGACACGGTTGATAAAGCTCTTCATTCCTGCAAATCTGTGAAAACTGTCTTGGTAGATTTCGTCGGAAAGAATACCGGCGATGTCAAAATGACTCACCCAAGGGACCATTTTCTACACGAGCTAGTAAACGCAAACAAAGGAAGAGTAACCGATGTGATAGAATACGTGGACAGCAATGATCCACTGTTCATTTTGTACACAAGTGGAAGTACTGGAGCTCCGAAGGGGCTGCTTCATTCAACAGCAGGTTACCTTCTGTACGGAATGGTGACACATCAGGTAAACGGTGTAAACGATTTACAATTTGAACAAATTTGACCAATCAAACAAAACCTTCCTTACCCTTACCTTTTTAGTATGCGTTCGACTTCTATGAGGGACAGACCTTTGGATGTGTCGCTGACATAGGTAAATATTCATCCCTAAGAAAGAATGAAACAAAGTCACATAGTCGACTATCCTAAATGCAGGCTGGATAACTGGCCATACTTACTTGATGTACGCTCCGCTTTTGAACGGTGGAACAACTCTCATGTTTGAATCAACGCCAACGTACCCCGACCCTGGTAAGCTCTGAGCCAACTCTTTCTTCCTAAAGATCCTAAAATTGCTTCTTTTTATGACAGGTCGTTACTGGGAGCTTGTGCAACGATTGAAGCTCACACACTTTTATTTGGCTCCGACGTCTCTCCGATTTCTTATGAAATATGGCGAAGAATTTGTGAAAAAGTATGACCGATCATCTTTGCGGATTCTGGGTTCGGTTGGTGAGCCTATCAATGTTGAAGCCTGGCATTGGTTGAATGACGTCGTTGGGGAAAGAAGGTGCACACTTGTTGACACGTGGTGGCAATCAGGTGAAGATTGTCATTAGATTGAATGCTGTGATTTTGATGCTAATTGCTCTGCACTCTCTTCATAGAAACTGGTGGTATATGCATGAGCCCGAGACCAAGCAACCCCGGAGCTCACATTGAGCCAGGGATGGCCATGAGGCCAATGTTTGGAATCAAACCGATGCTTGCAGACAACAGGGCCAGTTCAGGCCCTCTTTGCATCGCACAGCCCTGGCCTGGACTTGCACTTGGAATTTATAATTCACCAGAGAGATTCAAAGAAGTGTACTTCTCACAGTATCCGCCGTACTACTTCACAGGCGACGGCGCTGAGCGCAGTCCCGAAGGGTACTGGAAAATTACGGGCAGAATGGATGGTAACAGACCCTCAGTTCTTTAAGGCACACAGTACAAAATAATTGGCACGTTTGTATGATTTCAGATGTGATTAATACTTCGGGCCATCGGTTAGGAACCGCCGAAGTTGAAGATGCACTGGTATGACGCGTATATTTTCATCATGTATCACATGATTGATCAGGCATAAATAACATCAAGACTTGATTTTCCAGGGCAAACATCCACAAGTCAGCGAATCTGCGGTGGTTGGATTCCCGCATCCCGTCAAAGGAGAAGGAATCTTTGCGTTTGTCACGATGAAAAAGGGCGACTCTCATTCAGAAGAGAAGGAATTAGAAGCTGAACTGAAGGCTGAAGTCAAGTCGCATATTGCGTCATACGCCGTTCCTGATTACATTTTGGTAAGTCGTAAACTGTGATGGCTCCTTAAAATGTCTCATGAATATAAGCGAGTTCGATTGATTCCTTTGACAGTTTACTGGTCATCTGCCGAAAACGAGATCGGGTAAAATTATGCGACGTATTCTTCGGAAAATAGCTGCTGGGGATTCCGAAGCCGACCTTGGTGATGTTTCAACATTAGCAGAGCCTTGGGTTGTCAAGTATCTTGTTGAACGAAGAGAGAAGTTGAAGAAGCAATAATGTGTTCACATTTTAATTAAGAATTACGCCAGGAATAATTAAACTGATAATTAACCTACTTGTGATGTATAATGTGATACGCAAATAGTTGGAGATTGACTACTGGCAATATTTTAGAGAAATTGTGCATATTCTTTTAGCTAAATGTTTAATAAACTCCACTGCCAAGCAGCTCAATTTATTCGCTTCGTTGAAAGCTGAGTCCATTCCGGTTCGCAACGTCGAATTAATTGCAAAGGTTTTATGCAAAACGAAGGACGTACATTAGTGCGGATAAATTAGCTTAATTAACCTTTTTGAAGTCGTACCAGCCGTCAGACTCGATTATTCATATCTTCGAGTTAACGTTAAAATTACTGGGAACTTACTATCAATGAGATATCAAGCCAAATTCAACTTCAATGAATTTTGGTGATCGATTAATTAATTTTGATAATCTTGCTTGCCTAATTTATGCAAATCATAATTTATATGACTAATCAAGATATGTTTAAGCCCGGATGAAGACATCACGCTGGACCATATTTTTCAATATTCAAATCTGACATCTCATGGCTTTAGTAGACTCCAAGAAAAATTATTTATCCATTCCAAGCGAAGTCTCGTGAGCAGTGGGCTCTGCTGTTACATCATTTGACACGGGAAAATCATGCTTACGAATAATGCGTCTTAATGAGACAATAAACTCCTGCTGGAAAGTTACCTTATTAACTCCTTGTGAATTGTAATTCATTGATGTATTCTTTGAGGCTTTTCTTTCTGGTGAAGCGGCATCGCGTCTGAAGTGGTTGAATTCATTCTCACCTGTGTGTAATCACGAAACTACGATTCCGCGGTAGGTGCACTTTTGCCCGTCATGCCGCTAATTGAGTCAGTTAGCTCCAATTGCTATAATATAATTCAGTCGTTCCTACAGTCTGAAAAATATGTTGCCCAATACAACAATCGAGTTCCATATTCCAGAGCGTAGACCTCCCTGGATTTATATACTTGGCATCAACAGTCAGCATATTGGACTTTGGATGATGGACGACACAGAATCAGAAAATCTTGATTTACTTTCCGTCTTGACTTCTGGCTTTCCCTTATTCTCATTGTCATTTAATGCATTGTTTTATCCATTCATTGTTGAAAACACTTCCACCCAAAATGACTTTGATGAAGAAGCGTTATGGAAGGCCAACCGATTTATGACATCATTAATTTTGCAAATTGCATGAAGCACGCGGAAATGCAGTGAAGGCTTATGGTACTTCACTTCTTATGCGAGGCTGACACCTGGACATTCGGCAAATTTTCTCATCACAGTCAACGGCAGACTAGGAAGTACGAAAGACCCATCATGGAGCTCATCCATGCTTCGCTCGTGATTGAAAATTAACCGCATGCACATGGTTATGCTAAAGTTGAACCTTTACAATGTGCACAGAAAGAATTCAGAATTTATTTATATGGCTTATGTATTAAATAGGCGCGCTTTATCTTATCCTACCTGTGCACTTATCAGTGCTCAAGTTCAAGTGCGGTTGTGTAAATTACAGCACATCGCGCACGTGCTCATGGCTTATTTCTGGCTTCGAGTCAAAGGTAAATTCTTGCTAGAAGTTGTAAAGTTGTACAACAACAGCTAACGCATACAATCGGGAATAATCAATCAAATCGGTGAGACCGTGTACTTTTGCATGCAAGCTAAAAACCAACAAAACATGAAGCCCAACTTCACTCCGAATAAGGAACCTTTCGTGTAGCCTCAATCTCAATGCTTCTCCGACAGTTTCGCAATTGTTTACGTCGGCGTAAAGAATCGCTCAATGGATTAACGCCTAATGCAATTAGGTGTTTATGAATCACTCTGTGTCCAATAGTCCACTAATATGTTCACGAGATGAATTTTAACTAGCCACAATTAATGCTAATGTCATTCAAATCTATTCACATTTATTACGCCACTCTTTTGTTACTGCTCTCTGAGGTTCGCTTCTGACTTCTGATCGATCGTCAAGAGATCTAGCGCCCACACCATTGCAGACTGACCATTCGTCCTGTATTTGCCAATTTCCAGCTTGCAGCTGTGGCACCCATTCATGAACGAAAACCACGCGCCAATGAACTTCAACTTCTCTGTCATTACACTGAAACATTGGACTCAAGTCTTCTGGTCCCTTGACCATGCAAAAAGCGCATTGGAAACCCGAAACTGCGCATTTTTTCATAAGCTGATAAGATCCAAGTGTGAATTTCATAGTTCGACTTGCAGTAGCTGGTTTCCTGTGGACAGCTCCCATGAATGTATCGTTTTTCTCATGGACTGGTCACAGTAAAAAGCATCGCACGAATAGCAATGAGGAATAAATACTGCATAAGTGCAGCAGTCATGCATAATTTAGAGAAGGCATCATCATTAAGAAAGCACATGCTGCCGTGTAACGTGAATAGAAAAAATTCCTACTTGCATAATGTGTCTTAATTCCGATGATTATTAGTTGGTTAATACTTCGGCGATCACACAGCGGGAGCCGCCAAGTCCAGTGCGTTGCAGGAGTCTGTAGGCATATTTTTTGTTGTTGATGAGAGTCTTTAACTCTATGACCACATCATCGTGTCAGGTAGAGATCATTGGAAGGTCGTCAAAAGTGATCTGCTAAGGACCGTCAGCCTTATCCGTCAATGTGAGCCTGTACTCGGCATATGCATCAGTGATGATGTTTGGCAATCTGGGTGAGATTATTCCATTATCCATGACCAATGACCGAAATTACATTTGACTTCTTCACCCATGACTATGGCTCGTGTTGATTTGCAACTACAATATTTAATATTTATGTGCCTGTCCAATGCACTGGAAAAATCCAAAGACTCTTCCATGTTTCAGGTCATGAAGTTCATGGTCTGGTCCAATTAAGCAAAACTTCCAAGTTTCAAATCCTGACGCTTTTGTAACGGGATCGAAATCATATCATAGCAGCTTATTTACGTACGCATTTAATGAGCTTGTTGTTTCGTGTTTCACTTCTTCGACATTGGTTTTTGCAAACTGGCAATGCTCTGGCTAAATTGTTCGTGAGAAAGGCCAAGTACGTTAATTCGCCGACGCTCATCAGCTCGTTTTGAGAGTCGTCACAGCGTAGAATTGAGAGACTCGCAGACTGGTAGAGCGAACTGACGTACTCAACGTGCTTTCATTTGGTTTTGGTTGATGCTCTCCCTCAACTCGTCAGTCGTTCGCTCGTCACCCTTTAAAGCTTCAGTCTTCACCTCAGCTTGCGTACTTTTCTAATTGAGTTCAACGAAACAACATCAACACCAGTTACGGCACTTACCAATCAATTTAGCCACAGTTCTTCATTCAGACTTTGTACGTTGGACACGTAACTCTAACCCTATACCATTTAAACAAAATTTCGCAAATTAAGGCCTTAACCTTTACCAAATTGAGATTATAGTTGAAAGATTTGTCGGTCAGATGCTCGTCAGTTAAAGCACTTGGTGTGAGATTCCATAATTGTGTACTTGTGGTTTTGATTCAATGTGCTTGTACAATAAGATCCGTCACCTCACATCCGTATCAGTGTGCCTAGTGCAACAGCGTCCGTATCCGCCAATGATTGCGCTTAAGTGTTATGAACCAAGCTTAGATTAGTCTCCTGAGGAAGTCTGGAAAGCCCGGAACTTTCTTTTCCTCCAAGTTCCATCCCAGAGTGTGAATGTACAACGAGAAGAAACCCACCCATCTGAACCAGCAAGAATCCTGGATCTGGAGTGACCATCAACATCAATTGCTCATCCCTTGCTCAACGAAAACGTTCATTTTCCTTCTCTTCTGGATCATAATCACATAACCTCTGTTTCGGTGGCACGATGATGACTCCACTGAAATGGTTCTTACTATGTGGGCTGCTCATTCTGTATTTGCTAATTGGTGGAGCAGTTTTCATGGCGATTGAGCAAGCTCATGAAATGCAGCAGAATGAAGATTTTGTTGTGCTCAAAAGGGACGTAAGAGGTACGTTACTTTTATCTTTTTCCCTTCATGAAATCCTTCGATCTCACATACATCAGTTGCCTGCGCATGAGATCAAATTTTGTCTTGAGGTCGCGCATTAATGACTGGCAGGCGCCAGATTTATGTCTGCTGACTAATGTCATAAACCATTCATTCGAATTCCTCTTCGGTTTGCCTGAGAGCCAGCTTGGGATTTTAGGGGTTGAAATTTGAAACTGAAACCAGTCTCGTTGCATGGCGTGATGTAGTTGCGGCTTTGAAGTATTCGTTCAAAACGACAGCGACAACTGTAGTAAAAACCATCTGATTATTGTCGTAAATAATAGTATCAGTTTCAGTTTAATTTAGTTCATTATTATTGTCAACAGTGCCCCGTTGTTGGATAGTTATTAAATGCTCGTCCGGTGGCACGGCACACGGCAGGCATACCGCAGTTCGATGCGATGCAGCAGAAGTGTCGTGTCGCCGAAATTGCTGAAGCGAGACAGACCGACAAACAGCAGTCTGTCAGTACCGAGTACCAATTCGAAATTTCCATACACATGAAAGAATTCATTGAGCATTAACATAAGCTTTTCATGCTCATTGTTCCTACAATGCCAATGGTTTATGGTTTATGTTTCATTGTTTCAAGCAACAATAATTTGAAGCGTAATAAATGCCACGGGCTTTTCCGATTCTTGCTAAACTTAAGTGGCCCCAGTCGTGTGCGTGCCCGTGTGCATTTCGTGGCTTTTATACTATGCCCCATGGCTTCTTGTTTCATTTAACAGTTCATTGTGGACTACAATAATTGGAATGGTTGGAGTCTTGGCTTCCGTTAAGCCCGATCAGACTAGCCGCAGCAGCGATTACAAACTCAGCTGAGTCTCACTTTTCCCATTGGCGTCTCTTTTCCAGCTGCGTCAGCGTCTCGCATTGCCAGCAAAGCCAAGAGAATTCACACTGCTTCATCTCGAATTCTCAAATACTCAGGAACTCATTAGTCATTCCTATTAACTAAAGCGCAGTGTTTTTTTCATAATTTTCCGTTGCGAATTACTTTGCTGTCCAAAACATGGCAGGGAAATGTCATAAAAATTGAAAAATTCCCACTGCTTGTTTTTTTGTTAAGACTGGACAAGTGAACTGCACCAATTTTTCTTAAATTCTATTCAAACTGGTCGCAGTCCCGAGTCTTGAAACCTTTCACACATCGTTAATTAATTGTATAATTAGGATATGTTAGGTTCCGAGCAAGGATTGCGCGCTGCGCATGCAGTCAACAGACCGTATCATTGTGGTCATTGTTGGACAGTCGAGTGTCTGGTTATGCTTGAATTTGCAATAAAAAATGGCTCAATCTTGCATTCACTACTTCTAACTGGCAACGGTTAGTTCGACATACGTAATCAATTTGCATTTGCTGGACACCCACTACTCGCCAACAATACAGGCAAAAAATCGTGCATTAATTTATTTTCCTGTGGGTTCATTTGAGACACTAAAGCACTCGAACATATTCAGGCGTTACAACAAGCTTGGACCGAAGAGCTCGTAGGAAAGTCCGGTCTCTTGATTTTTAGAGTCAGTGTTCCAACCCAAATCAAATCAAGAAATATCTGGTTAGATTCTCAGAAGAGCGTTTTCCGTAAAATTCCATCTGCAGATGCAGGTTTATGATATTCAGAGGAAAATATTGACGACCTTTATCAATGCGATTGTTGTGGGCAAAGGTTGAAGTCGGATTTTGCGTGTGATTTGAGAACGCCGAAAGTGCAAGTGCGTTTTCGTGCGTTCTTGAACTCATAAAATTACTTACGAATGACTCACTAAAGCAAATTATGTCGTGCGAGTCTCGTGTGTCTGATGCAATAGCAATAAAAATGCTCGTAGTCTATTTCGTGAGTCTAATTGTCTAAGTACTGATAATCTATGTTCTCATTTTGTCGTTTCAGAAATTTTATTATTGTTGGACCGAAAATACTACGATAATGAGACTTCTCCAGCCGTGATTAATGCCATCGAAGCAGCCAAAGAAGGTGTCATCCACAGGATTTCAGAAAGTTGTGGCGGTCACAATTTACTCGACGAGAGCGATGTGCCAACTGATTTGCGGTGGTCCTACTACAATTCTGTGTTCTTTGCATTTACTGCAGTTACCACAATAGGTAGGTCGTTGTCGCAGCCTCTCGTAGTTGCATTGCAAATGCACGATGCACGTGACATGGTTTTGTTCAACTTTCCGTGGTATGAGCAACTGTTTGCGCTTGCCATTAAAATTCTTCTCACCTGCGTCGCACCTTTGAAAAGGACAATCAATTTGCAATAACAATTGTTGTAATGTTATTTGAGACAAAACAAGTTTGTGTTGGCAAATTCCGCACATTTCCAGACTCCGCTTACTTTTATACCTGCTGCCCAGCCAAGCTAGGCATGACTCATTGGTTGATTGAGTCGACTGATTGAAGCTAAAGCTATCTTTCACGTGGGCTCACTCGCGAGACGCTCGTAACAAAAGTCAAATTACGTGCTTTGAATTTGCGCAGGATGATTTAATAAATATTGAAACTGTACTTTTGTTCACTGTTTACAGGTTATGGAAATTTGTCGCCAACGACGTACTGGAGTCGAGCTCTCACAATGATTTACGCGCTGTTCGGTATTCCTATCAATGGTATTCTGATAACAGGTCTCAGCAAATACTTCGCCAGTAAAGTAAGCTGCAGCTGATTCTGAAGGATTTTAGCCTGTATGAGTAACCTGATCATTCCTACCTCTCCAGCTAATCAATGTCCACAAGCGTTCGAAAGACAAGCTGCATGGCAATCGACTTTCTTTCATCTTCGACATTGCATTCTACTTGATTCCCGGTCTTCTGGTGTTCGTCGTAGTTCCAGCAGGATTCTTTGTTGTGATAGAAGGCTGGCCCTATTTGGATGCAATCTACTTTTCATTCATTACATTGACGACCATTGGCTTCGGTGATTACGTTGCAGGTGAGCTGCGTGCAATGCTCTTAGTGCTGCAATTAAGATTTCACCCGTAAGAAAATGCGTCAATAGAATTCGCATTTCTTCAGCGTTCGGCCTCGTGCCTCAGATTTTACGTCATTGCGAATTACTAAACTGGCTAGGTATGATAATTGCCTTGCCTTGCTGCGTTCCATTCACTTTCAGTATTTGCTCCATTGTAAACTTCTTGCCAATTCCGCATTTGTGGCATAGTTTATGTGGAAGAAGCGAGTCACACAATTAATTTGTTCTGTTCCCTTTCAGGAATGGGCGACGGGCATAGCGTGTGGCTATGGATCTACAAAATAGTCATGATCATTTGGATCATCTTCGGGCTCGGCTACTTTGTCATGATTCTGAGCTTCATCACAAAGGGAATGACCCACAAGAAAGTGAAAAATGTGATTAACAAGAAACTGAGTAAAATCAAGATTACAAAAGACAAACTGATCAAAGACATTGACTACTTGAGACGAGTCGTTAATGAACTGTACATGATGAAAATCAGGCCAGTTTACAACGACGAAGACGAGGGTGGGTTTGACAATGATGCCTGTTCTGTGATATCCGGAGAAAAGTATCAAGTCTACGATCGTTCAATTAGCCAGCCTCATATTTTCAGAAGGAGTAATCTCAGTTTGGACTTGCAATCACTTGAAAACCTTGATAATTTGAGGCAGAAGGAGGCAGCAATCCACATCAGACGAAGGTGTTCAGAGACGGATCTGGACCGCATCGATCGAGAAAGAACATTTGCAGAAGCAATGAAGCATTCTGTCCTGCCAGAAGAACTGCTTGCAACAGTTATAAATGCTTTGGCTCATCACGATGAGGGACATCAAGACAATTCTTCCGTTGAACTCGACATGGCTCATTATCACAATGACAACGATGAGACTAACGAGGATGCTTCCTCGGAACATTCCAAAGGTAACTAAGGCTTAAGTACAGATTTATATGATACATGGAAATTCATATTTTCAATGTAATTTCTTCTTAGATGCCACAGACAAAGACCACCTTGCTCCTCCCTGGGAATTGGGTTTGCTGCATGAGTCGGACGAAGAAATTCTTTTGGATGATGAGGCCAACGATACGTTACAGGAAGTTGTAGTCCAGTCAGCGCCTCCAGCGGTCGGTAAATCAAGTGCCAATAATTCTCTCTTAAATACGCCCCAGCTCATCCAACGGAAGGTGTCTGAGATCATACGCAAAATTTCTGCTGGATCGAAGGAAAGTGATGGCAAGAAGATATCTCGAAGTGAAGGCGAACGGAGGTACTTCACAAAATATTCGAGATTGAGGAAAGTGCTTTCTATCCCCACAATTCATTGAATTCCAGTTCCAAGAAGAAGATTTCGTATGATCCTGATCCTGGAACGCCCGGCACTGGGGATCTATTAAAGAAAAATATGACTCAAACTGCGATTGTGGCTGTGCATAAAACATCGAAGGACGAAAAGGAAGACAGTCGAAAAATATCCAACGAAACCGCGAGGGACGGAAAGATTTCAAAAGAAAATGACGTTCCACGAAGGCGAAGAGATTCAACGGTGAGCCCGAGAATATCCAGAGAGCACAGTCCCAACATAGGCGGACATCATCATCGGCACAATGTTTGGGAGCTGGACAATAACATACGCCGTTCTGGAAGAAGTAGTCCACTATTTTACCCTCTCAGCCAAGGTCCAATGAATGACTTGTCACGTCAGAAACCTCCCTCAAGTGCGAATTCAAGCTGTGGTAATTCACGCAAGATTTCTCACGAGAATCAATTTGACTACCTCAAGAATGAGCTGGATGGGAGTGGCTACGAATTGGATCACGCAGCCGTGTCGGACTTGCTGCGGGCACTTGACACAGTGCACGATCGTCTGAAGCGGTCAAATTCTCGAGATAGAGTTAAAAAGATTTCCAATACGAGTAGCTCCTTCGTCCCACCAAACACCAGTGTTAGTCACTTAGAAGGGGCCAATCATGCGAATCAGATAAATGTCAGCAATACCGCAAGTCCCGCTGCGAATGCTGGCAGTAATGCCGCTCCAAACTCTTCGAGGTTGAAGCGAAGAAGAAAGCTTGGTGTATTTAATCCTGATTTCACGTATGTTAATCCCAGTTTTCAGAAAGAATGTGGTGATAGTGGGGCGAGAAAGTTGGATGTTGAGCGGAAAGTCAGCAAAGAGGAATCTCAGTTATGAAATTGTCTTAGAGGAACTGAATACGGAGATATACCTGTGTGAAAAGTGAAAGGCTGCAATGCGGAGTTATTCAGACTTGTTCAGTGGTTCAGCCTACACAACTAAAATTAGCATGTTAGTTACCTTTGCGCAATATTTTCTGTGATTTGGTTAAAAGTTGGCATACCATGTTTTACGTACATAGTTTAAGTAACTCTAGTTATAACTTACTCTAGTTCTACTAATTTCTAACCCTCCGACTTGTACAACTTGCAACAGATTTAACCTTGTAATATCTATTTTGCTATTGAAGCTTGGATAATTGCTTACTATCTTGCTATTAAGATGATTTTTGTACTGATATTTTTGTTTAAATAGTTGTATGTGCATTAACACGAACACTACGTACGTACGTTAATAAATGATTATATGAAGATTCGTAAAAAATTCGCCGAATTGAACATTATTTGAAATTACATTCAGCCAGTCTGATGGTCAAATATTGCACACTGATTGATTATAAATGTTCAATGCTTTTCATCGTAATCATCGAACAATCGTAATATCATACCGGTGAACAAAGTCTCGGTCTACCACCTTTTTGTCTCATATTTACTTTTTCTGACGTTTCAACCGGCGGACAGACTCGAAGCACGGAATATCAAATGTTAAATCTTACGCAGTTTTAAACTAAACCTGTACTAATGTACGCAAAAGTTTGAAACACCCACTTAAGTACATATGATTGGCATGTAGGAAAGAGTTTTCAATTCCACCTGTGACCGCACCTGATTAGGATTGCAAATTGTGTACACTGCCACTGCCAAGTTCCAAGCCAAACCACGGTAAGCCACTTGAGTCCAAGTTAGCCAAGATTTCGGCATAGCTGGTCATGCTAATTTAAGAAATGCTTTCGTTCAGTCATATTGGTAAGCAGCTGGTTTCGATTCTGATACTGCAATTTGGAAAGAGTCTACAATGTCGGAGTATCGGAGAGAAATGGAGCAGGAAGGCTTCTCGCCAGAGGAGTTCGTGGAACGATTGGCTTGGCGAACCGTGACATCTGGAAATGAATTTGACCCACAGAAGTTGCACACCGAGTTTTCCGAAGCCATAAACGATTTGAAGGCGATACTGGAAATGCAGGGCCTAAAATGCATTCAAGTTGAAAACTCATTTGCAAAAGAAGAACAACATTTACGATCCCGCTTAGGCATGCTGCTGAACAGAAACCAAGATGCCACAGAAAATCTGTCCGCCTTAGAAAAGAAGGTATAATCTTATCCAGTTACAGAAATATGGTAGTTTGAGGAATCTCTTCTGTGTCTACAGGTAAATTCGGTTGCGACGAAAGTTGTCCATTTGGGAGATCAACTCGAATCAGTGAACCTGCCCCGTGAAAGAACCAGCGATGCCGCTACACTAATGAAACACCTCATCGACTTTCTCCAGCCTGGTTCCATTTTACTGTCTGATGTGTTCCGAGACAAGAACAATTTATTCGAAGCTGCGGAGGTGATTCAGAAATTGCACGCGTTAGCTCAAGATCTGACAGCTGGGAGTGGTAGTACAGCGAGTTCTAGTGCGAGGTGAGACAAATCACTACTAGACTGCTATTTCTACCACACCATAAAAGAAATTGCTACGAGTTCACCGAGTATGCATGGAACATGTGCATTTTTCAGGTTTGACGGTGCGGTGAAGAAGATTTCTGAGAAGTACGATGAAATTGAAAGGTCACTCATCGAGGACTTCGTGTCAGCGCAAAGAATGAACAACATCGAGCACATGAAGCAAGTTGCATTGATTCTGTACAATTTCAAAGGATACTCTCAGTGCATTAATGCGTTTATTGAGCAAAGTCAGCTGGTACGTGTAATTTCTTGCTACTAATTGTGTTCTGTTCTTGAACTCAACTGTTGTCATTATTTCAACAGGGCGGCTTTAAGCGTAGAGAAGTATTTGACGACGTGCTTCCATTATGCCAACAAAATAAGCCAATAATTGAAGCTGTGTTTCCAAACCCTGAGCATGTAATGGGGAAATTTATTCTGCACATATTTCATGGCAAAATCCAAGAAACAGTTGCCAATCAGCTGTTTGATGGCACCAAAAATCAGAAGCACTTCCTGCAGAATCTATCTTCTTTGTATTCGAAAACTCAAGGCGTTGTCCAAAAACTCAAGGGATTCGATGTTGGATATGATTCGAGTTTCCTAGAACAAATAACCGAACAGATCTTTAGGAAGCACATGGACAACTACATTACCCTTGAGGTTCAGTGCCTTCAGCAAGAAAACTACTTAATACTCAAAAAGTATTATGACTCACTGGGACACCAAAGGAAAGCAATTCAAACAAGCTTTCAAGATTTCCGAAGAGATCTTCAAGCAGCAATTGGCACGAGAGCAAATATTAATATCGCACAGATTGAGAATTTCGGTGGTGAAACTTTCTTGTCCGATGTAGTTGCTGTTAACTTACTTCAGGAAAGTCGCTGGGCGTATTCGAGGTGCAGTTTGCTGTCCAAGAAAGTCGAAGTGGCAACAAATTCTGCCCAGATCTTCGACATCCTCACAAGTAGCCTCTTAAGAGAGCATGTTGATTACGCATTGGAATTGGGACTGCAAGGTAAAAGACAAATTCAGTGTTCTTCCTGCGCTGAACTTGGTTAAGGGTGGAATTGGTCTAATAATTGACAACGTCTCTACTTCTCAGGTATTCCGGTTGCAGACGGAAGGAATCAACCTGAGATTTACTTCTTCGACATTGTCAAAAGGTGCAATGCCATTGTACATTTGTACGAAAAGGAATTCATCGATTCTTTAATACCACTTGTCACGTAAGTATCAGTTCACCAACGGCAAACATTTGTAGAAAGATTACACAATTCAGAGCCTGACCATCTTTCATTTTCAGTGCCACGCCATATTTATCCGAGTGCATTGAGAAGAAGAAAGCCATACTTGAGCACATAGAAATCAAACTGGATGCTGGAATCGATAGATCTGTAAGAACTCGTATATTTCCAATTTCATTTACGTCAATGATCTAATGTTTGATTCCTGCTAGCTCGAAACCATCGCTGGCTACGTAAAACTTGTGCTACAAGCTGAGTACAGTAAGAAGGAGTTCTTTCGCTCGGACACATTCAACGATATGGAAACTCCAGACATGATATCCTCGGTAAGGGCTCAGAGCGAAAAGTTTTCTGCATGTAAGAAACATAGGAGGATCATGGAAGCTTATTTCGCTTTGCAGGCCTGCGTCAAGATCATTCGATTCATATCCAGCCAAGTTGAAAAAATGAGGGACTCAATGGATGGAAAAAATATTGAAGCAGTTCTCACAGAGTTGGGAATTCGATTGCATCGTGTGATCTATGATCATCTTTTAAGATTCGAGTATAGCCTTGTTGGTAAGTGGGAATGATAAAAGCAAAAAGTTTACTGTTCCAGTCGGACAAGCAGTTTAGAAAGTCTATTTCTTCATGTATTCTTAGGTGCCTTGAGTGTAACCTGCGATGTCGGCGAGTACCGGAAGTGTATTCGAGACTTCAAAATACCGTTGTTGAATACTTTATTCGATACCCTCCACGCCTTATGCAACCTCCTTCATGTCCTGCCGACTGAACTCAACATGTGCTTCAACCGAGAAGAATTGGTGAGAATCCGTGAATTAGTACGCTAGATTCTAGAGTAATGTACATGCTCAGCATTTAAGCGAAGAACTTTCTGATTCAGACGTGCCTGGATCCATCCATCCGAATGAGTTTCATGCAGCTGCGAACAGACTTCAAAACCGCAAGACTTCAAGTGAACAACAATCAAATCGCAAGAAATTAGTTTGTACAGCAGTAATTTATTTTCCTAATCGAGTTTTTATAAGTGAAAAAGGCAAACGGAACTTAATGAATAAAAAGGAAGTCAATACTTACAAAGTAATCGCGACCTTTCTTAACCTGACCTTAATTTATAGTGTACGCTAGAAGTGATTTATTAAATAGAACATCGCTGCCCAATCTAGATACCGAAAACAAGTGCATTATCATATCCTAGTCCAGAAGTAGCAAGCGATAGACGGGGCGCAAGAATGACGGAAGAGGTTTCAAGTTTCAGTATTAACGCATACGATAAGCATTCTCTTCATGGAGGCTGCTGACTTCTCCGTCAAAGTCAACTTTGATGGTGAAGTCCAAATCTCGATTGTTGCGAGAATTTTGACGAAGCGAGAATGAGCCGTGCACAGGTTCTCCCTGAAACAGAGTACAACTTTAGACTTAAGAAGAGAAAGCATGACATCTAATTTAATTGAGGCTGTTCATTATCAATAGTCGGTAACTTACCTTGCGAACAGTAGCATAGTCGTTTAGATAGAAGACAGTCTGTTTCCAATGAGTATAAGGGCAATCAGGAGCAGTTGAAAACCAAGTGCGCTTATGGCATCGCGAAAACTCAACAGTGAAGTACGTAACAAATGCATGGATGTAATCATCGTGACGGCAAACCAGATTGAAGGGTCTGGTGAAGGACAAATCTTCCTTTTGAAGTACGTTCAAGTCAACCTCGAGTAAGCAGCAGCTGTTGGAAACGACCTGTAACGTGGGAAGTGTTGGAATTTAGGACAGTTCCTATCAAAGTGGAAAAAATAGACTGTGAGGGTAATTATTTACCATTTTCTGATCGACAACGTCAACCAATGGTTCTCGAATTGCCACTTTGCGGATGCAGCTCATGTCGAAGCCATAGACATCGTCCCACCAATGAATCTTATCATCTTTATACTGTCTGTCCTCAATCGCTGTAATGTACAAGGAACACTTGTCTGGGAACAACATTCCGCCTGGAACCAGCCAGCGGTCACGAGCCAGCAGGACAGTTTCCAACATAGATTCGTAAAAGAGGCAATAACCCATCCATTCTGATATGATTATATCGACCTTCTCGATTCCGTCCGGAAGCTTGTCGACTTCTTCAACCTTAGCTGTAAAATACGAAACATGGTTATTCCAAAGGCAATTCCATTTAATTTGAAGATTCAATCAGTCTCACAAGTTGTACTTTGCATAATAACATAATTTACCATTCGTTTTTACCTTTTAGAATGGTGACGATATCAGAAAGTCCGTTTGCTTTGACAATGGTCTCAGCGTGCTGCGCAATGTTGGAACACTCTATGCCGATGACACGTCTAGCACCTGCTTTAGCGGCGAACATCGATAGGATTCCAGTGCCACATCCGACGTCCAACACCACCTTTCCCTGTAAAGATTAACATTTATTACTATTATTATAATGCAAAAGAAGATTATTAGTATCAGCACAAGGCAAAAAATTAACTTACACGAAACAAATGCTTATTATGGATCATTGAATTTCGATATGTGAGCGTCCGGACTTCATCCTTCAGCATTTCCTCGTGAATTCCAAAATGTGCATATGAGTCGAAGTAATAGTCCTTTGATGTCATTTCATCCACTCCGACTTTTCCATTTTTTTCTTCCTCTTTCACAGTGCCATTTACGGCGGGTTTACCCGGGTGATCAACTGAGGACGATGGCGCAGGCTCCTCGGAGCCAGTTGTAGACGCCACATCATGTTTTCCGTCAACATCGTTCACCGATGAAACAGACGCCATTGCAACTAAAGAACACAGACCACTGTAATTTTAGCTATGCTAAAGGCACAAGGGAGCCTAGATCTAGCTCTTGCGGCAGACATGGACACCCCCGTGACGTCCCATGCTGATTTCATAGGAATGCATTTCTAAAGGCGTACTTACCAATCCGTATTTTGCAAGATAGGAGTACACAAGAACCGGTTTCCAAAAGTCAAGTGCGAAGTCTCCTAACAAATTCTTTAACTAAACCAGCTAACTTAATTAAATTCACTAGCTTCTGACAATTTGTTTCTGGAGATCACAGACAAAGGAGAAAAATGATAAAGGAGCGATGTACTTCGTCTGGAGCTGGACCTGCGTCTGAATGAAACTGCACCTTTCTTTCTTCGTACAAGAAGACTGCAGCACATTGAGCCTGGAGTTGGTTCAACCTGAAATCAATGCCGATAGTCTCGATAGAGCATAGGTACGAAAATTGTACGAGCGCCAGTATAGACGGCCAAGGAACGGGAACGCTGCTTGGTCTTTGTACATGGGATAATTTGGAACTAAAACCTCACGCAGCAAGCCAAGCACGAGGCAAGCCACTCGCTTGCGTACGAACAAAAGAAATGAATTCAAACGTGATTCCAGCATCCATCCAGCCACAAGGATACGAAAAGGAGGAATTTCAAATGCACGTTTACGCTGAAACTGAAAGCATGGGTTGCTCTTCGTACGTCTTACGTTAAAAGTGTGTCCGGATTTCTTGTCAAGGTCATCCTATTTTTCAAGTCATTGTTAACTGAAATGTCAACCAATTTGCCATAAGCAGGAACAGCTGCCGACGAAGGTAAGGCCCAGGTTCTGATTTAAATTCTAACACATGGCATCGTATTGTGCGTGACAATGTGGCTACTTGTATCTTTCCTTCAGATTCGGATTTGATCTTTGAGTACTAGCAACCCCAATTCGTTCGTTCACAGCACAACGTTACAACCACAAGAACTGAATCAGTGACGATACGAACTTGGGGGGCTAAAGCAAGAACCAATCACATATTTGTCATTTGTGTAGCCCTTCTGTAACAATGGATGTGATACGATTTTCGCCTTCGAGTGAGTACGTTGCCTCTTCCGGTCCTGACGGACGGCTCAGAATTTACGAAACAGCTACAAATAAGTTCCTGCAAGAATTTGAGTCCGCAATTGACACTTCCGCAATTTGCACATGTTTGGAATGGGCTCCTAGAGTTATGAAAGACATTCAGGTACGTAGGCGGCGTACTTTTTAATGGTAAATTTTGTCTTCTGTTGAAGTTGAAATTGAAAATGTCATTTACAGTTGGGTAGGAAAAAGAGAAAGAAAAATGCAATCATTGAAGGAGATGTGGTTGCCGTCGGTACAACCTTGGGGTCCATCTATTTATACAATGTCACTAAGGCGGAGTTGGAGTTCAAGTCCAAAGAAGAACATTCAGGCAAGGTCACTGGCTTGTCGTGGTGTTCATCATCTATGTTATTGTACTCATGTGGCGAAGACGGGTTCTTGTCGGAATGGGACCCACATAAATGTACAGTCTTAAGGTAACTTTAACTTGACACCTACCTAACTATATTCTACTATACTTGGCAGAGGAGGAATGATTGAATTTTAACTGAATTGCAAACTAATTAGTGGGCTAATGCCCTATTTTTGCCTTTGTCTCTTGCAGTCAATGGAAAGCCTCAAAAACGGAACTCCATGCATGTCGTCTTTTCAAAGACAATCTTCTCGCCGCAGGACAGAAAATCACATTATGGGATTTGAAAACGAAAACACTTCTACAAAGTTTTGTTGGTCATCCAAGACGGGTTAAGCAATTGGAAATTATAACTTCGTTAAATCCATCAATCGATGACTATTTCATTTCGATGGGTGAACGAGAAACGCATTTGAAAATATGGTGAGATCGTGCTTCATATCTCTTATTTAATTGAAAGAAAGATTTAAGAAAATCTCGAAAACTGTAGGATACACAGAAACCTATTGCGGTCTTTTGGCCCACCCTCCTCCATTCTGATTTGTACACGTTATAAAGTCTCAATTGTTTTTTTCGATTTTCCTGAATTCAGTTAACGGCGTGTATGACGTGATGCTGTTAAAGATTGAGAATGTGCTCCGGTTCTCACTATTTGTAATGAACTATTAATAAGCTGTTTCGTTGTCGCGGAGATCGACCTGAGGTTTCTAAGGATGGTATTTTGAGAATTTTTTGCCCAAGAAAACGCAAATAGGTGTTGAGAATCAGGCCGATACCGAGGCTTGAGAGCATCTACGGCGATAGCTCGGCATGGCCTGTCCCAGACTGTGTGTCTGCGTCGTTTGATGAATCGTCAATCTCCCGGCGGTCAGCCATGTCCAACCCTCGCCGTCATCATCCATTACCACTAACTACTAAATTATTTATCTTTATCCGTCATTGAAACGTTGCCAAGTACTCGGCGACACAGGCCACTAGTAATCTACGACTTGATTAAATTACAGTTAACTAAACCAACTCTTTTATGATGGCTTTACTATAGGTGTTCGTCCGAAAAGAATGCTGTAGCGAACCTAGCGGTTCCAGATACGCCAACCTGTTTTCACGCAGAGTGTCTTCTGGAAACGTCGGAAGTGATGGTTAGCGCTACCACTTCGAGGGGGATTCTGTATATATTCAAACACAAACTTAATGGACCCCTGAGAAAAGCTTTGAAACCATCCCATTCGCTGAAAATCTTGGATTCGTCCGATGATAACAAGATTGTCCCCATCTTGACTTCATTTTTAACTGCGCATTCTTCCTTGCTGTGCTTATATGGGAATTCGGCCCGTTATCAGTTTGAAAAATTCGTAAGCACACCTAGAATCAGAAGAAGAAGAGGAGTTACATTGAGTCAATGTGGTTGTTTAAACTTTCATCTTATCTTTAGGATATTAGTTCACTGGAGACAGTGACAGTCGTCACGAGGCAATTTACCTTGCCTTCGAGGAGTAATCTGTCGAAGAAATCACGCCAAGTACCAAATTCTGAGATTGTAGAGGTACCAAGCACTGTAAGACATTTGCAACCTGGATCGGATCCTTTGCCTTCAGATCCAAGTTCCAAAAAAAGGAAAAAGAATGAAGACGAAAATATTGGGGACGGTGAATTGCCAATGGAGGAGAGACTAACGAATTTGAGTATAGAGAACACTGTAGCTGCTGGAATAAGGGCGAATAATTTGGCACACCTTCTTAGTCAAGTAAGGCTCTACTTCAAAATGAACTCAATTAAGCGATCTATTCGTAATTAATGTCTTCGTAATTATAGGGCCTCCACAGTAAAGACAACAGAATTCTTCAGTCTGTTTTGGCAAGATGGGATGCAGACGTTGTGATGAACACAGTTCGGAGCCTACCGGTTCAACTAATTGTGCCGCTTCTTAACGAAGTGAAGTCTTTACTATCTCAGAAAGGACAATTGTAAGCATTTTTTTTCACGTTTCATTGTTTATGTCGAATGTCTTTGTTGCAGAAGATAAGACTATCTTTTTTGATCCTTTAGAAATAACTCCAATTTGGTGTGGCTAAAAGCAGTGTTAAAAATTCACTCTCCATATTTAATGTCCTGCCCGAACGTGGACGAACTTTTAACTCCATTCATGTCTTTGCTACGTACAAGACAAGTTTTGTACCCTCAAATGTGTCAACTTCGCGGAAAATTAGAACTGATCAAGGGGCACATCGAGGCACGGCAGTTCTCTTCTGAACCACCAAATGACGCCCTTCTAAAATACGACGACGGTAAGTGAGAGGTTTTAAAAGGTCAAAGGCGACGTACCGCATACCGCTAGCAAGTTTAAAGTCATATGTTTATGTTCTTAGACTCTCCTGATGAAGGTGCGGAAGATGACGCCATGTTACTGTCGGAGTCGGAGGATTTCCTCACATCTGACGATTTGGGAGTCGAAGATTCCGAAGATGAGGAAGGTGAAAAATCGGGGTCAGGTTCTGCGACATCTGACTCAGAAAATGACGACTCGGAGGATGCAGAAAGCGTTGCTGACAAAGCACCAGGATCTAACCAGAATTCGAAAATCAAGGGAACGATTGTTGACGACGACAGCGAGTTGGAATCAATGGACGAAGACTAAATTTCTACGATTGTTTTAAGTTTCATTTTTTGAATAGCCTCTTGGCTCTTACGAACTTTTCACGTCTTTATTCAATTGGACTGAATATTTATTTTCAGACAAATATATTTACATCGTTAACATCCTTAGAGCTGCAATTTATTAACGAATTCAATCAAATCTGTACATCATCAAGTATGCAGCCTTAATAAGTTTCTTGTTCATCCGTCTGTTTTGCAAATAGTTGCAGTTTGGATGCGAAGTGAGATTTCGTCCCGACAGCCTTCGCGTTCCCATTCTTGCATTTCTCCTGTCTCCGTGCGTTGTCGGAGGAAGTGCTTTCTCTCGAATTTTCGTCAGCTTCTGCATCTACACCACCGGCGTCGCTTTCCTCTCCGTTTTCGAGGTTTTCTTCTGTCTCGCTGAATTCGGACAATTTGGAGATAGACGGAGGCTGATGAAAGTCTTCATCAAAGGACATTGCGGGGCTGGTTGGATTCGAGTTGCTTTGGGTTTGATCCGCTACCCTTGTCTTCGTCAAGTGCATGTCAAGCGTTCTTTGTTTCTGAAAGTGAAATGAAGTTACAAGATACAAGCTGGCATTCTAAGAAGTAATTTGGTAAATCAACAATGTATCAACTTATCAACCTTGGTTTTGCTTTCAGTAGGAAGATCGCTTGTATCTTTGTCGCTCTTGCGCTTTCCTCTGCCTCCAACCTTCTCCTTATCCTTTTCGCCTTTCTTTCCTGTCAGTTTCCGTAAAGGATGCTTCGGGTTAAATTCGAATGTTGGTTTATCAGGCAGCTTTTTCCAAACATCAATCAACGCCATTCCCTTGTTAGCATTGTCTTTTGTGTCGCTCGCAGCTTCTTCACCTTTCTTGAAAGGGTTCTTGTCCTTCTTGGATGCTGAGACAATTGGCATCGGTTCGATTACAGCTCGGATAGCGTCCTTTTGTTCCTTCAAAATCGGATTCTCTGCAAGGCAAACACAATTTCAATATATATTAAATTCAGTTTACCAAAACTTTTATCTAACTTACCTTCTAGAATGGAAATAGGCTCAGATGCCAGGAAAGAGTTTCGAGGAGTCGGAAAAGCTGTCGATGTGCTTGGATAACAAGCACTCTGCATTGGAAGCGAATCTTGAACAGTTGAATCCATGTGAGAATTTGCATTGCTGCTGATATGGATGTAATTGGTCTTATTCTGAGTTTCAAAATCATAGTCTTCAACTTCTTCGAGGTCTTCCTTATCCAACTTCTCACGACCTATTGCTGTTAGCTTCTCAGTTAGAGCCATTCGGTAGAGCTTGCTCGCGTATTTGATGGCGATTTGAACATGTTGAGAGGAAGGCATCAATGACACGTACTCAGCAGCTCTGAAATCTCGGTCGCCTTTGCTTGATAACTGTTAAAACATTCGTGTTGTGTGACTGCTTATGAACAAGATACTCCAGTAAATACCACTTACAGCAAACAACTTCATCAAATTCTCTCGAATGATAGTGTCAGCCTGTTCCTTAAACTCATCCATGTCAAACCCCTTTCGATCCATTTTATTCGCAACTGACTTCAAAAGGTTGGAACGCAGCAGACCGTCCTCCAATTGACTCTTTTCGGTATCCAGTTCGCAAAGAGGGATCTATATTGTTCAAAGCAAAATCATTTCAAGCTCACGATCATATTTTATTACCATTACAATTTCCTTACTTTCATGTCAATCAGCATCAAGGTCGGGCGGGGGATGGTTGGAGGATATTTGTTCCCCTTGCATTTAATGGCTCTAACGTTTTGAGAAGTTTCGCTGATGCCAACAATCCAAAAGTGATTACTGGGCCCATTTAAATGTTCCCTCATACAACAGAGAGGAGACCAGAGGTTGCCATTCAAGATTCGCAGGGTATCCTTTGAATCATAAATTACAGGCGTTCCTTCATCGCTGAATCCAATCCATGTTAAAATTGATTTTGGGCTGAGAGGAAGTGGGCTCTCGTCAATCAGCGGTTGAACACGCAACTCCTTAACTTTCAGAATTGTGTATGAGAGTGATTGGTTCCCGTTTATACCTTAAAATCACAATATAAATTACCACCCTCAATGTACTAATTCAAATGAACGCAGGAATGTTAGCATTACCAACGCCACACTGGGAAACTAAGAAGAGCAAATCCTCATGTCCAGACATAGTTACAACTTGATTTGGCAGATCATACGCAAATTTCTGAATTCCTCCAACTGAGAAGACTCTCAGCCTGTTCAGAGAGGTGGAAGCAACAATCCATCCCTTCCCAATGGCAATGCAATTAATATTCTCTCCTTTCGGCATATCAATTGTCCATTCCTTGCTCTTGTCCCAGATCGAAAAATTGAGGCAGAATAATTTGCTAACAAACCAAAGGCAAAACGCAAAATGAGCATAAGCTGCGTTGCAAATCATTCCGAAATCCAAAGAATAAGTCATCAACGATACCTTGGGTGTCCGTCGCCTTTTACGCATGCAAAAGCCGCAGCTTCTGTTGATACTACTGCCATTGTGAAACCAAATTGGTTCCTCAGATGAATTGAGGTGTGGAAAGAAGCGTCATGAAATTCAACATCGATAGATTCCTCCTCTTTATCCTCATCATCATTGAAGTAGTTTCGAATAATAGCTACACTGTTCCACACCTGAAATGAGGAGTTATGATATTAGGAATTTGGCACAGAATAAGAATACTTCTGGCGTCTGGCGGTGTGCATTGCCTACCATAAATCTGTGAGCCAAATGAACAGGGGTTGAGGAAGGTTGAAAAGTCGTTTGGGGTTCAGTGAACGGATTTGCAGGTGCTTGATAAACAACTTTCTGCGGTACGACAGGAGCACTCATGTTGCTGGCCGAGTCCTCATCGTCAATAGGTTTAATTCCCTTTGCTGCTTTATCAACTCCAACATACTCATCATCAATGAAGCCGACCTCAGCTTTGATTTTTGAAATTGAAATCGAGTTTTCATCGTCGTCTTCTTCCGCAAGATTAAAAATTTCATCCATGCCATCGTCAAAAACATCTATCGCCTCGCTATTGCCATTTTCACCGTTACTTTCGGTGGTCGTAGTCGTGATTGCTTTTGCAACTGCTCCATTGTCAGCTCCTTCGTCGTTTTTGAGAAAATTTCTTGTGTACATAAATCTTCCACGGTCATCAGTCATATAAATTCCATTATTCGGAGCCAACACAAGTCCAGTTATGGAGCTAGTTTCATTCGTAAAGTAGAGGCACTTCTTCGTGGTGAGATCCCATACAAGTACCGAGCCATCAGCTCCACCGGCAGCTATGTACTTCCCGCATGATGAGTACCGTACAATTGAGACAAGCTGGATGAGAAAAAATATTTAATGATTGATATTGATTGGTTAATTGAACATTGTCGCAAATCGAAATAATCAAAGGGCATTGGTCCTACCTTCGTTAAACATTTGTGACCCAACATAAATTCCTGTGTCCATTTTTCGCGACTATAAACCACGATCTGGTTAGCATTGTTTGGGAAAGCTAACTGGTTTCCTTGTCCAGGGCTCCAAGCCATTCTGCATAAAGTCGGGCTGAGCAATACGTCATTGGATTTTGCAAATACACCTTCCCATCTTTTAACAGGAACCACCGATATGGAGGTCGGATTCACAGTTATAGACCAAACGTAAACACCACCATTGCACCCAGACGAAGCCAAAAATTTTGATGTTGGATCTATTGCGACTGATAAAACTGGTGCGCTATGCGCTGCCTCGATTTTCTTCGTCGGAATACTGGGATCTTTCAACGAAATGAGTTGAATTGTCATGTCCCTGTACATAAACAGTAACAAGTAATAAAGGCAGTGGTTCGTACAATCTCAGACGTAATTACCCAGCCCCTGCAGCGAGAAGTTTCCCATCGCTTGACACGTCGACATGATTGACTCCAGAAGTAAATTTTGTTTTGAATCCTTGAACGTTTCCTTTCGGCAATTCATATGATTCTACCGTATGATTTTCCGTCCCCACATAGGCGATGTTCTCGTAGGTGAAAATGGATAAGCAACTGTCTGATGCAGAAAATGTGACTGGATCTTCATCGTCAAAATCTTTGTACACGCGGATGTCGGCGTCGTTTCCACACGTAACGATGAAGCTGCAAAACCCAAAACATGCAATTAATATATTATTTGTGTTCTTTGGTCTCAAAATTATCAGGAAAGTTACGCACGCACCTGCCGTGAGCTTCGGGTAACAATGAGACATCAGTGATTCCCTCCGAATGGGCAAACCGCTTCTCGGGTCGGTTCATCTTGAACGTAATGTTCTTCCAATGTGGCAGTGGCAGTGGTACAGACACCTTGGTTTGGATACGACTGTGGAGCCCTTCTAAGTCTGGTAAGATTAACGCGCGTATTTATATTCAATCATCATCTGATCCCGATGGAACTAATGATACTGTCGATGGAAATGACCAATTCACAAGAAGAGGTTCGTGCTCAAATGTTCGAATCGTGAATAAGGATTGTGGTTCCTGGCTGTTTTTGGCACCAAAGGCTTTGAACAAAGAATTGCAGAATTATATCCTTGTTCAGTTCGAGACGTGCGTGCGTGCAACAAGGCAAGGATGACACAAAATCAAACACGTGTGGGTAGTTCGGCGTTCAGTCAAGAAGCTGTTATCCTGTGTAGTAAGCTCTTCGTGAAATTCGTGTTTGTAATTTGTCACTAGATATTTCCTGGGGACGATAATAGCTAAATCTCTACTACCACTCTCCAGTCCGGTTGAAGAATTTCAATTGATTACGGACACCTCTCTAAGCAAGGAATAGAAGGTAAGACACTACCATCAGGAACTCTAATGTGACGACAGGTGACAATGACGAATGATTAACCATGTACTGATACCCTATTTTGTTGAAGGCTGACGTATTTAAACTGTGGATGGCAGTGGCAGACGGTTCTTTCTTGATGGAAACTAACAATAGCGCCGTGTTGGGCGATTCCGAAAAAACTGACGCATCCAACGGAGTTGAGAACGGCCAACAGGAGGAAAAGAAACACAAATTGGCAACTTCGGACGCATCTTTACTAGACACTTTGACAACATTTGACAAATTCGAGTTGAGAAGCATTTTAAGTCAAAGCCCAGAATACAAAAGAGTGGTCCTTGAAGGAGCGTATCACGATCAGGCAGCGGTGATAATTTTCGACAAGAAACCTTTCGCAGAGAGTTCTTTGAATGAGCTCCTGAGTAGGGGCAGCGAATTGAGTCTTATACTACGCAATGATATTTATGGAAGTTACGACTGTTCACCAATTAAGAAAGAAGCTGGTAGGTTAAATATATTTGTGGCGAATGCGTATTCATGGGCGAAAGCATGACCTTAACTATTTTCTATTTTATACAGCTATAAAAACAACTATTATTTATCCAGCTACGGAGCAACACATAGAGAAATACAGATTCTCTCCTTTCGTCTTGGTCGAAGAAACTCAAGAGTTGTACGAGAAAGCTGTGCTGCCGTTTCTTCAATCGGCTTCATTCTCTCTTGAGGTAAAAACGAAGTTTGATGACGACTCTCCAAGCGTGTTAACGCTATTTCAATGCTTCTAATACATGTGATACTTTTTAGTGGGTATACAACGTTTTGGAACACAAGAAAGAAGCTGACAGAATCGTGTTTGAAGACCCTGATCCAGAGACTGGTTTCATTCTTGCACCCGATCTAAAGTGGGACGGAATTCAGCTCGAAAATTTATACTTAACCGCTATTGTATTCTCTCGTCGCATTAAGTCCATTCGTGATTTGAACGGCTCTCATCTGCCATTGTTAGAAAACATACTAAAAAACGGATCGGTAAGGCTCTTGCTACAATGACTTGAACTAGAAAGTACGTCTAAGTGGTCTATTGAAATTTTATTATTTTTGCTTTCTGAAGAAAGCCATTGAGGAAAGATACGGTGTGAAGCGAAGCCAGCTTAGGATCTATTTTCACTACCAGCCATCCTACTACCATTTACATGTACATTTTACAACCCTTCAAAGCAACGCTGCAGGTAAGACAACGACACACAAACGCTCAGTTTTATATTACTACTAATAAATCTTTGAATTTCTCTCTCTCCCAAATTTAACAGGAATATACGCGGAAAAAGCTCATCTCCTGCAGACTGTCATCGCAAACATAAAATTGAACGACCTCTACTATCAGAAAGCAACGTTTCCTTTCACGGTGAAAGTACACAGCCCTTTATACAAGCATGTAAGTGTTAAGCCAAGTTTTTATGGCCCAGTATAAAAGTCTGCCACTTGTAATCGCGATTAATAATGTATTTCTCACTTGCACATTTCCAGCTCTGCGAACATGGCTACGAATTCTAGCTCATCCGCCTGCACAGAAGAACGACAGTGTAATCAAGAACCATTTCAGAAGGCAATACACATTGTAGATAAAACTTGTGACGAGTCGTGCAAAAATGGCGGCGAGAGTGTAATTGTAGCGGAATATTTTCCTAAACTCTCTGTGATGAATATGTACATAAGATCTGAAGCAATGCAGGCAACTGGATTCAATCGAATTTCTGTACAGGACGATTGGTCGACAGTTAAAATTCAAGCCTTAAATCTCTCCGTCGTATTCAGAAGCTTAGCGTTTGAAAGATTGGCGGAAGATCGTGCAGGATCTCCACTATCAATGAGTGAACATGTCGTCCATTATCGCCTTGTTGCGAAACCTCAGTTCTCAACTTTTGGTTCATCCAGAAGCGAAATTTTACCGGCCCACAAATATGATCAATATGAGGGTGGTAAATGTGGTGCTTCTGCTTCAGTTTATCCAAGATATCTTCAGACATTGCAAGAAAATGTTCCATATTCACTTTATTGTCGGAATTGTTCACGCTCGATTGGAATGGGTATCAAATTTGATAGAGTTCGTGAGTTACCAAGTTCAAATTGGCTCGAAAAATCTGATGAATGGTTTTGTCATCCACCTTGCGTGAAATCCCACAGCGAAAATAGCCCCGAACCTCAAGTTGCCCAAGCGGATGCTGAGGAATTGACTCACACGTTGGAGACATTGAATCTTGATACTGATCATACTGACCAGAAATCTCAGAAGACTGCAAAGAACCAAACCCTCTTTGACATCCTTCAAAATCCTGAGAAATCGACGTGTCTCACGGGACCGTCTTATTGGATTTTGAATTCCAAACAGATTATCGGTGCCAAAGAAATCAACCACGATTCTCAAGATAAAGCCGTTATCAATGAGAAACCTTGCCACTGTAAATTCTGCGATCGTGAATTTGGCTTGCATTTGAGTGAATCGGCAGTTCAACTTTGGAATTATGGAGTTTACTGGAGAAAGGCCGGCATTCAAAAGAATGAAGACAATGAAGTTTCTGAAGAGCCTCATCAGCATTCTGCTTTATCAGATTTTAAAAGAATCGTATTTGTTGGCATACACGAATTTTCGTTTCATTTAGGTTGTAACATTCTCCTGCAGTGTGTGCGGACAGGAGATGTGATATTCCTTTGGAGCATTGACAATAACCTACCCATTTATTATACTACCTTCGAAATGTTTACTTCTACAAACGGACAGGACAAAACAGAGAAGCTTGTAATACTTGAACCACGGAATGCTGTTAAGTTCTTTTACTACACAATAATTGGTGGAACAACATCACTTCTTAACGAAGCTGACAAATCCATGTGTTCAGATCACGATTTGGAAGTAATCTTACCAGAAACTGTATTCAAGGCAGGGCTCGTTGAACTTAAGAAGATATCCAGCCTTTATGCAACACAAGACGGATCTTGGAACTGTGCTTTTTTATTTCCGGATGATGAAAAAATTGGTAACAAATAACATTAACACATTTTATGAATTCATAATTTTTGTTGGCCATTCTGTAGTGTAAGTTTGCTTATAATTTAAATTAAACGAAACTTGTAAATAACTATGCTAAATAATAATTTAAGGTTTGTGAGTGGTGAATAAAATGATTAAATGCAAATGGTTTACTACCGTCATACGTATTTTGCACAAGTTTCTTGTTTCGAAGATCAAAACGTTGAGATTGCAGTCGTGATTACTGAGCGAGGCTGCTTTGAGGTTTCTCCTTCTAGCTGCTCTCGGCGGCTGCTTCGAGGGCTCGAGTATAGTACGAGTTGAAATTCATCCTGTTAAGATAAGAAGCCAAAGAAAGTCAAAGTCAAGAATGACTAATCCCGAGGTATCATAAAAGCGAAAGGTGAAAGCGAACTGGACGAACCTGTGTATGATATTCGACACCTTGGAAGACTGATTTGGATTCGGAACAATGCTGGAAACTAATTTCAAGAAAGCCACTAATGAAGTCGTAAATTGTTCATCCATTCGCTGCACCGTAACGCCAGCTTTGGTCTTCGGATGTGCGAGCAATCCGGCTGTATTTGTACCCAAGCACTTATCGCAAAAGCGGAGGCACAATCGAAATAATTCACTCATTTTGTCGAGGATCGTTTGGTCGGTGAGCATCGAATCCGATAATACTGTGTTGACGAACTTCGTGTGCGACACAAGCACGTCGTCAACGTTTTGAACTTTGGACATGGTTGCAATGAATTGGTACCAGGCTGGCTCGATTACCTAAATTGGCCAACATAAACCAACATGAGTCATTTGTAAACATTGGGACGTTTGGAGAACCAGGATTTTTACCTCAAACGCCATGTAATACAGCAAATTCTGGACAAAGTTCAGCATTTTATGGCGCAGAGAAAATACACTTGTAGTGGTTGCCGTCTCCAGCTTTTTGTTCTGAATGCTGGTCTGCTCTCCTTCGATCCAGGTCCGGCATAATTGTCTTTCAACGTGCTTGCAAAAGAACAGGTGACGGAAGATTATTTGGTAACAGTAAACTGCACGATAATTGAGGACCAACGAAACTGGCCATTCAACTTCACAACTGAACGCGAATGCTTCGAAACCAGGTAGAGGGTAGTCGATTATCCCAGAATTGAACTAGACATAGAACGATATCAGTTATTTTAATTCTGCAAATCGTTCACACTTTCCGATAAATGGCTAACCTCGTGCTCCATGTTCAGCGATATGGGTTCATCGTCGGTCATTGTCTGCTTGCTCATCACGGAAGTGATATCGACCATTTGTTGCCGAATTCCGTAAGGAAACAACTGTACTTTGATTGAGTCCTTGTATGGATCCGCCAGAGAAGAGTTTCGGAGGGCCAGTTCCAAAAGTGATGACAGCTTTGTCTCAATGATGTCTTCGACAGGTTTGCGGAGTTCGTCTTCGGCGAGATCCAAAAACTGCATGATAAAGTCGCCCTACAAGAAAATCATAAAAACACTGTGAACCTCCACAATTCTGGAAGCGAACAAGTTATTTGGCATTCAGGATTATTACCTGGCTCATTAGCAAATAGTGCTTAACAGACTCAATTCGCTTCATCAAATCATAATCCTTCAGCAATACATCTAAAAGTGTTTTGCTTGCGAACGAATATGCCTGGTCAATCGAACTCACGTACATTCGTTCGTGTAAGTTGTACTTGATGTGTTCACCCTATAATGAAATGCCCTTAAAGTAAGTTTGTAATTTGGAATACTTTGTTTTTGCTTACCGTATGTAAACCTATGTCTTTTCCACATTGCCGGATAACGTTCAAATATTTGCCAGCTTTCAGAATATCGTTGTGAAGTTTCATTAAGAATGAGGGGCATCTGTTCAAATCGGCAACGTATTTCTTTTCCCAATAAATGTCAATAGCGTTAGGGTCCATGGCAAATTGCTCCTCTGTTATACAACTTTCATCCTCAGAGACGAAGAAGTCCCCAAATGGGTCCTTAATCACACCCTGAAAGGTTTTTGCAATGTAAATGTTAATACACCAATTTTGCACGCTAAAAGGCTATATTCATAGGTATCTGCACGCTAAAATAGCGTGCAGAATCGGTAGGTTAATAAATATCCTGAGCTGCCTTAAATGATGCCTAGGATTTAAACCTAACCTTGTAAATCCAGTTTTCCAGAATCTTGAAGTATGGCTTGGAGGACTCTTCTGCCAAAGTGACACAAAGCTCATGCCCAGCTTCATTTCCAACCATCGATAAGACTTTTTCATGAAGAATAGATAAGACCTGTCCGCCCACACATTTATTTTCTTCGACCGCATGAACAATGGAACGAATGCAGCTCAACTTCTGCAGTATGGGATTGATGTAGTACCATAGCTTCTGCAAGGTCAACTCTCCCTGCAATTCGCATTGGGCAGTTAAATATAATGACGCGTTTGAACGCTTAATGAGCACATACTTTGGAAAATCGTGACTCCATTTGAGCAATGAAAATGTGATATTCTTTCAAAATCGTGCGAATAGCGGCACACAACGCTTGATTAACTTGACCATTCTCAAATTTGCAATATGTTTCAGTAAATCTTGTTACTGTGAAATAATAACCTCCGACTTGGGCTATTTGAAGGACCAAATCTCTCAGGCTCGCATCGACGCGATCATCAACCTGGGAAAAAGTAAACGGGCTGCTTAGCTTCAATTAATGGAAGTAGAGCAGTAGAAGTGTCGAAAATCTTTCCGACTTTCTTACAGTGAATCCAATACTGTTTGCGCTAATTGCATGCGTTGCTACCAAGGGAGTTTCCAGCCCACTTAATGAGTATAAGATGTCCTCGATCAATGCTCGTTCTTGTTCTTCAATGGAGTACGTTTCTAGCAAAGGCACTCGTTCCATGGTCACGTCCAGCGCAGAAGAGCCATACTGTGGAACAATGAAGTTCATTGTTGAGTGAACTCGTCGTGATACTTCAAACGGTGATTGCAGCTGCAGCACACTGCTTTTCTCGATCACACTTAAGGATTCCAGCTTCTTGGCAGCTTCCACTTCTGAATGGAAATTGCTCAGCAGAGAGGCCGCGGAGTAATTGTTTGAAAAATCCATGATGCACTTGGCACACTTGAGTGTAAGGTCTAAGGTGTGTTTATTATTATTTCAGTTAATTAAACATAACGAGGAACCATGAACGAGAGAAAGAGAAAGCCCAAGATTTTATTACCGAGCTGATATACACTTGTCAAATGAGAACAGTTCACGAAACCGTTTAGCGCTCTTTTGAGGCAGATGAGTTCACCTCTTTCGCAAGCACCACTCAGCATTCAACAAAGAAAGTCAGCGTATTGTTGTACAGTATCATTTTCGTTGAGGTCTCGATTCCTTTCGACCAATTTAATCACGTAATGAATGCTAATTGCGAATAATAAATTATTCAATCATAATCTTGCAATCAGTCATTTTATTCGCAGGCGTTTACGTTTACGTAACGTTTAGAGTAACAAAAAAGTACACTCTAATCTCTTCTGCACTAATAGTAAAAATCTGAAGAATCTTTCTTATTAAAAAAGCTAGACGAGTTATTAGCACCAAAGGCAGGTGCTAAGAAAAGCTCGGCCTCCTCGTCTTCATCATCCTCATCCTCGCTATCATCTTTCTCGCTAGCATCTTCGTCTTCGTCATCGGACATGTAAAGTTTTTCCCGTTCCAATTCCTTCTCATAGAGTTCTTCGAACGCAGCCAATTCATTCAAGCTCAACAAATCGTTCGTGCAAATTCTCAAAAATTCCTTATCACTCGTACACACGACGTCGACAGGTGGGAAGTATTTGTTGCGCGGAATTCGTGGATTGATCATGTACAATTTCTTGTGCTGCGCGAAATAATTGTCTTTCTGGAACAGCCCAGCGCGAATCAAAAATTCATGACGAAGTTTCATGTGGCTCAGAGAATGTGAGAGAGTAACCGAACGAACAATTGTCTTGGTTGTATGGCAAACTTCTTTGATGAGAAACTCGAGCTTCTTCTTGAGAATTGTCTCGTGGTCATAAAGGACGTTCACACAATTTAGAATGGCATACATTGTCTCCTGCCTCGAAAACCACGATGACAAAAATGCAAAACGCGTTCTCGTTTCTAAACTCGGCTGCTCCACAAGTTGGGGGTAATAATTAAGCATTGCTATAATCGATTTCTCCGTGTAGCCCATGCTACGCCAAGTAAGCATGGATTCATTGATTTGTTTACTGTACTTTGATAATAGTGGTGGATGTCGAGCCAACATCTGCAAACGGACAGCGAAAGCACAAAATTACAATATAACTGATAAGTGAGAGTAGTAGATAATTAAGAGTGTAAATGTTCTTGATTAATGAAGAAGTTATTTACCTGTGCAGCTTGCTCAGGATGAAATCCGTACATGGTCATATATTCCATAAACTTTACAAAGTCATTGCTATCAAGATGTTTTAACTTCGGATATTTCTGAAAAATGACAATTTAGACTCAACAAGAACTGAAAATTCTCTTGTGGTATTGCAGTTACACGAACTTACATCAACTAGTCGTTTCAGGCTGATCTCAGCGTCGTTACTGATAACGCCGCTTCGCTCAGCACTTTTTACGGTGAACGATTCAATAAGCACCTCTTCATCGGGCATTGGTTCATGCGCCTCTTCCAATTCCGCGCTGGTCATTTTTGTCATATCTATCGGGTCTGTCTCGTTTTCACTTTCCCATTTAATGCTATGAATTCCACCCTTTTCCTTCTTAATTTTTGCTTTCTTCTTAGGCTTTACAAAATTCGGGTCGTATTTGAAGTGTTTCTTTTGCTTGAGCAAAATTGGACAGGACTTGAAACACACAGCCTGCTGATAGGACGGAGTGAAAGCATTCCAATCATTACTTAATCTCAATGTCACTGGCCTGAGACCAGATCCAGTTGCAAACGCAATTATTAATTGTCTTGAACTGCACCGAAATGAAGCAATTGACCTGATCGAACTTGAACTGACTGACAATGCCCGTGGCGATTGCGGCAAACATTTCTGAATCCAAGAAGCAAGTAAGATTATCATGATACCCGGCTGTCCGGTCAGCTGTGTCAGGCACACGACACTACGACCTGAAAGAGCAAGCCACATTTTAGCTTCCCATTTCGAAAGCTAATAGTAAATATTCCACGAAAATCACCTTTCAAACAAACCAAAAGTAAAGACGAGGAGATGATTAGAGCACAGATGCGGATGGTTGCCACAAAATCCAAATTGATGACGCCGAATCAGTGTCCAGAGTCAGAGTCGACAATAACTTTCGTAGAGTTGCTGCTCTCTGTGATCCCTCTGCGTCTTTTTTCCTTGCAACTCATCGGAAGAAAGTGAGACACGCTTTCACCCAAGACTCAGCAGCCAACATGACTTTTTGGCGTACGCAACTACGCACATTTATTCAGGGTCTTGTTTATTATGGGCGGCGACCTTTATGTCACATTTTTTGGAACTTTGGTATGGGACTGCAATGATGCTCAAGCATTCTAATTCTGACTAAGGTTTTAACATGTTTCAGTACAAAATATTTGCTCATTGGCCGTCTCCTCTTGGATTGCGGTGGGTGGCAGAGCTTTTGCATTGAGTTTCCGTTCATTCCGCCTGGTCGCATGTCTCCGTGCTCATCCGACTGTCCATACTCGACTTCCATTTATTGCCATAATTAACGATATTTGTCTGCGGACGAAAGTCTCAAATGAGGGACCTCAAAAGTATGAAGTTCAAACCAATTGCACTCGTGAATTAGTGAAAGTGCAATCAATTGCGCAATGAAATGACAAGTGAGTACCGGATCTCCCGGAGAAAGTGATGACTTGTCATTCCTCAGGCTCCGCTGAACCAGGTCTGGTACCAGACCAGGCGATACGCTGGAAGAAAGGTCATTGCCTCTCTCAATCACATAACGCGATGGATGGCTATGACTGGCCCGCGACATGCTAGTTAGTGCAGGGATGCCGATGCCAGATCAGAGATTTCGGTTCGGGAGAAACCATGTGTTACTACAAATAATGTGAAAGCAGTGCAGTGCAGCAGCAGAGTCGAGAAACCATGCCATGTTGCACTTCGTTTTAGCAGGATCCGGATCCAAGTCTAGGCCTAGGTTGAGTCGTCCGGTTTGTCGCATCGCAGCGCTACGCTGCGTATTTGATTCATTAATGCATGGCCAGGCGGCCAGGCGGCCAGGCTAGACGAATCAGCAGCCGAGAGTGCCGTGCGGATGTAACACTCCCAAAATCTTCCCAAGCAAGGCTCCGAACCAGGAAAGGAACCACATGCCGCATTACTCCCATGCAATGCAATCTGCAATGCAATGGCCTGCTTTAGCTCTTTAAATAATGCATTTCATAATACACCGACAGACTCTCAGTCAGTCAGACTGCAGACCAGGCAGACTCAATTCATGCAATCAAAAACGGTTCGGTTTTTTCGGACGACGGAGTACTACAATCTACGCTGTCCACAGTACAGTGGCAGTGGCACTCCAATTCGGGTTTGCACGAATTGCAATGGGTCGGCTCATTGGCTGGCTGACTTGGCTGCTGACTCACATCGGAGCACAATGGGCAAAAGCAAAAGTACACAAACAATGTTGTTTAGAGGCCAATGGCCATAGCCTCTGCCTTCTACATGCATTCTTATGCTATTCTGTTCCATGCCATGTTGTGATAGCCTGCCTCTGCATAACAATAACATGGAGCCATTCAGAGCCCAAGCAAGCAAGCGTCCCGCCGATGCCAGTGCAGTGCGGGGACTTTAATTTGACTGCTGTTTGTGTACGTACGTACGCTGCAAATGCGATTCTGCGTCTGCTCTTCCTATTCGTTCGTACGGTCGTGTACGTTCCTCTGGCTGGCTCTGCTTGTGGTTGAAAGCTGAGTTCTGAACTTGTAATTTTAGATAGTCCAAGTCCCAAGTAATACTCCGATTCTGGGTTGAAGTAGGAAATATAGCAAGAGGCAACAGCAGTGGAAGCAGAAGTAGAAGGTGTTCATTTTGTCAAAAATAGTAGTATTTTTTATAAATACACTTGGTGGGTCTTTCACACTACTACACACTCACTCCTCGTTTGCGAATCTCGATCAATAATCATAATCATAATAATCATAATTCACAAACCCGAATCCTTCGAGGATTTTAAACAAGTACACGTAATGAAGTAAGTGGAACTTTGATTCTGGTGGGTGAGCGTCTGATAGTATTGGCTTGACTTGAGTTGTGAGTACTTAACAATCATTATTCGGAATTTGCAGCTAAGATCACCGATCCAGTCAGCCTGTGAAACTTGCCTTGAGAATATTCAATTTCGACAAACGACAACTTGGTTAGCGGAGATAGAGAGCAGCGATGAGTTTCGAAGATGAATCTGGGGGAGGAGGTGGAGGAGTAACTGGGTACAGTGCAATGGGAGTAAGTGGAATGCCGTTGATGGCTGCTGGAAATCATACTGCTGGACCAGGGGTCGGCTCGATGATGATGAACATGAGCACGGCTTCAACACCAAATCATCACGCTGGTGGCAGTGAAGATGAACTTAACTGTACCCTGTGGGTTGGAAATCTTGACTGTCAAGTATCCGAAGATCTAGTGCACGAGATATTTGTTCGGGTAAGCACAAAAATCGAGAATATGACACTTCAATTCATAGAATCTCGAATGAATGAAATTGGCATAACTTTTTCTAGTGCGGACCAATAACAAAAGTCCATATACCGAAAGGTAAAGACGGAACAGGTCATAAAGGTTATTGCTTTGTACAATTTGCAAACGAGGAGACTGTCCCTTACGCCATGAGTTTCATGGAGGGCACAGCGCTCTATGGCAAAATCCTGAGATTACAACCACGACCTGGTTCAAAGCATCGAAAGGTGAGTTCGTTAGTTCGTTTTTCAACTTGAAAGCTTTATCGTAAATAAGATAGTAAGAATAGAAACTTGGGCGCGTTTGAAGCAAAGACATCTTATGGAATGGCTACTTCTCTAACGAAGTTACCTGATTTTGCTCGAAATGGTTCACGTTTTAGTCTGTTTCTGTTCAGCGCAACCCTTTTATGCTTCAATTTCAGAGATATAAGAAGATAATTTTTTAATTTTTTGATGATTCTGAAATATTGGAAGCTAGCTAGATGCAGCGCGAAACTGAGTTTCATAAATCTCTCAATCTAAATCTATCTAAACGCTCCGTCATTGATTTGAATTGATTTATATTTTAGATAATGGACCAGCTTCAAGCCGAGAAGCAGCAGCTTCAACAAATGCACCCACAGCAATTGTTGCAGCCTCAGCAGGCGCAACAGCAACAATGGTTTGTGCCCACCGCGCCACATCCACAGCTACCCCAGCAAATGGCTCAATATCAGAATGTCTTACTCTACCCACCGCAGATGTTCCAACCGTATGGGGGAATACCCAACATGAATATGAATAGCAGCGTCATTCCTATTCAATATTCGCCTGGTCTGGGAATGCCGGTGATACCAATGCCAGTAGTCAGACCCCAGCAACAAATGCCGGTCCAACCGCAACAGTCAAGCCAACTAAACCCACATCCTCACCACCATCCTCGTGGGCCACGAACAGAATTTCGATCTGGCAGGCCCAACACAAGACCACAGATGAATGGGTATCACCAATCTCTCCATCAACAGCATCAACTCAACGGTAGTGCTCAACCTAGTCAATACAACAACTCTTCAGCCGCAAATGCTCCCACTTCGACTCCATCGACGACTTCGACTCCTTCGTCTTCTCAACCACAAACTAATCAGACGGTGCTCAACGGATCTCAACCTTCAACACGTTTTCCACATACACGAGGGCCAAGGCCGCAACACCAACATCGTCTTCACCAACAGACTGGACCACGACCGAACGGCAATAACTCCAACAACAATAACCTTACGTCTCCAGTTAATGGCAATCGCCTTCCGTACAATAATCAACGATCTGTGACCGCAATCGCGACTCACATGCCACACCAACAACAGCACGCATTGCAGTCCCCGACTGGTTACGTGCAACAGCAACTCATTCCTGCTCAACTGTACCAGTCTCCTCCACCAGCATCTTACTACTCATTTCAGTCGGTAAATGCACCTGAGCAGCATCAGCAGCAGTTCTACCATCAAAATCCCCGTCGTCCAATGGTTCAACTGCATCCCCAACATGGACAGCCGCCGCCACAGGCTGCAGGTCTAGTTTCATTTCCAGTAACAAATATGTACCCACCATACCAATAAAATGCTTTAGTAACGTAACGTAACATTAGCCCTGTAGCCGAGTCCCGTGCCGTAAATGTATAGACTTGAGTACGAGCATTAGACTAAGGAGAAGGAGTCGAAGTCTCGTAGAGATTGATGTAAGCTACGTGGTAATTATAGGAGTTGATTTTGTTGATTACGATCTCGTCAACAGGTTCAAACGAAGATTTTGCAATGTGCAAGTTGTCTAGTAATACGTAACATGTAAACTAGGATCTCAAAGATTTGTAGAACTCACTGCAGCCACAGCTCATTTGCAAACTCATATGCAATAACCAAGTGCATATTAAATGTTCACTTAGATGCGTGTGGAACTTTAGCCACGAGCCGACAAGAACTAAAGTTCGGTGACGACAAGTGAGAAGTTTGTAGCTCAGTAACTTTGTAATAATTGTAACTCCAGCCGTGTGCCAGTGCCATTCTGATTCTTTTATGGCGAAAGTGTTTCATAGAACTGAGAAACGTGCAAATTCTATTTTCAATTGTTTTGACCGGTTGTTTTTAAGAACAGGTGAGATCACAGCGAAACACAGGTGGTATTGCATTTTAGCTTTATACGAACAATCTCTCCTTATTTTGTACTAAATATGCAATGTGGTGTTCAAGCTCCAGACTGTGGACGAGCGAAACTTCGTTGATCACATTGTTGTTCACTAGACGTTACAGGCTGTTCACTGATAATGATTTTTGTAGAGCTATTATAAAAGGAGTTTGCAATAAATTGATTTGAGTTTGGAAATGGCAAATGTAGTTGCATTAAGTATTTATTTCACGATTTCTATTTTCACCAACCCGTAAAAGATTAAAAGGTTGATTAATACTTCTATCCCGCAGAGTTCAGATTGCGTAGTGAAAATATTGATGTCAATGTCATGTAGGTGACTTGACTTCTTGAACCTCTTCTGAGGTAAGATTCGCTTCTGGAAAATCCTCATGAGGTTGTGCGTGCGGAGTTCCATCATTCACTTGCAAGTCTTTTGGCTGTGGTGGTGCCGGTGACGGGCTTGCGACATTCATACCTTCTTCAGAAGCCTCAGTTTTAATTCTATTAAGTTCTGGACCCACATCGATATCGTTATTGGTGCTAGAATTTTCATTTTCAGCGAGGCGTGTAGCCTGTTCCTGGACATCGACTTCGTGTACTTTAATTTCACCGATGGCTGATGCTTGAACTGAATTTGTATGGGAACTCAAGCGGTCAGTGACATAAATGGTTTCTGCAGTTGGGTCTTCCTTCTTCTCATTTACTGTCGTACGTTCTGGTGGGCTTGAGCACGGAGAACGCTTCCTTTTCCTGGGCGGGCGTTTCTGTACTTCTTTTTTCGGCATGCACTTCACTAGATTTCGTAGCTGTCTTATTGCTGAGGCTGATTAGCGGGAAACGAACCAATTAAGCACGGCATGTATCATGTAATAACTTTGCGGCATTTTGTTCTTGCGAGCTCCTACCTGGTATGGTCCAATCCATCAACGCATTTTTTTGCGCACCCACACTCTGCTCCAATAATTTTGTCGGATCAATTTCTGCTGAATATGATATTGTCGTAATTCCTAAGTGAACTGCGACCTTTTCCATTACAATATCAACAGCTGAATTGATAACGAGGTCTGCTTTCTTGTCCTAAAATTATCATATTCAAGGCTAAAGTACAAAATGACATGCCAGCTTTTCAGTTTGAGCTTAAAAGTCTTACATGCTTAGTACTTTGTAAATTAACGATCACCAGTCGCCCATTCGGATTTTTCTTTGCTCGTAATGGTAAATTCCCAGCTGGCACAATTTGCAGTGTTGTTCCTAAACAAATGCTGAGGTCTGCCAATCTATATCAATAAAAAAAAAGATACTACTTTATGCTCCTTTCATTTGCTTTTGGAAGAGCAATTCGAAGTCTCACGTAGAATGATGATCGGCGCTCTCCAGCTCATTAGCTGGCAAATCCGCTTCCCAATCTAGCAATGTGTCATGTAGTCTTCCTCTACATGACCTTCCTCCCGGTTTCTTGAAAGGGCAATCCATCCCAATCGGCTTCTCTCCCACGGTCTCAGCACAGTGGCTGAGTACAGTGAACTTATTACAAAAGGCGCATTTTGCAACAAACATATTTCCGTGCAGTTCTGCTAAATGCATTCGTTTCAGCCCCGATTTTAGGTGAAGGCCGTCGATATTTTGACTAATGACAAATTTCGCGTGACCTGAAACACAATGCCATGACCGGTTAGCCTAAAAACGTGAAATCAGTACATACAAGCAACTAGCATTGCCTTGTTCAACCAGTGATCTCAAAATCATGTGCGTTTTAGTTGGTTCCGCCTTGTCAAATGAAGTATTGATGGTTGGCTTCATTCCCAGCCGCTCAAGGGTCCAGACTCCATTAGGACCACGGAAATCTAAGAACCATTATTAAGCGAAATTAGGAAATGACAATGAAAACAACAACGCGCGGCTGCGTACCTGGTATTCCAGCCGTCGTAGATATTCCTGCGCCTGTGTGAAACACGACATGTTTAGCTTCTCTTATCCATTGCGCCAACAGCTGAGATTTTTCTCTTACAACATTCGTGTCCTCCCTAATCTGAAAATACATCGATAGAATTCCAGTTTTAGAGACGGCACTCTCGCGATCCATATCCCAATCTACTACAATTAGTAAACTCATTTTCTACGTTGCGCTAACCTCAGGTAAACCGAGCTTTCCTTTATTTTCGTACGGCGACAATCCATCGGCATAATTGCAGGACATAACTATTTCAATACGCAGAAAGGAGATCCGCTGTCCGACGTCAGGTTTGTGCCCTCTTCCTGAGTTGACCCGTCAAGAAACTTTTCTTGTGATTATTTACAAGTTTCAAAACACACTCCCGCTTTCACTGAGGCCGAATGCCGGCAAAAGTGTGAGTCGAAAACATATCGCATCGAAAGAGGATTGGGTGCGTCAAAATAGTCAAAAATTCGATTAGAATAAGTCTAGAAATGGAAGTAAGCAATTAAGATTCCCAATTTCCAAAGAATGACAAGAGTCATTACAGAATCTTGGAAAATTGACAAACGGCAGGACGCAGGATACTCCTGCTTATAGAGTTTCACAGCATACTTCAAACTTTTTCTTGGAAATCAAAATGTCAGCGAGAACATTTGCAGAGACCGGTTTTGGGGAGCCGGAAATGGACGCCAACACTGCTCTGACTGACCTGGATAAAGGTGAGTTATCTTGCTGAATAATGACGCTCGTACAATATCAAAACTTACATAGTGCTTGTTTGCATTTAAGGGTTGCGATCGGCGAAGATCGGCGAGCAATGTGAGGCAATTGTCAGATTTCCAGCTCTCTTTGAACGATACCCGTTTCCAATTCTTATCAATTCTGCGTTCTTAAAATTGGCTGATGTGTTTCGAGTTGGTTCCAACTTCTTGCGATTTTGGGTACTTCGTGTCTGCCAACAATGCGAGAGACACCTGGAAAAAATTGTCAGCGTTGATGAGTTCGTGAAGAGGATTTTTAGTGTCATTCATACCAATGATCCAATTGCCAGATCACTGACTCTACGAACGCTTGGAAGTCTATCCGGTCTAATTTCCGAAAGAAAACCAATTCATCACAGCATTAGAGTGGCTTTAGATTCGCATGACAGAGTGGAAGTGTCTGCAGCAATTTATGCTGCTGCATGCTTTGCCAGGAGATCCAAGTATGTCTAAGTGAATTCCGTGGCTTGATTTCATTGGTTTATAACCTTGTAACTTCTTGTCACTTCAGGACGTTTGGTACAACCATGTGCACAAAAATATCTTCAATGGTTCAGAGACTTTCCACACCAATGGATTTGAAATTAAGACTCGTCAGTATTTTCCAGTACATGCATCATGATGTGGCGACAGCTTCAATGGTAAAGCCTGGAATACCTACCCTACGTAAAACTAAACCCTTATTAATTGTGCCTGTTAACTTCCGTGCTTTGTGTTTTCAGGTCAGAAAACTCTGTGAAGAGCTGCTGGTAATTTATCCATCCAAGGAATTCGTAATTACCACATTGAGTGCCCTTACACAACTCGCCGCAGCCACAAAATCTGACATCGGACTGCAGGTAACATATTGCCTTCCCCTAAAAAGTGGACAAACAACTATAACTTACGATGCATGCATTCTTTAGGTGTCACTTCTTCTGTCAAATCTTGGAGATGTTCGCCCTCAAGTCAAGTTAAGTGTTGTGAGAAATTTAAAGCAATTGGCTGAAGACTCTGGGCATTTGTGGGAACCTGGCCATATTTCTGCGTTACTGAACTTCATCAGTCGAAATATTACCGAAGACCATATGGAAACTGATGCAGATGAGGAGTATTCGAACCCAAAACTTGAAGGAGAAATTATTTATACAAGTTTAGATGTCATCAGCTGCCTGGCGAAATTTTCGGCCACGTTCTCGTCGCAGCATTCCGAGGGTAAGCCAAACTCGTCATGCTGAGTACAATGGTTGACATAATCGGTTGGCTTGAACTTGTAGATGCACAATTACTTCAACTGATACAGGCTTGCATGAAATCTACTGATATACTCATTGTATTGAAGGCTATTGACATCGGGACAAATATTGCAGTAAATTGGTAAGAACTTATAAATATAACTTGAACTTCCAAAAATCTCACCCTCGCGTTTGTGAAATATAGCAAGGAAAGCACAAATCTATTCATCAAGCTGTCGGAGATAACGCAGTCTGGCTTAGAGGCGTTGGTTCTTGCGTTATGTCGACCGAACACGGTCGAGCAAATGTCGGAGGAATCGCAGGTTAAAGATCTAAGACAATGCCTGAGATGTGGCGTTAGCATGTGCAAGGCTCGCCCAAGTCAAATCCATTGGTTTTTGCAAATTATTATCGGCTTGCTAACAAGTGATGGATTGTCAGGTAGTCTTTCAATCTTTGCTAAATGCTTGAGGTTTTGCTTTTTAGCATTAACATCCAATGGCAGCCATTCATATGTTGGTTGGCACTAATGTAGCTCCATTTCATTTCAGAGATTACAACCTGCATTCTTTGTGAAACTCTGGGAGCTGTTGGCGCTTTTGGTCAAGCATTGATGCAAGAATATTTAGGAAATCTAGTGGACATTTTGGAAAGACGAAGCAGAAAATTGACATCTCATGAGACGAATAATACAATTGTAAGGAGAATAGACAATGGATTATTAGCTTAGCCGCCTCGTAATTTTGCATTATTTCACATTAATGCTTGCCTATAGGCCGTACTTCTGGCAGTAATTCTTCAGCTCCATGAAGGCTTCTCCATTGAGAAGGATTCTTTTAATACAATTCAGAACGCTGTCGAACGATCCAACTCATGGATGGCCTATAAAGTAGCTAGAAATGGCTTCAGGTTCGTCACCTTCATATCTACATAAGTTCTGGGAAGGAGAACAAGCCCTTGGAAATGTCTCTTTTTGTAACAGACACGGACAACCAACAATTGCTAGAAAAGCATTAGAAGGAAGATCTTCGCAAGTTTCCTCAGAGAATTTGCATTTTTGGATGTCAGGGTTAGAATCTCTTGCGGCTGGAGAAAGCATGTTACAAGATCCAGGCCTTCCCAATATTCTTGACCGATTAACCGAAGCCAGTAACTTGTATCTTCGAGGCGTTGTTTCACTTCGTGTAAGTTCCAAGTTCCATCAATGTAGAGTCTAGCGACAAAAAGTAACAATTCAATTCAGCAATTCACAATCTCGTGTTGCTCTTTCACTAGGCTGCAAGTTCAAATACAATGAATTTGGCCTTTCAAATCGAGTACGCCAAGCTTAGAGCCGACATGTTGGTTGCATTTAAAACATTTTTGGTTTCTTGTGGAGGAATCCGCTTTCATCCTCCACCGGCTATTGCGCCCAACATCGCCGTCGCAAACCGAGACGAGCTTCTGAGAGCTGGCAGAGTTGTAACGCAGGTACATAATGAACTTCGCTAAAAATGTGCGCATAAACTTTGTATTAAATGTTATTTTGTTTTGTTCTATTTAGTTACGAAAGTCAATTCGAGAATTTCAGAGCCTGAGTGAAATGTATGGACGACTTTATCAGACAGCTTTTGATGCCGATAACGCGAGTTTAGTTAATATTCAAACGTAAGCTTGGAGATATATTCACCATTCATTTTGATTGTAGGCTACAATTTGTAGCCATCATCTGTTAACTTTTTGATTTTTCATTACAGTTTGCAGCAGTTGTGTATGCTTGTCGTGCGCGCGATTGAGAAGGTTGCAGTGTCCAAGGAGCATCCTTCCTTCTCCTCGAGTGACCAAGCGTTCGACTTTTGTATTATTCAAGATGAAACTACAACTTCGTCATCTTTAATTAGATCCTGTAATTTGGCTGTTAAAACTCTCGGCGAGCTTAAACATCTGAAGACTCAGGCTGTTGAGAGAGAGGTAATCAAGAACAGAAATTCCCCTGGGTCTTTAGAGACCTTATGGCGAAACCTGAGCTTAATTACTGAACGGATTGTTTTTTTTATTTTGTTCCAGCATATTGAGTGTCTGAAACAATGCATAAGAATTCTTGTGGAGACACCGATGACTTATCCGCGATTTTTCTTTCAAACACTTCAAAATACAAGGGCAAAGGTATGTTTTTAAGTTAGTCATAATGTGTCTGATTAATGATTGCAATCTTCCAGATTGCCGTATCTCCACAACCTCGAGTTGCCGGTGAAAGCGTTGTGGTCTCTTATGGGAGTAATTTGGCCCTGAAAGTGGAAGGGGTTATTGAGCAGCGAGCTGGAAAATGTCGAGGTGGTAGTGATGCACCGGTGAAAGCATTCCGGAAGCCGAAGGCAATTCGTGTAACTGTAGTGGCTGTTCCTTCTTCAACTCCACGAGCTCATGAACTAAGCAAGGTAACAATGACTTTAAGTTGACGTAGAAGTTACAACTAGCTGTATGAGTTGATTTTAAAATGTGTCTGCCACAACTAAATATTAGATGACTCCAGAATCCGTCACGTTAGTGGAGGAAGTGAAGCCACACAAGGACTTCTTCACGGCTCAATTTTTACTAAATGGATGGACGTATGGTTTGACAAATGTGACCATTGACACAGCGCTTGTTGACTATGAAGGTAGATTATGGATCACTGGACCTCGGGCGACGTTGTCGGTTCGAGTGTACGAAGAATCGGGATCAAAAAACATTCCTTCTGCCCCGCCTGGTGCATCCGCCTCAGGGAGTGTGAGACCAATTCCTAGCGGAGGCCCGACTGCACAGCAATATGCCCCCCCCAGATACTAGGCGACATAAGTAAGTGTACGATAAATTTTGCGGGCTATGTAAAATATTTATTGTTCTTGCGTGTCTGTTATATTAAAATCTGATTTACCACCAGTTTTCTTAATAAGGCGAATATTTTCTATCACAATGCGTTTATCAATTGCTTTGCACATATCATAAATTGTAAGCGCTGATGTTGCGGCTCCAGTCAGGGCTTCCATTTCCACACCTGTTGGTGATACCGTCTTGGCTGTGCACAGTATTTGCACACTATTGGCCTCAGGATCCAGCTTGCACTGGACATCAACCCGTGAAAGGGGCAGAGGATGACACAATGGAATGAGGTTCGAAGTTTGTTTGGCTCCCAAGATTCCTGCAACTTGTGCCACGGTCAGAACATCACCTTTCTTGATTTTGTTATCAACAACGGCTTGAAATGCTGCGGGACTTAATTTGACATGAGCTTCGGCAATGGCTTCTCGGGTAGTGGATTTCTTATCACTAACGTCGACCATCTTGGCTTTTCCTTTTGAATCAACGTGGCTTAATTTATTCGACGAATCGTCATTTTGCAAATGCTGTGTTGCCGTTGAGAATTGCTTGGAGTTAGAAAGTGCCGATGCATCCAAGCAATGCGAAGATATAGGTAGAAGACTTAAAGAGTTAGTAAATGAAGGTTCCCATAATCGTGTTTTAGGGCGAGTTTGGAGGAAACTACGATTGCAATCACCCCACCTCTCACCTTTAAAATTGCGCATATATCAAATCATTAACAAAAGTGTAAGCACAGTCAGGCCAATTGTTTCGGAAGACTCACCCACCAATGAGTATCATCGGTCGGTTCTCCATCTTGGCCAAATTCATCATTCCTGAGTTGAAAAAGGAAAAGAGTCACAAAATCTTAAAGTTGAGGTTCCATTATTCGATAAGCCACATGCACACACGCTTACCTGCGTGTTTAGCGTGCTTTCTTTTCACAGCTTTCCCAATAATCTCTAGCAGCTCATCATCATTAGCACCACTTCTTAGCACATCCCTAATCAAACAACAGCCATTCATGAGTTAATTCAGGTTAGACTCAACACGTACGGTAATTTTTCTCAAATTCCACTGCAGGGTCCGTTTCAGTGTACCCTACCTTAAAGACACCTCTGCATTTCCAAACAGACAGACTTTCAGATTTCCATCTGCCGTTATTCGGAGCCTGTTGCACCCACCGCAGAAATGATCCGACATCGAAGTTATAAACCCAAACTGCCCTTGATAGCCCGGTACTTTGTAACCCTGAGAAGAAATGCATGATAAGCCAGCTCACTTCATTATCTCAAAGTAGAAAGTGCTTAAGCTGTTACCTTTGCTGTATGATTAACGGAATCTTCAAGTTTTTCAACGGCTGGGTACTTGGCACGAACCGTGTCCATCATTTCCTTGTACGAGACCATATTCGTGAAGTCCCATTTGTTTCCAGAGAAGGGCATGTATTCAATGAATCTAATGTCCAGATTTCGATCTTTTGTAAGCTCCACAAAATCACAGATCTCGTCGTCATTAATTCCTTTCATCACGACCACGTTGAGTTTCACGGTGTTTAGGCCCAGGAGCTGTGTCATTTCAATTGACTTCCACACCTTGAACCACGTAGTCGACGGTCGTCTGGAGAGTTTCTCAAATTTCTTTGGCTGCAGGGAGTCAAGACTGATATTCAGGTGTGTTAGTCCGGCGTCCAATAATTTTGGTAAGTGTCTGGATAGCACCACTCCATTGGTCGTCATTCCAATGGATTTCAGATTGAGCTGCGACAGTTGCTGGATGATTGTCGAAATGTCTGAACGAATGAGGGGCTCTCCTCCGGTGAGACGTACCTTGTCCACGCCTTGGCTTACGAACAGCCTTGCAATGCGCACAATTTCATCTGAGCTAAGGAGCTTTGCGGTAGGAGTCAGCGGCACACCTTCCTCCGGCATGCAATAGGTACCTGGCCGGTTGGAGAACAATTCTGTTAGTGAATCTCAGCGTCCCCCATATGCAACTCACGTCATGCATGAGCGAACCCTTCATTCTTATCAGTGTGCCATGACAACTTTCATACTTACATCTGAGATTGCACCTCTCACTGAGCGAAATTCTTAAGTATGTGTGCTGTCTGCCGAATTTATCCGTCAGAAATTCTGAGAACGACGGAAGGTTGGTCTCCCTGAGCTTCTGCAAGCGCGTGATTACACTCGGACTTGCAGGTGTCTCGGGTAAGGGTGCTGGTACCTTCAGAGTAAAATCATAATTTGTCAAGAGATAATTTTCATTACAAACTTGAACCGCTTACCTGTGAGTAGAGGCGAATGCAAATCTTGATGCCATTGCCATTTCCGAATCTTCTCGCCAACATTTTAGCTTCGGTCAGCCTCATCCAATGGAGAAGCTTCAGATGGCAGGAGGAACGATTTAGGATGGAATTCGTACCGTTCGCTATTGCAAACTAAGGGCCCAAACCGTTAGATTACGGCCAACCCAAGTTAGAGTAGAATGTTTGTGTCTTATTAACTTGTTACATGTTCATGTTGCTCTAATTGTGTTTACGCTAGCCGAAGTCCACTTCACATTGCTGCGAGCGAAAAAGAGTGAGCTAGTGAGCACTGATTCACTAATCTTCCAGCGACCTTAATTATCGTATGCCACGGATGAAGAACTAAAAAACTTGAAAAAGTCGATACGCGAGAAAATGTTGCGGAGAAGAGCACGTGAGTTTGTCTCGGAGTGTAGCAGATTACATTCATACGCGAAAAACTGGTTCGTGGGCCAGAACCAGAGCTCTGTGAGCATGTCCAGTTTGTCCAGCAGCCTGTGTACCCTGACCACAATGTATAACTTGTATAACTGTACTGATCTAGCACATTTAACCAGTGCTTAACGTCTGGTCCCATGTGAGTCCAAGAAGAACGTGGACGTATAATGGAAAAATTAAACGATTAAATCATGTCGGCAAGCTTTGTCGTTCCTCATTTATCGTATACACGGCCCATTTACATGCGCCTGTATTACGTAACAACAGAAGTTGCATGCTTTGCACAGGTGGTAATTAATCGACGGTTCACTGAAACATTCTAATAAATTAACCTCGAACGAGTTGAGCAAAAGTAATACATTCAATCCAGATTCAGAAAAGCAATGCCTCCAAAATTCCACATGAAAGAATGGATCCAGACAAAAACGCATTTAGAGGATGGATGGCTTTATTTAGATTTGCTTATTTGCACTGAACTGACGCAACTGAACTGTACTGCCATTGACAGTCAATCCTCTGCCATGTGTACTACCACAGCCGCGACTTGCTAGCAGATATTTTATCAACTGGTGATTGCAGGTGTTGTCTGTGGATTGTGGTTGCAGAATGGTTGTTCCATATAATTAAAGAGAGCTTCATCGTTCTACTCAGAATGCAAGTCCGTTAGCGTCAATGTTCTATATCTGTCAATCTTCGGTTGGATTAGTGTGTGCCGTGCTGTGGATGCATTATTTTGGTTGCGTGGCTGGAATTACGACAGCTAAGGTCGACGCATTAAGCTGGAATTAAATGAGAATCCGCTATCTGTTCCGTCACATTCATAAATGAACAAAGCTTTAGCATTAGAATTAATTCCGCTTGGCTGGGCTGAGAGCTTGATGATTGCCGCATTAATTTTATGCAGCGGTCATAAAAACTCAGCCTTGATAATCAACAAAGCCCAGCCAAAGTCCTTCTCAAGGCGAACGGTACAGCTTCAACTAGTTTGAAGCCTGGAATGATTCAGCATTCCGGTTTGAATACAACACGCTGCACAATATATGCTTGAATCGATTATGAAACAACTTCAGGTCTATTTAATAAGTTTACTCTTCTCGAGGCACTCCAAAGTAAACCAATTAAAGAAATTGAGTTGAGTCAGTCTTGTCTGGGCTGCTGGCTGCTTGGTTGAATGCAGCTTGCTCCTGTTGACATTGAAGGCGTTGAGACACTTTTGCCAGTCACTTGATGAAACTGTCTCGTTAAGTCTCACCGCGCAGCAGAAAAATATCAAATGCAGTTGCGAGTCTCATTTCCTTAATGAATTAAAGAGCGTAACGAAAGAGAATAATTGATAATCTTTTAAATGCTGCTCTTAATTTGTGTACATACAAGCATTCAACCGGCTCCTCTCCACGGTTGCGGTTGCGAGTGTACTGGTGAGCCAGACTTGCTCATTATTGAGCAGTGACATGAGAATGAAGCCTCGCGTTAAAATCTTCCATAAACCATGATTTAATTCAGTTGCGTCATTGCGGTTGCGGCGCTTACAGAATTCACCGTGAAGTGCAGACGTAGATTTCGCATGTCGATTGTGCAAAATTCTTTACAGGTTCAGTGCGAGTGCAGTTCAAGTGCGAGGTGTCCAAGCACAAAGTGCACCCTGAACTGTTTTGATTTTACGCTTGAGATCATTTCTGCCTTGTGCTCTCAAGTCGTCCCTCATTGATACAATTCTTATACACTTCAAGTTTGTACTTTCACCTTCCTTCGTCGCCGCGCTAGCGTAATTTTTTAATCCATATTGCATACTATAAATTTTTGCAAGGTGAAGCTCATTTTTACTTCGACTAAATGTAATAAAGTTGTACCGAATAGCCATTTTTGATATGTTAGACTTGAAGTTGGAGCATTTTAAATTAAAATTTTGCACTGTAGAATGACGATACGTTGCTGTGATTTTTTCAATTCAGTTGCCAAATATTCGACACAATCAGTATTTTCCAAGTCATTCGCATCAATATTTCCGAGCAGTCCAAAGTGTGCTGACATTCGGATCGCGTCGGTGCCACCGCTGGCATCTGCGCCACCTTAAGTCTAAGAATATGCTGTCAACGAAGTTAAATAACTCCATGAGGGGCAAACCCGCTGTTGGTATTGGTGTGGTCCTCTTCGTCTACGTTATCGGACTTGGGCAAAATCAATGTGAGGCTCGGCGGGCCCGCGGTACCTTCGACACAAATGACTTCTTCGTGTTTGTTGCAAAGTTCGGATTCCAGAAGACCAGCCTTTGGAACCAAAATGTGACACAGGGCTACGTATTTGGCAACATTACAACCACCTATCCTGGATTCAATAATGGAATTAGTGTCACTAGAAATAGTATTATGAAGAAGAGAGATGTGTCAAGTGTTGGTCCAGGTACCGCAGCGTCCGCCAACGATAGTGTTAACGCACTGCATGATATTTGGTCGACGATCAATAAGAACAGTCCCAGTCCAATTCCGGCCCCTTGGCCCAGTTCTTCAACACAAGCGCCTAGTGTGCTCAGCTCAACTTTAACTTCTGGACCTGCTCCTAATGGCAAGAATTCAGCTCCTCCTTCCTCGACTGCAAAGCCGAAACTCACTCCTTCCATACCTTCGACTACATCTACGCGCGCTCCAGTCACCAGTGATCGACCACGACTACCGACTTCTTCAACTTCGTCTCCATCGTCAAGACTTAAATACTTTCCAGCAACTCTAGTTGTAATTGATCGTAGTTATTTTGTAGATTTCTACCGTGCTCGTCTAATTGAAGACAAGGACGTGGCATGTGCTCAAATGTTTAAGAGTATATCAGACAGCGTTTACGACCCAAAGTGTTTCCCATATCATAAAGAAACATTTCTCAGAAGAATTCCATGTAATCAAAATGGACACTGTATCGATGAGACTAATACGACCACGATAGTACAAGGACATCAATTTACTTATACCATTAGTGTCAAAAATCAGCCAAGGTACGCAGTAATACCACTTTTATTAGTGGTATTTATGAATAATTGCTCAAAACAATCAATTGTTTTTTATTTCGTAGATTTTGGTACGTGAGTATCGTAGCTTGCTATTTGGATCAAACTTTGTGTCAGTGGAAGCATAGTGCCAATGCTAACATCTCGATAGACTACGATGTCTGGCTTGTAAATGGAGACCCGAAGCAGAAAAAGCAAGACCCTTTGGGATACCAGTTCTCCTTCGACAAGCAAGTACGTTAATTGCTCGAAATTTTTCAGTCTTGAGTTGAGTGCATTTAATTTATTCTTTTCGTTTTTTAAATTTATTCCAGGACACTGCGGAAATATATCTAGTCTTTTTCATGTGTTACTTGATACTTGTCCCTCTGCAAATTCATGCAGTCCTTCGCCAAAAACACATCGTACCAAGACTTTTTACTGCAAGCGTCGCTTTGGAGTTGGGTGCTGTTTTGACAAATGTAGTTCACATTCTCACTTTCGCAACTGATGGCGAAGGTTATCCTAAATTAGCAGTCTTTGGTGATATCTTAGACATTCTAGCTAGGGTGAGTCCAATTTCTATGAATAGGTACTTAAGATGATGACAAATACCGAAGTTTAAAGAGATGAGATGAGCGGATAACCAATTGTATTTTGATCTCATTTTTTCAGGCTATTTTTATGTTAATTCTTCTGGTCCTGGCCAAGGGTTGGGCCGTCACTCGCATTGAATTAAGAAGTAAACCACTCATCTTCAGCATTTGGGTCTTTTACAGCGTAATTCATATCCTGCTTTATGTTTGGAATCAGGTAAGTCGTTTAACTGAGTGTTGCTTATAAATGTGTTCGTCTAGCGATAATTATGGCATTTTTATATTCTTGCACAGACTGAGGTTGATGTCATCGAGGATATAGAAGAGTATCAAACATGGCCTGGATGGCTGATTCTCGTTCTAAGAACTTTCATAATGATGTGGTTCGTGTATGAGTTGAAAGATACGATGGTACGTTTCTATTTCTACTGATGTTGTGTACGCCAACAAGCAGCAAAATTTCAAGCTTGGAGTTCATGTTTTCTTTCAGGATCACGAGCATCAACCACACAAGTTGAACTTCTTCTTGCATTTCGGGGCTGCAGCTTTAGTTTGGTTCATTTACTTGCCAATTGTGGCTCTTATCGCATTGCAAGTATCACCACTCTGGCGCTCTAAGTTATTATTGGGTAAATTGACAGTGTTTCTGAAGTTAAAACTCAATGAGCGGCTACATGCATTTATATACTTGATTAATTTAAGGAATAACCTATTCTGCGGATTGCTTAGCATTTGCTACAATGACACACCTACTATGGCCGACAAGAAGTCAGCAATATTTCCTCCTTGCATCAAAATTCGATACAACATTAAACGACGAACTGGAGGAATTTAATGAAGCTCCTCATGTAAGGGCGGAGAGAAGTAACCCTTACTCGTCGCGTAACACTGGCCACGCTCTTCATTATTCTGTCCACGACGTATCTTTTCCGGAATCTGTTTCTTTCTCCAATGCCAAGAAATCAAGCAATCTCAATACCCACAACAATCGAATCAACGGTGCAGCCCTCGCACAAAGCAACGGTAACGGAGCAGCGCACAACAATTTCATTGATGAGAACTATGTAGAAGACAAGGACACTTCCATGTTAATTCAGCCATAAACTCGAAACATGGTTGATACTGATGTACAAAATTGTTTTAGTAATTAGTATTTCGACCTTTTTAACTTCAACTCATTGGTATATCCTGTCCTAGTTGGTCCTGCTGAGTCCTCACCTCGTTGAATGGATTGTGCAATAAATTGTGAATATTCAGCCATCAAGAACAATAACGCTTTTTCCTCCACAGTGTCAGTCATGAAAAGTACATTTTATTATACCAGACGGATATACATCTTTGACAGCAATGTTATAAGAGCTTTAAATGTCCAGTAATTTCATCTATTCTGGTAACTGGCGCGGGCCCCAGTCCAAGTACAGTGTAGGAACCTCTGGCGACCTGCGAAGTAAAAATGCATTCAGAGGTGCAAGGAGCAATTGATCGTCTGAAAAATGAAACATGTAGAGAGGCCATACTTGAGTGTGGCCTGCATCAGCTATCAGTCCGGTTACTAATCCAAGCCCTCGAGCCTTCGCTTCCAACTTCTTCAGTTCAATTTCATCACCATCGAATCTTAAGCATATTTTTGTACAACCGGTAGCTTCCCAAATGTCCAAATTGGCCTGATCAATTTCTTGAGCTCGCTGATAACATCGAATTGCCGCATGAGCGCATTGTGCAGCGATTTTTCCTTTACCCATTCCCAAATCTGTTCGTACCACAAACACCATTTTATGATTTCTTCCCAAATTCTGTGCTCTGATTTTGGTTAACTTTGCCATTCGATTAAAGGATGAGAGCTGATTAGCGGATAATGACGGATTTCGCAGGAATCTGTAGCACACTATCACGGTGCTTACGCCGAAGAACACACCCGTAGCGAACGGCAGCAATGTGTCACTGTTTAAGTATGAGGTCCACTTATCCATTTTAACTGACGAAAATGGAATTTAGTAGTCTTGTAAGCAAGTAGGATTTGGCAATCACGATCTATACCAGGCTCCGGTGGACTCCAGTCAGTACTGTACTGTGGTATCTTGGTATAGTTGGCAGGAAAATTAGAGTGAGCTTGTCAGCCTGAAGAGGAATTCTTCTTTTTATGTTCTTCCATGCAAACTCGAAATGCTTCAACGTGACCCTGGCACTGTCTCCAATCCCGTGTTTCAGCAATACATTCCTTTAAGCCACAGACATCCAGTTAGATGGGTAAGGTGGTGCACCCACACCGGTGCACGCGCACGCCTGAAGCCTGCACTTCCCGTACCAACGTTGGCACTTACCTGGACTTTGTAGTGTTTTTCCAAACATCCGGCCTTCTTTAGCATTAATTCTACTGGATCCTCATCTGAGATTTCGTGCTTAATAATACGACCATGAACTTGCGGTTTTGATGAAGACTTCTCCATTAATGGGGGTCCGCCAGATGAGTCTTGATTTTAATACTAAAAAGGCTGCCGGGAAGAAAAACTAAAATGTTGAATGGTATTCATTTTAATTGTGCGTACCAGGTCACACCTCACACGTAACAGGAACAAAATCCAGAATTCTCAGCAGCTGAAGGAGAAAGTAGAAAAGAAGGAATTTGCACATGCACACATTCTGAGCCAGGTTGTATTTTACTTTTGAGTTTGAGACTGGAGACTTTCTCTTGTGTTTTGGTTCCACTTCGCCTCGTGCATGCGTGCTTATTAACCCAAACCCAAGGAGCTGGCGAATCGTCAGTCGGTTTCGTATTTCATCGATAATTTGCAAGTTTAAGTCAATTATACCAGGGTTCGGTGTTCATTTGAGGTACGCCATGATTCGATCGTGCTGACTGAATTTAAGAGCTACGGGATTCACTCTTTATTTTATTTTCATAAATATGAATTGCTAAACATAGGGACAGACAAGACAAGAATGAGCACAACCTTTCGTATTACTTATTAGAAGTCAAATCTAAATCAAACTCTAAATTAAGCCATTTATACGTTTGACGCAGACTCTCATGCGCAGAAATGAAGGCTCTTAATTAAATGGTAACAGAGAATTTACGGATTGATGACTCTAGCTGAAAATGAAGCACAAATACATAATAACAAACGCAATAATTCATTTTCTCAGATTCGTTAAATATCTTCGTCTTCATTGATCCTTCCTTATGACATATAAAGCATAAGTTTACGTTTTACAGGGCTGTGTACTTGTGTCATGGCCTCACGGCCGCAGATAAGGTATTGCTGAGTTGCATTAATTAAATATGGAAATCATTGTCATTTTGAATCAATCAATTGCTTATCAATGTATAAATCATGGCATATAAGTAGTAGAAGAAACTCAAAAGGTAGAATGCAAGTTTGACCCATCCTTCACGCTGACACGAATTGAGAACGTCCGAGTTCATGATCATCGTTGGGTCATAAATGCCAACACCACTCATCCCACTGAAAGTTGGAAAGAAGGCGTATTAACATGTCGGTTTCATGAGGCTGACGCGACTATTGTCAAACGAATGAGAATTGGCAATTCGGCAATATTGAGCTTATATTCTCACCTGGGCCTTGTTCTGTAGCGATTAATATTGTAGGCAATTAGTGGAATATTGAGGATAAGTGAAACCCATTCGCCAGAAATCAGAAACAGGAAGTTGAATATAATGTGAAGACCATACTCCGGCAAGACAAGCTGTCAAACGGTTACAATAATGATATCTTTGTTGGATTGTTTAGGTACCACGCATAACCAGACAGAAATTACAATTGGCAACTTACCGGATTTAGTGACTGACACTGCTCAATTGGATTCTTGTAGTCTGTCTTCAGTTCATCAAAGGCAATGATCTTGAACGCAACAATATTCAATGGAAATCAGCGACTTTAACGAGATGGGATCAAATTTAACTTACATGGAATATTGCGAAGAAGATAAGAAACGCATCCACGATTAATGCAATGATGTATGAGAAGGCTGCCAGTCCAAAAGCCATGATTTCACTGCCTAACTGATTAATTAACCGACTTAACACAGTTGATTGCAACGCAAGTTCGTAAAGACTCGTGTTTTCGATGTTTTAACAGTTTGTACTATATACTATTATTGATTTGCCTCAATAAATAGTGCAACACGTTAAATTACTTCAGGCAAAAACTGGGGACTGTGTAATTGATTTGAAATCATTAATTTTTGAGAACTCAAGTGATTAATTATGTAATAACGACAAAACTTAGCTGACTCAAGCGGTTACTCATTCTTGTGTGTTTCAGAGCTTCGTCATTCTCACTGTTCCTTTCCACTCTTGTATTTTAAAATCGGCGTATTTGAGAACCAAGTAAAATGCAGTGCAGTAATCCACTCCGAGGGGCAATGCGTTCTCCAATACAAAAGATGCGAGCATTTCACCGATAGAAAGTTGTCGTTTTATCTGGCTCTTGACTAATTTTATTACGTAAATTTTGGAACAAAATTACTAGCCTAAATTCTAATTAATTGCTTAGCGAAACCCTCGCAAGTAATGCATAAAGATACAATTTATAGACAAGATTATCTGACGGGCATGATCTTTTTGGCTTCCTGACTACAAGAATGACAAAACTAAACTGCAGCAACAATACACGAGATTATCTTAATTTAACTGTTTCCACAAAAGTTACAAACTTATGTTGTAAGTAAAATGCAACTAAATTAAGATTATGTACAGTTAGGTTTAGGTAGTAGCAAGTTCCGTGCGAATTGTAGAAACTGTGTCTTCTCGTTCTCGCAATATTTTGCATTTGCAACCCAGTTGTATTCTTGAACAAAATAGTATACGTAGAATAAAATTAGATTGCCTCTTAACATGCTCGTGCTAATTCTGCTTCCTACAAAATCAACTTAGGATCACAAATCAGTTAACATGTGCAGCAAACGTAAACAATATCCTCTTTTCTGACACGATTCGTCATGACCATACTGATTCAATGCCTTATCTTTATTCGTGATGCAAATTTTACCAAATTCTTTCGCGTGAACATGAAGGGGTAATTAGTACTGATTTGCTGGTAGAATTTTGAATTGATTTCTCAGTTGAAGTGTAATGGGTATAGGGATTTGAATTCTTAACAACATCCTGATTTATTTGGTTCAATCGACCGCCCTTGATCAATTCGCACGGGGCCTGTCCCGCCAGCTGCATCTGAATATTGTGGTCCAACTCTGAAATGAATAAATGAATTGCAATACATTGTTTGTAATAAATTATTATTACTACATTAATAAGGCCCGGTAGTCGAGAGCGTCCGTTGAATTGCTGCACGCTGATTGGTTAAGCCGCTGAATTGTTTGGAATATACCAAACAAACAAAATTATTGTCTCAACCAGTTTCAGCGATCAATTTGGTTAGCTTACTGATAATTATTTCTGGCCTGTGCCTAATTTCACAAAACTATTAATAAATATAATCATGGTGAACGAAGCCGACAAAGAAGATTTGAATAAAAATTTCGCAGGTTCTATTAGTGTTGATGATGAAGCAAGTGAGACGAAAGGAAACCAACAAGAACACGAAACAAAGATGGATGCTCAAACTGAAACATTGGACGGAGTACTCATAACCCCTTCCTCAACTTTTAAAGACTACGAGCGGGCACTGATGCTCCTAGAGAGAAGAAAAATTGAAGAAGAGATCACTAATAATGCTAAGAGACCAAAGATTGCAACAGCTCAGGAAAAATCATCAGCTGACACGAGAATCGCCAGGGCTTGGCAGTGGGATTCGAAGACAGGTGACCCAATTTACGAAAATCCTGAAAACGTAAGTTCTTACTGAGTAGAATAGTTGATAGTCGGTTGGTAATATTTTGCAGCGTGGGAAAGATTCGTCCCGAAAATATTCCCGGCACGGAAGAAATCAGCAGCCGGGTTTAACTCAACTGAGTTAAGGATCGTTCAATGTTTCGTTGATGGAATGCGTAACAAGCAGACGTTTACAATCTCGATCAAAGGAACTGGCAACGATCCCAATGTTGAACTGAGGTGAAGTTACTAAGAACAATCTTGGCTAGAGATTTGAAGATCGTCATCAAACGAACGCTTGGGGTGGGCAGCAGATACATTCACCTCAAATAGCTGAACTTTGATTTAATTCCATACGCGAAGTTAACTGGTGGTGAGCCATCGCTTGGCACCGGGGATAAGAACCATACACGTTGTGTTGAAAAGTAAGAATAGGAATGAATATTCTAACAATAAATTATTTGCAGATACAGTTCAAATCATCAATACGAACGCCCTGTATGGACATGAAGGTCCAGGGACCTTTTGGTGCCGACAAGCAAGCTGCGAAACTGCGTTAGTCACAGCCACTGTGGCCTACGGCGAAAATAAGACCATAACCATCAACAAGAGGTTCACTTTCTTCACATGCAACACAGATAGCCATGTAATCTGTATGGTCCATTACAATCGTTGCAAAGAATCTGGGTCATACTCTAGTCACGTAGGGCAGACAGACGAATTCCACAGTCGTATGAGAAACCACATGCACGCAGCTTCTTCAAACAAGTATCGAATGCACCAGACATACTCCCCAAAAGAGATTGAAGCTTTTATCGCGAGCGGATCAGACCCCGGCGAATTTAGCCGCGATTCACATGTGCACTTCTACGAACATGAACGGAAAGGAAGAGAGATTCTACAAGTCACAATCCTGGACAAGGTTCCTGACAACGCCAACTCAAAAGAGTTCGAAGATAAATTCAAACGGACAACTGGTTCCTATAACTATAAAGGACTTGGGAGGAGAGGTCTGAACGCGTTTGGAGGATAACCTGATCAGCTAGCTTCAACAAAACGTTAGAATTATTGTCAATTGCTTTCCTCGAAGCTTTCCTGTATCCATCTATTACTTCTCTTACAACTGGTGTTATCTTTCTCGCCATTTATGTTATAATAATTGTTGTATAGCGATATCTGGTTATTAAAATAATAGTACTATGAACATACCGAGCCTTAATTTCTGACGCCATTGTCATGAAAGCTTGTTCAACGTTCGTTGAGTTCTTAGCTGAAGTTTCCAAAAATGGAATTCCAAGACCATCAGCAAATTCCTAAATACGGTGGAAGGAAGAGTAGAGATGGTGAAACAAATAAACAGTCGGAACGAAAATCGGGACGAGAATAAAGTATGGCCTCTGCGACGATTGACTTACCTTCGCAAATTGATACGCAACCACTTTCTTTGATGTGAGATCGCACTTATTTCCCACAAGAAGTTTATTCACATTTTCACTGAAATTCAGAATAATTATGATTGAATTCAATATTTCTTGTACCGAGGAAGTGGAAATTCGCTTGTGCCATCTTCCGACTCCACTTACCAGGCATAGCGATCGATTTCTTCCAACCATTGTTTAACATTATTGAAGGACTCAAGATCAGTGCAATCATAAACAACAATAATTCCATGCGCACCACGGTAGTAACTGGAAGTAATAGTACGAAACCTTTCTTGTCCAGCCGTGTCCCACTAATAAGAAAACAGACATTTAGTTAAAACTGAACTGAATTGAAGGTATTTTTACTTTCGCTTACAATTTGGAGTTTGATAGTCTTCCCATCCAATTCTATTGTTCTAATTTTCTGCAAACAAAGGAACGTAGCAGATTGAGCAGGTAATCAAGGGCAAAAAATTACAAGTGCAAATAGGTATTACAGCACTTACAAAGTCGACTCCTATAGTACTAATGTAACTATCTGTGTACGTATCATCCTGTCGACAAAAATATTAGTTAATTTTGACACCCCAAAGCAAGGACAGGACGTTTGCTCAGCTATGTGTTGCTTACCGAAAATCTGAGTAGAAGGCAGGATTTGCCAACTCCAGAATCACCAATTAGCAGGAGTTTGAATAGGTAATCGCTGCAAGTAAGAAAAACTGTATTGAACTTTGAACCTTGAACCCATTATGCTTTTTTATTATAACAAAGTTTGATTTTTGTAAGCTATAAATTAAGAAGGCTTGGCGTAAGACCAATCACGCTGAGTCATTGTTGTTTGTCTTCGTGCGTGACAATGAGTCAATGAAAATAATGGACCAAAACTCAACGAATTTACGGGAAAAAGAGACGTTAGTGGGAAAATTGATCAGTCACCTCGAAACAGCCTTGCCTTGATATAACTTTTTAATGAAAGAAGGAATGGTCTACATTGCGGACACCATAATTAATAGCTCCCCAAAGACTTACTAGTCAGCATTCATGGTCGCCATGATCTAATTTATTCGGGTCCAATAATACAAATCTTCTGACGATGAATTTTATAGGCGATTCTGGTGCCCAATACTGGAATTTCCTGTGACGAAGCTGTTCTGGACGATATTGATTATTCCACTCGGCTCGCAAGTCTTGATCTCTTGTGCTCAGTTAGATATTCACCGATCTACAATTAATTATGAAACCAAGTTGGAAATTAGTACAAAAGGGGGAGTATAACAATGCAGAAGAGCTCCGACTCAATAAGCAATTAAATGAAGATATTTAACTTTAATTCAATTCCTCTGCCTGCAGACACTGCGCAAGTACGTGATGAGGGTGGAAAAGAAGTCTTGTTCGTTTCGTTGTTGGAGTTGTGATGATGAAGCTGACTCACCTTAATCTATCTTCGTAGTATATTTTAAATGTAATAATGAAATTTGCACTTGTCAGCAGTCAGCAGACTGAACCCTTTTCTGTATGATTCGATGATACCCCAACCAAAAGTATTCACTGTACGGTTCACAATAATTCTTTGAAGCTCTTTGACTGACTCTGACGTGGACATTGCTCCTTTCCCTTTATGAAATGCATCTTCGTTGTATCTCCCAATATTAAGCTAACTCAACCTATTGTGGGTATAAGCCTTCATGTACAAATGAATGAACGGTAGTTTGTGACGGTAAACAAATAGCTAAAATCGCCCACAAGAGATGGAGCACGAGCCAAAACGAGTAGGCTACTTCCAATCGTTGCTTACTCAATGGCGCATCAACGTCGACGCATTTCGTATTTTTTCAAATTCCATACTCAGGAGTTAATTGTCAATAATGGAGTAATTGTCCACCGGAATCAAGATAAAGGAAACCAGAATTTATGTGATACAGTTCCAATTATTGGAATGTGCTGGTTCTGCTGGGTCTCGTGGCACTCCGAACCTGACCCACTTCTTTTTCTGCGCTCGGACCTCCGCCGTAATTATAAGAGATTCCAAACAAAATTCAATTTCCTTCTTATCCTAAGTCCGATCCAGCGTTCTAGACAGAATGGATTGGAATGGCTCTGGCCTTCGTACTCGACAATACACCAGGCGATTACGCATTACGCCATTTTTGCCATGAAAGGTCATCATTAAACCATCGCACCAGTTCTTGATTTTATTTTACGTTGCATGTGTGAAGATCTTGAAATTACTTCCAACCACAGCACAGCGAACGCTGTATAATGCAATCGCGTGACTTGCGGAAGAAGTTGGGCAATAGTAGTACGAGAAAAGTTTTTCAATTCACACCACAGATTTTTCATTATCATCATCTTTCGTGAACAGATTCGTTTCGTTTTCTGCCTCTTCAGGTTCGTGGGCTTTGTGCTTCCTTCCTGCCAGCGGTTTGCGTGCGACATAAACAATACCGGCCGGAGAGTGCTATAACGTGACTGGCATTGCGATCATATTATTAAAAAATACTTTTCTCATCACCCAATCTTTTGTACAAAGTTTGGGTGGACTGAAGTGGATTTTCTGTCCATCTAATTCAGACGCTGGCACTGCATGATCTAACCAGAATGACCTAATTCCACACTGGAGTTCCTTTCTTTCTTTCGAAGTGGGTTCAGCGTTCGGGTGGAGAAAATGTGAAGTACATGTCAAAGCATTCATTACTCCAGATCCAGCTAGACACTATTAAGTCGAGACTTTACAATAGACCAACACAAAGATTTACCCATGAAAGATCACGAAAGTCTAGGGGTTGAAAAAACTTTTGCATGAAATTGAAAATTCAAAGTTGTAATCGATTTTGTAAGTCTAATTTGATTGATTTCATATTTAATCAAGACAAGATGACAAAGACATACAGCAAGAGTGAAAAAGTTGCTCGGATCATGTCTGCACATCAAAAGCAGATTCGTTCACTTCTCTGGATTGAGTTGTAGCACCAGGATTAATGGTGTTATATGATTATTTTTCCCCAGAAGTTGTTAACGAAGGCGAAACCGGCCGGCTGAAAAGAGTTTATGGCAGTAAAAAATTGAACCGAGGAGGATACCGCCGTCAAATTGTCTGGCAGACATCACAAACCAAGCACGAGAAGAGGACCATCGACTCTCGTGCCTCGTCAGCTAAGAACTATTATAAGCTAACTACTAACCAATTCAACTTTCTGAATGACTCATTCAAAGGCTTCTGCTACATTTTCATCGTGAATTCTCTCATTTCAAGCAGCATTTAACATACTACATGGCACTTTGCATTTGAGCACGCCTACTAATTTGTTCAAACTGGCAAATAAATGTAACATTTGCATTTGAACTGAAGAAGACTTTGTCGTTGTCGTTTGTAGTCAAAGTTTGGATTAACTTGAATGGAAACTTTAATGCTTTTGTTATAATTCGCCACTTGTGTGTCGCATTAAAATGAATTACCTTTAATTGTCGCACTCGCTGTTGTAAATCCTAATCCTGCAAAAAGGTTTTCCCACGGCTCATTCATTCTCATAAGATACTTGAATAATCAAAATGAATGTCCAGCAATTACATAGTTATCCTCACCTGGGCCGAAATGGTGATTCAGCAAAGCAAAGCCATGTGAAATGGATTCTTGAAATCCAGAGAGAAGTATGTGCAGGAAGTCTGAGTTTAGAGCACAACTTTTGCTATTATGGTTGCTGGTCAGCATGGAATGGATTCATGCGATGTCCACATATTTCAAAATTCATATCTGATTTACGACTGTCCATAAAATTTAATTAAAATCAAGATTCCTCGTTCCTCTCGCTTACTTTCTCCTGGTGTTTGCATTTTCATGCTTGCAGATAGTAAGTATTGCATTACGCTTTGCAGGGCAGGCGCTGCACTGCAGAGGATTTCATGTCGATCGGGACAAAACATGTGTTCTGACAATTAATTGAAAGCAATTACGTATAGCTTTGAGAATGAATTCGGTTCATTCATCTTCGAGCACCGGTGTCTACAGCCAACAATTAAGTTAATTAAAGTGGTTGTCTTTTCATTAACTATACGCAGGTGGTTGCACTTAAATACTCACTGCACAATACTGCACTCTCTTCGAGTATTGAGGAGAATATTTTTCATTATTTTATTAAATTGAACTCTCTTTACTCAATGTACTTTGCCAAACTGTGGCTTCAGTTGTGATAATTTATCTGCGGCTGAACTCACTTCATTGCCACACTTCACGATTCCTAGTGTGAGTATTCCAAATATTGGAGATGTGACTTTCGTGCTAGCCACGCAAAATGAAAATTTTAAGTTCTGGAATGCCTGGTTGCGTTTGTAGCTTGAAAAGTAAAAGGTCTTTCACAAACATGTCTCTTTGGCTCGCCGCATTGTAAAAAGTAAAAAGTTAAGTACCCTCGAGACTTTTCTGTTTTCTCTGCGTTGTTCCAAGCTCAAGTCTTTCCGTATTAAGTGCGTTATTAGACTCATTCTCTAGGCTAAACTTTTTCTTTCTTCACGCAATTTCACCCACGCCACACGCAGTACGACAAAGTTTGTCTAAACTTTCCAGCGGACCATGAGCGAAGCTTATTATTATTGTAACGTTGATTAGTATTTGGGGTTTTGGGGGCGAAATTATCCTACAAATACGTTTCTTTCTTGATGAGGAGTTTTTACCATTACAAATTGCAACCGCAGCTCCACTCCACAGTGCGTCGTTCCATCGTCATGAATAAAATATACATTATCAGTGCACCGTTGCAACAAGCAACGGTCGGTAGCTGAGTTGGGTTCAGTTTAGCCTAGCCTGAACTGAGCATCAGACTGGATCTGGATAGAAACTTGAGACTTGATGTTCCATGAATGATTGAGAGCAAAAGAAATGGAAGTTAGCAACACGGATGATCATTCGGTTATCACCCAACAAACTTTCGCCTTTGTCTTTTTCCAGTGCAGTGCAGTCGCCTGTGGTAGCATGCAGCAATAGCAGAGCCTTTTGTGCTGTTTGTTCTTGACCATTGAGCATGAATAAATCTTTCCTCGAAAGATTTTCACTAGTAACCACAAACTCAAACGTACTACGACACAGAGTACGCGTACCGATAGTCAAGTCCGCGTATACATTATTGATTTTGGTTTATAAACTCGCATTTGGCATAGATTCCGCCACAAACTTCTCCGTATCGCCACTTTCCGTCTTCATCTGTCCATTTATTTTATAACTGTCTGGAGAATAAAATCGTGAAAGAAGTTTCTGAGATTCTTGGAAAAGAATGTAACTGAACAAGTCCCAAAACTGATGTATTGCAGATGCTAAAGCATACGCTTGAGTTGCCTATATTGTGGAATTTGACCCAAATTGGTCGAATTGAGCAACCGATACCACGATAAACTCTCGATTACCTTTGACATTGAAACTGGACCTGCACATCGCACGTGCACGTGACTACCAATTGATAGGAAATTCACCACTGGAATACTCACGGTTCATTTTAAAGTGCCTGTTATTAAATGCAATTATTGCTTTCTCAGTCGAGTTTGGTAGATGGGTGGATTGTCGGATAATCTTATCAAAACATTTCCCTGGAACTAGCAAAGAATGAACGACTTCTGCACGCAAGGCTACGGCTGCTAGGTCTCAGCGAGAGTCAAGATGTGTCCTGGCACTAACTGCACCGTGTTCTTGTTTAGCTTATTAAGTAATTAAAGTCAAAGGTTGGGAGCATTTAGCGAGCTGGTTTAATTGTCCCATTAAGATTAGCAGACGGTTAGAACTTGGAGCGAGGTCGAGGTTGGGCCTTTTATTCCTTATACAACAAGGTATGTGCGTGTTCGATTACAGTCGAGAGTAGAGTTGTAAATCCATAAACTTTTGTGCTGCTGGTGTGCATGCTGACTTTTTATTACGCAATTGGAAGAAATTAGTTGAATTATGCGGTTGCTTTTTCGATCGGTTCTTTTATGCCTAAACATAAATTTTTGATCTAACACAGTGGGCTCCAACGGTTTTAAGTTATTCGTTTTTCTGCCAGACTCAAGCTTCGATGTAATCGGCGCAAACTCGATTAGACGGCAAACATTTTCGAAGTAATGCAGCCGTATTCCATGAAAGTCGACAATTCTGCATGGGAATTGCAGAATCAAAAAATAAGTTAAGATATGCGAGTGGTTCCAGGAATTTTTTTGTGCAAGCATATTTTGGGTAGATAAAAGGCGTACGCTTGTGCCTTCCTCATAAGATGACACAGGTACATTCTAAATCATTATAAACTCAAAGTTATTCCAGATTTGAAAGACTTTGTTGTTGAATAAAGTGCTGCTGCCATTAGCATAAAGATTTGATTGAAATAGTAATTCTTGCGCATGCGACAAAATATGCGGGAAGATAAGAAGGCTGTCGAGTAGGCGGCCCGGTGAAAGTTTTCATAAATCATTAACAAGATTCACAAAAATTTCATTTTTTGAAGTTGCAAAACTTTTTAGTTATCTTTGCGCCTTTATGTGAGTAAAGATGCTTTTGTTCGAAACACTCAGAGCATCTATCCAGGGTCTCAAGCCGCTCCAGTTCCTGCACCTACTGACTCGCAATGCAAATTGAGACACTTCAACAGAATTCCGACACAGGAAGAATACCCATGCGTGAGGAAGATGATTTAATCACAATGGCTGAATAATGTGATAAATTTTATTTGCAGCATAGCAAATCAAGCGCTCTGAAGAAATCTGGGACAAAATGTACGAATTCTTGGAGTAAAAAAATTGGAACGAAGATCAATCACCTTTCAAGCGTTCTCTGTCAATCGATCCAGGTCGACGACAGAGCTGTAATTCGCCTGTGTAATATGCGACGCTCGTATGACTTTATTGTGCAAATTAAAAAATTCCTTCGCCTACTTTCATCATCGACATTGGTCGATTGAAATTCCGCTTGTAAACACATGCTCTCCTGTTAAACAGCACAGCGTGGCGTGATGAAATGAAGAATCACAGCTGCATTCCATCGAATATCTTAAAAGTGCTTGGATGAGACATGACAGACACGAGTCACGAGCAATTTCTTTCAATTATGTCACGTACTTGAAGGAAGTCACCTCCTGGTTTCCCGATCCAATCACCGAATCTATAAGCAGAGAGGGCTCAAACAAGGAATGCAGGTGTAAACAAGTGGGCTATGGAGGCTATGATATAGATTTCATGTCGCTGCTCCGATATAGAACAGGGAGAGATAAAAATGCTGACTGCGCTGCAACCCAACGAAACGACACGGAAGACGGAGTCGAGTCGGTTTTCAACAGCATTAATAAGCGAGGGCATAATTTAGGAAAAAGACGAAAAAATTCAAATTGGTATTCTTCACCTTGCGTCTCAGTCAGCTTTTTCTCTGCTGCTTGCGAAAGTAAAGTTCTCTTTCACCATTTTATAACCTCGTCTCCTCTGGAAAGCAGTGAATGCCGCATTGTCATCATTCGTCTTGCTAAGGCTACTCTCTTCGCGAGTATGCAGTCTCACGGCCCCAACTGCTGTGGTGCAGATTTTATAACACAGACAAAGCATGGCAGTAGTTGTTGGATAGAATGAAATGCGGACTGGATGGTGAAGCGGTTCAATAGGAATGTTGCACTTGCATCTCATTTCCTCGATGCTAAATTCCAGTTCTATATGGCTTTATTTCACGGCATCCAATGCAAAAGTTGAAAGAGTTCAGGATCTCAGAAGTTTGGCATTTGCCAACGGAAGAACCTATAACAAGTATGTGAAAGCTCAGAGCAGTGTTAACCGTTCAGAGTCGATTATGAGCTACCTGCTTCAACACTGAACTCATGCCTCGACTTCCGGCGAAGCTGAGACAGGAAATGCATTGCTAATTACCGTATCAGTGTACTGAATCGGGGCCCGTGCGTGAGCAGTGATGCACATGCATGTTTATTGCACGTGCTTACCGCCAGACCATGCGATACTAATCGGAGACAGAGCTCCCACGGTCTTTATAAAGGTTCTTTTGACTCACACAAACGTGAAGATGGTCGTATTCATAACCTCATGCCAGAACAAGAAGACATTAAAAATTAGAAATCTGTGCGATCTTAAATAGTGTGAGTGCACTTCAAATTTATGCTCGAATGCTCGTTGAAGCTCGGCCTCTGTCAACCACTGCATGGCTAACAGGGGATTTGGTCCAATAAAATAAATGTTAAGTCACTGAAAGTCAATCGCAAGTTATTTTCTATTTAGTTAATGTAAATTTTGCTGGCTTAGGCAATTTATGCGATTTCTTGAGCTCTCACAGGTAGGTTTACCGTAAGCAGAAATAACCTGTTTTTGTGCGAACTGAACCTGCAACATTTAGCGATTGTGTATATTTATTCTCACAATGTGACAACCGGCAGCAAACACGAGATGTAAACATGTATTAGTCGTGGGGACAATGAGTTCAAAGTTACAAGAAGAGTGTTCAACTTACCAGTTACCGGATTAGTCCAAGTTTAAGTCGCGAAGTCTGCGGTAACATAAGCTCGCGATCATTACCACTTGTGATAGCTGCTTGTTGTGACTTCTCATAAACTCTGTTGCTGTGATTGCCAAAATGACTCCGAAGCCAAATTCCCGGCCCAGTTCCGTCGAACCGGAAGCACTAGACTTCAATCAAAATGTGAAACTTCCAGTCGAGGAAATTGAGCCAGTCAAAGAAATTTTGTACTCTGGGATGTACTACGATATCACTGCGTTCGTGGACCGGCATCCCGGTGGAAAGGTCATCAACTACTACACGGAGACTCAAGAAGATGCCACCATCGCAGTCCAGCAATTCCATTCACGTTCGTTCGCGAAAATTGAAGGCTTCATGAAATGCTTCAAGAAACGTCTACCTACGCCAAGAGAGACGGCAACCATCGCCAGACACAAGGGGTTGGACGCAGATTTCAAGCTGTTGCATGAGAACCTGAAAACTGAAGGATATTTTGAGCCCTCATACACACACATTGCCTACAGAGTTCTAGAATTTCTACTTTTTAAAGTGTTAGGTAGCTACATTTTGTTCTACTGTGACACTTGGACAAGTTGGATTTGCGGTTTAATCCTGTTTCAAGTCGGGTCGAGTCGCGCTGGATGGCTGCAGCATGAAGCCGGCCACTACTCATTAAGTGGAAAGGTTTGGATGGACAGGATCTGCCACTCCATTGTGATGAGTGCGTAAAAATTTGGCTACAAATTACAAAGTCTGTACACAAAGGTATGGTACGAGATTGCTGATGTTTAATCAACTTTGACTTAAATCCAGGTTTGAGCGAAGGTTTGAGTACTTCCTGGTGGACCTCACAGCATAACAGACATCATGCCATGCCACAACGAATGCATCGGGACGTCGACTTGGACACTTTACCGTTCGTGGCTTTTAGCTCAAAAATTGTTGAAAATCGAAAGGACGTGGAAAACAACACTTTCATAAAGTATCAGGTGCGCAAGTTGTAACTTTAGCTTCAAATTCTGACTGTTTATAACCATGATTCATTTCGCTTTAATACTACGACTCGTTCCAGGCGATCCTTTTTCTCCCAATCCAAACTGGGCTGATCGGAATGTTCTGGAAAGTTTATGCGCATCCAAAAACTGCTATTCGAAAGCGAAAGTGGATGGACTTATCATTCATGGTCCTCCACTACGTTATATTCTTATCAATTCTTGGTCTGCCCACCTACATTCTCCTCCATTGGATCCAGTTCGCGTACTACTTTGGTAATTTCGCGCTCTCCCATTCACATCTTCCGGTAACTGGGAAGCAACTGCACTGGGTTGAATATGCACTGAATCATACCACAAATATCCAGCCTTCGTGGTGGTGCAACTGGTGGATGGGTTACCTCAACCTGCAAATTGAACACCATTTATTTCCAACAATGCCTCAATTCAGGCATCCGGAAGTCATGCCTCGTGTACAAGCATTAGCGAAAAAGTATGATATTCAATATAATTTAGTCAGTTACTCAGAAGCTGTGCGAAGTACTTTTAAGAATTTAACTCATGTGTCAGACGAATTGACAAGAAGTAAGAAGCTGTGATGACAAATACTAATTATAATGTTAACTTTATAATTTAGACATTGGCACAATAAAAGAAATACTATGCTAGAGGAATTTTGGAGCGAAAGCACATTAAATCCCTTAGGCCTGTGCCGCATTTCTAAAACCATGCATGTGCCAACTGCCAAGACTCATTCAGCAGCAAAAGACAAATTGTAACAATCTTGAAGTTAACAAGTAATTTGAATGTCAAGAAGTGCACACAGCAGTACAAGTTTTGCAGCTCTCTTACTTACATTCTGTCTGCAGTCTGTAGCGTGGTCATGTCCCAGTACGCGCACGGTCCGCTACGAACATGCATTGGGTCTTGATGAGTTATATGGAAACTAATGGCATTGGTTGCTGGCTGAGCCATCAGCTAGAGAATGCAGTAATAGCAATTTAACAGAAGATATTTTTCTTTGTCTTGTGAATGTGCATTGCATGTGTTATCTTCCTTCCAAGGAAGCGGCCCCTTCCCGTTCCTTGTTCCGTTGCTCCCGACTAATACATTATTCAGATCTATGCATTAAATCCTAGGAAGTAGAACTCGCCGCGGAGCTGCGCCAAGCCTCACAATGGCAAGAAAGTAAAACAAAAACTAACCGGAAAGTTAAAGAGGAAAAAACGAAAGTAACTGGTAACAAGCAAGTGCATAAGTATACTTTACATTGTGTCTGATGGCGACGACCAAAATGAGAACATACTAGTTGGAGAATGAAATGAATTTCAAGTAGTTTTAGCCAAAACATAACCTTCCTCGACTAAGTAAACTACTTTCACTCTACTTCGCCACCGTTCCTATCTCGTATGGAATCCAAAGTTCTCACAACAAGTGAAAGCCTCACTACCTTCACTGCCAAACTCTTCTCGACGACGCCAGAAAAGGCTGGTTGGAAATTTGAGCCAAGAATTGAAAGAGAATGATGGCAGATTACAAAGGAAAAAATCTTGCTGGTTCTCATCTGTAAGTGTCATTTTTCTCCCAGTCTTTAGTCCTTATTCTAAAAGGTTCACAGAATGTCCTATTTTTGAGTGGAGACAAAGATCATGTGTAACGCAATGCATGTTTACAATGCCAAGAACAAGAACAATGGACTCCGGTCATGTCGGCCAACGTGAAGTAGGAGTTTACAGCCCAGATTTATTATTATGATTATTTTACAAATGCTGAAAGTAGAAATGGATAAATGATGAGCTGAGGAAAGGAAGTCAAAAGAATGTCACCGGTGGAGCGAAGCAAGACCAGGGAGTAGCGGCACCAGTGCGACAGACTGGAATTCACGGAATGGAAGAAGAGTTGTTGGAATGGATCTTGTTGTTCTTTGTAATAAAAGGGTGGTATTGTCCAGGGACCTGTACCTTGTTCCAGTTACAGTCCTCATTCATTCCATTTCGTGGAAGTAAAAGCAAAAGTTTACAATCTGCCAGGAAGCTAGCACAAGGTAAGGGCGCGATGTATGATGCGTAAAAATGAAATAAGATATAAAGTGAGATGATGATGATGAAATGGCGACGAGGAGGATGTGAAGATGATGATGTGAAAAAGGCTATTTTATGGGTCATGTGATTCAAAGACATTTATCACATAACGATAAACTTTCCCCATTGCGTAAACAGATGGATTACTCCGACCCAATCGAAAAAAGCTTTATGGCTCTCGTATGGACTTGGAAATGGAAACTGTGCACTCTGCTGCATTGAAATTGGACTAAAATTGGACCGCCAAGAAGGCCAAAGAAATTAGTTAAGTAATGTGAACCGTTCGACCTTTTTACACACGCTGGTCTTTCCATGCATACGTTGTACGTGCGGTCTCTATATTTTCTTTTTAGGTTACTTTACTTACATCTTTTATTGACAAGGGACCAAAGAGTTTCACTTTCTTTGGCAAAATTCTCCCATTCAATCCTCTTTCTCCAGTATGTGTTTTAAGTAAAAGTCTACGATGAGGCTTGAAGGTCTTTTGGAAGGAAATAGGATCCCAAAATAAGAAAGGAAAACAGGAACAAAGGGTAAGAGACTTATGGAACGGCAGGCATAACCTGGTTTCGTCATTTTAAAGAAATCTGAAAAATATTATTAAGAACCTACACGAGTTTTAACGTGAAGAGAGTTTTTGTAGCGCGTCTCGAATGTTTCAGACTCAAAACCTCTTTTTTAAAGCATTTTAGTATTAAGGAGCGAAGCTAATTAGGTACAAATACGAGTAAGCAAAGAGTAAGAAAATAAAAGCTTGCCCTGAAAGGCAAGTTTGTCGCAGCTATTTGAAAGAAAAATGTAGGCTCTTTTTGTCTTATTTGAAATAACAACCTTAGTCGAATTTTTATTATTTGATTGAGCCATTTTCCTGGTTTCTTGGAAGGTAGAGGAATCTTTATTCAACAATGTTGCTCTTTCTTGGAGTATTTACAGCACACGCACGGCGCAAGCATGAACCCGTGCGCGATAGTTGCATGTAATTAAGTAAATGACGGTAACGGCGAATGCGAGCGCCTGATTTCTCAAATTAACAAGATCCACCTTCACGTCTGCAATGGGGAGCCAGAGCTTCCTCGCTGCTCGCTCAGACTGTGCTCAGATTTTCTTTTGTTCAGGTACGTTTCAATTTGAAAAATGATGCTACTCGAATCTAGTGAATAATGGGGCTTGGAACTAGAACAGGGAATGGCGAATGAAAATGCCCCGCATCTCGAGAGCGAGCATTCTGAATGCAGAATGAAAAAATAAGAATTTGAATAAGAATAGGAAGGCCAAAGCCGAATCCATTTCATTTAAAAATGCGCTTGTGCTTTCATCATGTAGATTGTCAGAATGAGAAAAAATAGCATGAATTGCGCCTTACACTCTTCGTCATTCGCGAAATCTTAAGTTGGGTATTGAGCGACGAGTTTTAACCATAAGCAATGCGTATTCTAGCTCGTACCTCTCCCTCTGCAGAAGTTTCGAAAGAAATTAGATGATGCCAAAACCTCAACCAACTCCAGGAGGCTGTGCTTGTACTGTATGTGTATCTCACCGCTTGTGGATCACTAGCCTAGTGAAAGTTTAATCAGCATTTGTAAAAACTCAACAACCAGCCAGCCAACACATTACACATAAGGAAACCTTAAATTAATACAATGTACAAAATAAAGATCATTGGTTTGAGAACAAAACGAGAGAAGCCTGAGAAATTAAAGCCTGAAAGTGAAATTCTCAACTTTCTCGCAGAATTTTCACTAAGTTTCAGTTTAGCGCTACTTTATGGACTTCCCACTAGGCAAGCGACTCATGCGAGCGACGTGCGATGTGTTTGTGTTGCTGAACTGAAACAGGAGGAAAGAGAAAAGTTCACGGAAGTGTGAAAACTAATCTTAAATGTTGAGCACGCAATACATGGCTAATAAAACTTATGGTTTCTTTTCCTATTACTCGTGGTGGAGCAGAAGTACGTAAAATAAACACAAGTCCTTCTTGAATCTCGTGGTACAAGTTAAGTTCCAAGTTTTGTTCTTAGTTCAATCGCCTCGTTGCTCTGTTCCGTACCTAGCCGTGTGTTTTCATCCTGGTACATGAATGTTAATGCGAAACAACCGACTGCGGAAACATATTATACCACTTACAGTTACAACCGTTACAAAGTTCAGAATTAAATGTCAATATTTTATTCTTTCTCAATTGCATAAAACATCCCGTGCTTCCCATGAACACGGACGCGCTGAAGCGTGTGTAACTTATTGCTATTACTGACAAGTCAGTTGTAATCAAAACGCATCGATCTGAAAAAGGAATAAATTTAAATGCATACTTTTACGAACAATCCCTGACGAAGGATTCCATCAAATAATTGCTATTACTGAGAATGAGAAGAGTATTTGTGATGCCTGTGCCTGCGTCTCACCCTTTGGCAAGGCTCAAGGGTAACAATGACACATGGCAGTTAATCTGAAGCTATTATTGTGGTGTTAAAGCATTATTTACTCTTTTGCATAAAGCAATAAGAAAATAACAAGTTGTTAACTCCTTAGGCAAACAACACCAAAAAGCAACAAACTAGCAGCTCCAAAGCTGGAGCTTCGAAGCGGAAGCACGTTCCGCCTTGCTGCAGTAAACTCAGAAGTTCATTAATCCGGTTCTTCGCCGACTTTGCCCTGCGCCTGCACAAGGCCTTGACGATGTGGGATCAGAGTTGACCATCTCACAATGTGATGCGACTTTTGAATACTAAAACAAATATAATCGAAGTGTAACAGTATACTTCCAAGCACGAGATATCTATTGAATCACTACGAAACAAATGTTTACAGAGAATTTGAGAATGAATTTTTAATTTTTGACCAGTCACTCTAACTACTAACCTAATACTACCTCTAATCTAATTTTTCTTACTAATCTGCCTTTTAGATGTTGAAAAGCAGTTGCAGATAGTTTACGAAAATGACAATCAGTTCCATGATGGTTAAATGTGTGAGTTTGTGAGTGCCCAGGGGCTTGATGGCGAGCACTCGACAACTTCTGAGTTCCATTCGGCTTTGCTTGGTTGAATCAATCCTTCCCCGCAGACTGTCACAAAATTGCTTTGACCTCAAGTACACCAGAGCCAGCGGTAGAAAGGTGACGGATGCGTGAGCCACTTCAAACACCAGAATGAAGACGAAGAAGAGTTTGATGAGGATGGATGGTGATGAGATCGCAATGTAGACTGCATACACGAACATGAGAAGAGTGACCAACTCCATACCGGCAATGAGCTGCGAATATGCCGAATTCACTTGGTTCCAAAGAAGTGCCATCACTTTGTAAGCCCGAACTGGTGGCGGTGGAGGAGTCCTCAAATCACTGGGAGAATCTTTGACAACGCGGATGCTGCCTTGAGTAGCCAGAATATGCTTCATTGAAGATATCATTTTGATGGAGACGAGCCCTGAGACCATGTCTGTCGCAAAAATGTTTGCACATGCAAAGTACGGAGTGTAAAGTTCAAATATGAAGAGAAGAACTTTGAGAACATGGCCCCACAACCACCATTCAGGGTCTTCTTCAATCGCCACTGGGAGAATAGAGTATAGAAACTGCGGGAGCCGAGGTTTAGCAAAGTACATTAAAGTGACAAGAATCGGAACCTAAAATTTCAGACAATATTAGCAAATAATTTTGAGTAATTTAAATTCCAGTTCATGTCTGATTGGTCGGCGTTAAAAATTTGACTTACTCCAGCTGCACCGACTGCAAACAGAAGAAACAGGTACCAGATCATCATCCTGTGCTTGACGGTAATTTCCTGTTGGTACCGATCTGTAGAAATTAAACATAATCGTGTTAAAAGTAAGAATTTATGGACTGTGACATGAGACATTTTAGCATTTGAACCTTTCAACCATTTCTCGAACTTGGTGCATGAAGTAATGACTACCACGAACTGTTCCTTGTATACCAGCAGGTTCACCGCGTACATGGCAAAAGTGGCACTTCCAGCAAACCAGAAGATGATCAGCTCATAGTCAGCGATGTCATACTTCATAAAATGGCAACGGATCAGAAGAAACACGTGTTTGATCAAGAATGCGACGGATACCCACGAATTGAAGAGCCAGAACTTGTAGTACTTGCTTCGCTTATCTATTACGTCCAAATGTAAATTTTCTTGATTAAAGATGAAGGGCATGTTGCCTGCTTTGCGCATGGTGTCGAAGAATAAGTTGTACAAGTAGTACAAGGTCATTTTCTCCGGATTGAATGCAAGCTTTGTGCCCCATGATTGTGACATGGATGGCGGATGTGTTGCTTGAACTTCAGGAAGTTGTGACATTTCCAAAGCAGTTTGTCCGAAGATCGAACGTTCAATACGAGACGAAATTCCCGACAAGCCGGCGGCGCACTTCAACCCGTGACCCTACTAATATGATTCCGGACAAATTTCTTATGCTTGCGCAAGTCCCAATCGGGACGATAATTTAAAGATCTAATATCAGGGTTGGCGAACCCAAATTGCTACCTTCTAGTGTTAACCTGTACGCAGGCGCAGGCCGTAATTGCGGAGTTTCCAACTTTGTGGTTATTAAATCATTGATCGTCCCATTAATACAATTACCCACTTGGAACTTCGACTGCGTCGATTAAGTATTGCGCAGGTTTCCATTCAAAGCGGAAGTTCGATGGTGATTACTGACCTTGTCTCAAATTACTTTAATTCGATAATACTGTTACACTCATTTTAAAACATTCGCTGGGAGATAATCTTGTTTGCAGTAATTTTATATTGACCACCCGACACCAATGTCACTTGGAATTCTCCAAGCCTTTATAACTAAAACAGCAAGACGATGAAGATGTAATCGACGCTTATCACTGCGATGCGCAGTGCAAATCTACCGAGTTGTGACTTTCCACGTACTCCTGGTGCTGAATTTTCCGCTCTAGCCATTACCACGAGTTGGTCAGTTGAAAATCCAGCAATATTGCTGAATATGTGCGATAAATCTTCAGCGAGTTTCTATCCAGGGTAGGAAGTTTTCTCGCGACTGAAGATGCTCCATTTTAATTATAATTCTATCATAATCATCTAATACTTGGGTTGTTGAAAAATCTGCACCTATTTTTACAAACGGGACTGACTGGTCATTTCCTAATTAACCGATGTGCCAACAGCAGTAATCATGACCGGTTTTGTTTTATTCGGCCGTTGCAAGACCCCTTAACTTGTAACGGATTGCGTTATTTCAAAGAGTTCAATTTCAAAAAAAGTAGTCGGAAATTTTTAGCAATTACATCAATTATTTAAAACCATCAGCTCGAAGATTGCGGTAATAATTAAGAAGAATCTTGAATTGCTCTGCCTTGGTTTTAACATGAAATTATTGTTACTAGTGGACTCACTGCTCATTAAAGATCTTCAGGTAGCTGCTAATGAGATTAGCAATGCCAATGACTAGTTTTGCGCAGATAAAGGCTAGGCAAGAAGGTGAGTCTGAATTCATGCGCAAATTGTTCGCGCAATCTTCTCATTAGCATACGAAATGAAGATGCTCGATCGCGTAATTCTTCAATGGTATAACTCCATGCAATCTTAGAGCATAAACTAACTAGAAAAAGTATTCTACTGGCAATTAGGAATTACCATTTCAAAATAAAATGGCAAATCCTTCATACAAAATGAGAGAAGTCAGGAGCGTGGAGTGGCAGGAGAGTACTGGAAGGTTGCACGAGTGGATGATATGTTCTTGGTCTGATTTCTTAATTTGTATCCTGTCCAAGCAATTAGTGGAATGACTCATTTCAAGGTATGATGAATTATTCTAAGAAAAACACACAAGAAAGCGGAATAATTACTCTCGCTAAATGCTGCATTGTTCTAAACGCTTATAAAAGAGTATCCTACGCAACCAAATGTGCAAAATCTTTCGGAAAGACGTCATAGTCAAATTAAGACTTCAGTATGTGCTTCTTTAGAATTTAGTATAAACCTGGATGAGTTGCAAGCTGTGCTTCAGTGGGAGATACTTGACTGAGATTTTGTGATTTTTCGTCTGCAGATCAAACGCGACGCTCTGAGTGTTTGGCCCGGGAGCACAACTTGCTATCAGGCGGATCCACAAAATGGTGAGTTGAAGCATTTGTTGGGCTTGTGAGTTGGGTTTGACTAGAATGGGTTGCAAAATTACAGAAGCTTCGAATTTTCTTCGCATTCCTCGTGGTATATTTCGCTCAAGGGATTCACGGAGCTCCTTCGCCGTCGAAGGAAGTCGACGTGGTCCTGATTCCCAACCAGCCAAAATTGCCGGTCATAATTTTCGAGTTCAAAGAAAACGACGGAGAAGATGAGAACGAATTCGAAGAAAATTACTCGAACGAGACATCGACATCGACGAGTCCTGGCACATCGACCGTTAGCCCTCTCCAAAGTGATGAAGAATCTGAAGACTCTAAGTTGAACGAACCAGTGGTAAGTTCGTCCGTAAAATGATACCAACTTAAGATTGATTGGTTATATTTCTTTGAATTGAAGGTGGCCAAGGGGTCGAAGTATAACTTAACCAAGGCAAGATCGCGCAGAGCCGTTTCCTCAGAACAACATTCTATTACTGAGGGTCCTGATAACTACAGCGGTGAGAATGACACTGGCTCCTCCACGACCCTAGGGCCGTTATCGGGAGAATTAGTTGTTGCAAGCGAAGAAGACGACAATGGTACCTTATTCACAAGAGTATCTATTTTCCGAGTGGTTGCGGTTCCATTCGAGGCAAGCGGAAATTCATCGGAGGAAACTGACGAAGACAATGACATGTCAACCCCAGCACCTTCTACAAAGAGAAATCCTGCTATACACCATTTGAAGAAGCGACAAGCCGGTGGTTATGGATCCAGTGATGCCAGTGGCAATAGCCGAGCAATTGCACCAGAAGCACTTACTGCCAACGTTACAGCTCCCACTTATATCGGGGAAATGTCTTCACCACAAGCTCCAATGTCTGCAACCGGAGGACCAAGTACACCTGCAGCAGGTGGTTCAACCCCAGCTCCTGCGGGTTCAGCAATGACATCTGCAGCTCCGACTTCAGCAAACGCTTCATCTGCATCATTCCCATCAGCATCGACTTCATCAGCACCAGTGACTAATGGAACCACTACAACTACATCTTCAGCTGGAGCGCCAAACCCCGCAGGCATTGCCGCAGCAGTGTCCAGTACTCCACCTCCGTCGTCGTCACCAAGTACTACGGCTGCACCAGTTGTTGTGGCAGCCCCAGCGGTACCTGCTGGGGCTCCTCCTCCACCTGCATCTCTTACCGCTGTCCAGGCTTCCACTCCTCCATTATTATGCGCACCACCGCCTCCTGAGCAGGGTTCCTCTTCACCAGCCCCATCGTCTAATATAATGCAGTCGACAACATCAGCGCCAGCCGGCGCCGCGCCTGGCGGACCCCGAGGTCTTGGATACTAGTGCTCATGTGTTTATTGAAGCAGGATTTACCAACTTCTTTACAACAAGACATTGGACAACACCAAGATTGTCCTGCTTCGCCTGAATTTTGTTATTTGCCTTCTGCTTCTTTCTTGTTAATAAACTTCTTATTCACGCACGAAAACTGATTTGATTTTTTTCTTGTATTCACGAATTCAATTCACAACCTATAATTTGGCTTGGTAATTTAGAACTTTGTGAATTTCACTTGCAAATATGATTACAACAAGTCCGATTGAGCATGTACATCCAAACTTTAGATCACACGCGAATATTCAATTGCAGCAACACGAGCCCCTGGCCGCATGCAACTTCAGAGATGACCACACTCATTCAACCGACAACCACTCATACCATTTTGTTGAATAAAGAAGCGTCGCCTGGACCCAAATGCTAAACAAAATAAATACCAAAGGAAGCGGCGGTGGTCCCTGCAGTTGACGAGACTGTGAGCGTGGTGAGGCTGGCGCTGGCGGAAGCAGATTCCATCAATTTCGGGAGCTTCAAACATAGCGGAGCCGGGGCGCATATGTGAACGTGAACTCATAAAACGCCATGACGTGGAGCTTAATTTAACGCCGGGATTTAGTAGTGACCCAGGTGTTACATCATCAGGTATAATAGGGCAACCACACGGACCCGTCTTTCGTTGGATTGCATTGCACTACGAGAACGAACGAAAGTGGGTCAGTAATTAATCTCTCCAACATTCATTAGGCACGTACGTGGACGCGTATGGCAGAATGTCTTTTCATTTCATTGCCACCCGCTGCGGTGCGTTCCTTTTTTAAATTAATGAAGGCAGCGGCAGCGGCAATTTTAGAGCTGCGTAATCAATTTTTTAAGGGAGGACGAGTTGCAGAAGCCTTGAACGGCAGGCACCTTTAATTCAAATAATTGGTCTTCAGGACTGCAGACATTTCGAAATCAACCTTGCACGGCAAAAATCAATTAGAAACAGGGGCATTGCTTCAAGTATAGCTTATTAAATATTCAGCTTCTTTTAATTATCCAATTACGAGCAAGCTGTACCGTATTCTGAGCTTCGTCAGGAGTCCAAACTGTTCGGGATTCCTGAAGACTGGAAAACATCGTTGGTTGCATTTTCATTCATTTCTAAATTGCTCATCAGGATAATCAGTCCTTTCAACCAGTAGAAATACTCATTTATGAACAATTTCTGAGCTCGCCTTCTTCCTTGTTGGGATTTCCCGAATTTAGCATTGACCTTGCTCGTATTACGTCGTTAAGCACTAGACTATGTTAACAATGTGTGCGCAAGGGGAAATAGACTTCGTTCAGAAACGTGCTAATTAAGCAAGGAAAAGATATTACGCGAAGGTTGAATGAAATCGTGTGCTTCTAATTTAAACTAAGCTTCATTCTTTGTAAGAATGCATTCCAAGCGAAACAAAGCAAGGGCCTCGATGATGTACCGTGCGTGATTGTGGCTACGAAGCCTGAATCAACAGAGTTGCTCACGCAAAGGCATACTCTGAAAAATTGAAAAAAGTTTGTCAGAATCTAAGGCATGTCATCATGTACCAGCAGTTCAAAGTTCAAACGAAGTTACAAGACTTCAATTCGGTACTGCGCATTTCTAAAGTAGCATAAAGCAGAGAAAAGCCGGTAATGCGTTTCTTTAATCTGATTGATGCGCCGATTTGATGAGGACGTGTGAAAACTTACGCATGCTCTCACAAATTCATTGTGATCGGAGCATATTGAATATTGGAGCATATCAGAGCTTGATGTCACATCACATGCACGAAGTAGTTGGTGTAATTTTGAGGTTCATGAAGCACTGCCGTTTCTTCCGATTCCTGAAGGCGTACAGCACAGAAGGTATTTGCTTTGAGTAAATACCATGTACGAATTGTAGATGCGCCTTTCTGTCTTCTGTGATGTGAAATTATTCAGGAAGAAAGCAAATACCGTAGTTCTGAGTGCGTTTACTCCCTACACATCAAAGGACGAACTCAATTAGCCTGCAATGTATTAAGAATTTGTCATTAAATTGTGTGCCCAATCGAAATAATTTAAACACAGCGTACACACGGAATTAATGAGTTTATTGCAATGACTTCGCATGCGCGTGGGCTGAACGAAACAGTGAAGGCGCCTCAATTATGTCATCTTTTATTGCATCTGCACTGCACACAAGGCAACCGAGTACTCCACGAGGATAGTTGAAGTGAAATCTAAAATGGAGATTCTAATTGCAAACATTTTGCATACTCGTTTCTTTTATGCAAGGCTCTTAATAATTTATAATCCGTCTTGGTCCGACACATCCAATTATGCTGTTTGCTTTTTCTCCAGCAGATTCTTCTCCGTGCGTTTGCCTTCTGGCGCGAAGCAGTTGCTGCTGCGTAGTGGTCTTTAATTAACTGCGAAAAAGAAAAGGAAGAATTAAGTTAACTCGGAAATTACCTACTACTACGTTCTTTTTGCAGCACGGTCGTCCTTCGTGCAGCATACAAAGAAAGAAGAGGCAGTGGGAGAGGCAACCTGAGAAGAGAATCTTCTACCAGCCAACTTTTACTTTGATGTTTCTCTCTTCGTTTGGTTCCAGTTCCAGCTTCAGCTTCCTTTGGAGTTACGGTTTCTTCACCTTTCCTAAGAATTATTTTTCTACATGAAAGTAAAGAAAGTGGAACTATAGCCGTGGTGTGAACTGCATGATGAAGTAAATGGCAATTCTCTCATTCCACTCCAACTCCAAGTTCGCGGTAGTGATGCACCTTTTGGAATTCGTTGTGACCAAGCTTCTCGTTAGCGTGCTCCTAGAAGAAGCAAAAATGAACATTATCTGCAAATGCGAATTTTGTAGATTATAAGAAAGTATAAAGCGGGTACTTTAGAGTGACATATTACTCGGTTTCATTTGAATTATTTGCCATAGATAAGCATAGCATAACGGAAACTGACTTACTGACTGCTCCCATGTTGGCCGTATAGTTACGAAAGGCGAAGGTACGCAAATTCTTTCGGAATCGTAAAAGAAGGCAGGCAATGCAGAAAGAAGTCATACAGAAGATGTTATTCATGCCTGAATGGAGCAGAGCAGAGTCGATGCCCTTCTTATGTGTATGAATCCTCACATGCTCAACATGTCAAGCTGTATCCGAGATACCGATCCATGATGTATTTGCAATTCGCGAGTGCAAAAGCATCTCGCTCGCGTACTTTCTCCAATTTTCCAGTCTTCCTCTTCATCTCCTCCGTGTTACCTCCGGGCATTAAAAGAATATATTATGGACAAACCCATATTCCATCAACCAAGGCAAGCCAAACGAGGCTAAGATTTTTTCTTGATCTGGTTTTCCTTAACTATTTCCATTCCATATCACTAACAAGAGGAAGAGCATGAGCAAGGCTGCGAGCCCCACCAGCAGAAGAGCACAAGATTCGATTTCTTTATAATATGATCAAATGCATATCATGGGGAAGGAAAGAAATCTCATTTTCGAAGAACATTATGGCTTTCAAAACTCATTGATGTATGTGCACATTTTTGTAGTTGGGAAGATCTCGCAATGCGCTCAGGGCACTCCAGAAGCTGTTAATAGTGAATATTATAGAAAAATAAGAAGACCAGAATGGGCTCCTTTCTTCAGAGCTTGAAAAGGGCTTAACCCATTATTCAGTACCTCATAAGATGTGGCGCAGCGCGGAGTAATTCCGAGTAAAAGAAATGCGAGGACAAAAGAATAATGAAAGAGCAACAAGGTTTCAGCTTTTTCTTTGGTCGAGCCTCGCATACACTGAACCGTGGACTCAAATTGAGATTAATTGTTCGAAGGAAAAAGGTTAATGTAAATCTGAAAAGAAAATTCGGAACCTCAAAGGAATGTGGTACATATAAATGAAGTAACAACGTCTGGCGTTGCTTGCTGTGAGGAAGGAACCGAAGGAACTCATGCTTTAAAAATTCAAAAGTAGCTCATTAAGTGAGAGTGCACGGACAGACTCATCGGGAAAGCTGGATGAGAACTGAGTGAATGACATGAGTAAGCCACAATTCCAAATTACAATCTACGAATCTTGCCGCGGAGGAGGATGTCCTCCAAATTATAATACTGGCAGAAGTAGAGCACAAGCGTTACAATTCTCAAGGCTGGCTTTATCACATCTCACCGTGGGAATCATAGCTCTGATTCAGTCTGCAGTACTGTCCTCCATTGAATCTTGTTCTCACTGGAATTCCTGTTTAATGACTACTGACTAGCATTTAAATGTATTTTAAAGTACCGTAGTGTTAAGTGTCAGCCTCTGGCCCTGCCAAAAATACCAAATAGTTTCAAGTGGGTGAAATTAACTTTCTCTCTACCCATTGAAGGTATCAGCAGAGAAACCACTTCATTTTGAAGCACTCTTATGCAGCAAAAGCAGACGAATGGCAAACTTTCAGTATTTAATTTTAGAACTTTGCAAGCACGAAGGTAAACATTCAATTGAAAAGTCAATGACTTTGACAAACACGTATTTTTAAGTTTTGCAGCAGTGTTTATTTCTTGGCAGCTCTCTCCATAATGATGAATGTCGACAATTACGCATGTCTTTAAGTTAACAAACTTGCGTACTTCGACAATTGAAAGAATTCTTTTCCAACTCGAACTCTTTGTACAGAGACTTCTTACTTCCTGTTTTCGTGTGACTTTGGCACAACATTTTTCATGGAGCGTCCTCGTCGTCACTCTTAGTTGAACAAATAACACTTCAAGTTGTCACTTTTTTTAACTTTAAGGCTCCACGGCTGCCATTGCGCTTTCTCTAAATAAAGCCAATACACAGTTGTTGTACAGCTGGGGCTAAATGTCACGACCAAATCTTTTGGCGCGGCATAAAATGTAGCGTGAGGAAGATGCAGTGCACATAGTACGTTGTTCGTAGTCATCGTTGTCAAGAAAGGTGCAAGGCAGCACGCGTTCGCCCCGTGTGTATGTAAGGAGACAAGAGATTGGTTTTCATTTTGCAAACTCAGCAAAGTGTGGAAGAATTGAGGAAGTTTGTGTGTATATTTGATTCATAAATTGCGTTAGATTGTGTGTGCTTGCGAGGAATTTAAACTAGAAACTGTCGTAGTAGTCAGGATGAGAAAAGTGCAAAAAATCAACTTCAACTTGAGTTTTGAACAAGATCGAATTGTAGAAGCACGAAAAGTGATTCTCCTAACAATCACAATCGACCCTAAGCCTGCGTGGTCCTTGTGTTAACTTGAGGACTTGACAGACATTTTTGTGCCGTATCCATGCAGGCTTTCTTAAAGAAGTTTAAGTCTTGTAAAGAATAACATGCTCGTCAAAGGGTGATAGAAACAGCAATGCTTGCAAGACCAGCAGAGCTGGAATAACAAAAACGATGTCAATATTTTGCATAAAAATAGCCTCGCCCGGTAAAATCTCCATTCATTCTTCCATTCAACGTGCGACGTAAATTTTTGTCAAGCAGTACGCAATAGAATTTAACGTGCAGCTCGAATGGGTCCGTAAAAGTCATAAGAAGTTAAACACACTCACCGAAAATGGAATTTAAATGGCCAAAGTTGTGAATTTCTAAGCAGACTGATCGAAACTCTGCTCGTGAGCATAATCCAACAAAGCCGACGGGATCAAATATTGAGGCAGGGGAATAATGAAGGAATCATAAAACGGAAAGCAAAGTTCCTCTCGCGGTCTAATCACAGTGTGGGTTAAAATGCCAAACTTTTATTTTTGGCTTCATAATAATTTTTTCTGCCCTGCTCTCTCATGAGTTGGATGTCAAAATAAATGCAGGCAACATAATTTGTAAATAATATGTCAAGAACTTTTTCATGTATCGTGTGCAGGATTTCTGCTGCCTGCAAAATGTAATAATTTTCTGAATGCGAGCTGACAAATTGAAAACGCATAAAGGCTGCACGAGAAAAGTTCCTGCCAGCAATATGGACATGGAAAAGTTGGAAAAAATATGTTACAATATTTTGTGGGCTACTGGCTACAGGCACCCACAACCGGTAAAGCAACAAACAAAGCAGACTCGTACACAATTGACCAAGTTTCTTTTCAGAAAGGCTCGCGGTTCGCGTCCACAAAAAATCAATAAACGAAATCTGGACTTTCTCCTTCGTGCAAGCATTACTGTATTCCACGAAAGTTTCGAAAATGAATCACGGAACATGAAGGTTGAATGCGGAGCACGGCAACCAACTGAGCGACACAGCTGTGTGAAGAAATGTGACTGGGTTTTGCCAGCCAGCAGACCGGTCATGCAGTAATAACATTATGATAAGGTTACTCAAGTTCACGGAAGACGTAAGCGAGCCAAGACAGAGCCGAGGCCAAGCCTCAGTAGGCAGGCAAAGTAGAGCCTTGACATAGAAGTAGCAGCGTCGCGGTGACATGACATTCGACATTCCGTACGGATTTATAACCCCGCACTGAACCTTACAAGTCAATTGATTATTTACTGCGGGCATGTTGATCTTCGTCTAACTGGATCCAAGATTCGAGCAAATATTTATGGATTGACGGAGCAATCTTTCTTGTAAACCAGCAGCCAACTTTCCGTCGGCGCCACTGACAACCTCACCAACAGCTTCGAGCTTCAGAGCATGAATGAGCCGCTGCTGCTCTCAAACCGACGCCGACGTAGCCACCGTCACCCGTGCCAGCGGTTTTGCATGCCGTGCCACGCCACGACGTATTGAATGTCCCTCGCAGAGTGAAATATTATCTCCCGCTTTTATCATACTAGAAAATATTATGCTCCAGTAATTCTTGTGAAAGTATTGCCTTTTAATCCTCCAGTGTTGTCAGGAAATCGTGCATAAGAAACTTTCCCACCAGCATTTGCATGGCAAAACACCACGGAATGGCTCACGGCGACCAAAGCACAACTTTTGATTCTACTACTGCGACCAGCTTAGGAAGATCATGTTTCACAGTGCTTGCATAATCCTGCAAACTCTTCATGGACTGTTTTATGCACGGTGTGTTTACTAGAAAGCAGCACACTTGAAGAATTCCCGAGCTTGAAGCCAAAAGTTGAAGAGCTCTGAGCCAGTATGACTGTGCGTGCTAGAGTCTTGTTTCGTTCAAAGTGCAGGCCAGTGCATGAAAAAGCAAAGCCAGTTGAAACATTTTAGCTACTACAGATTTAGCTGCTGTAGAGGAGATTTGTCCAAAATATGACCTGGCATTTGACTAAAGACGACAACAACTCAGTGGCAGGAGAAATATTTGACGTTTCCTCTCCAACGAATTTAGGCATTTGACAATCGGATGATGGCTGCAAGATCTTCTGATTAAGGTATCAGCTTCTACCCAATACGATCTCAACCCTTTCGAATGGATTATGGAATTCGTGAAGTCTAATAATTATAGTGCAACCACTTCAACCGCATGGCGAGAATGGCTAACATGAGATGCTATGATCTCTATGCGCAGTGAGACTATTCACGCACGAATAAATTAATGCAACACATGAACGCAGCTGCTAACAAGTGAGGATTCGATTCGAGCTCAGCAACACATGTACACGGCAGTGCACGCGTTCAGCGCAATGAAGATTATTTCATGGGGGCGTCATCGCTACCAGCAGGATGCTTGCAGAAATTTGTTCATGCATGACATTGTTCCTTTCACGGAATTCAGTGTCTGATGAAGATCAAAATGCACAACACCAAATTCTGCTATGCTTAACCTGGGCCTTCGCTGAACTGATTTGAACAAGGTGACTGCACAGCATATGACAATAAATCGAGCTGGTAGGGATTCCTTTTGTGTGTACCACCGATGAAATGACAACATAACAATTCAGGAGCAGAACAGAACCTTCAGATGTATTGTCTAGCAATAACAGCGACATTGTTTATGAATTGCAGCAAAATAGTTTGTGTAGCACGCTTTACTACGGAGCATGCCTCTGTCACAGGTTGCGCAGTATGCAAGATATGTTTGTTGGTAGTTCATTGTGTGGAAGTGAATTCGTCCCCGTGACGGTTATGAAGTCAGGACTGCGTAATCCTTTGCTTTCACCTTGCAGCCGTGGACGTGGAACTGTAGAAAGCATGAGGTGGGATGCACGCCGGTTATCGCGCGAAGATGTAGACTTCCTACAGTGCAGTCAGTGCAATGCAGTAGAGAAAATGCAAAGGGCGAGGAGCGAGCAGAGACACAGAATGAGCAACTGCGTGAGGTGCGAAAATTCGAGGAACGAAATCGTTCTCAGCCGAGAAACAAGAGAAATCCGAAAGCAAGCCATCCAAGCTCAATGTTCAAGGTACTCGTTGTCATTATCGTGCAGCTCGCTTCTCGTTGCAGGTCGCATTTGGTTATAGCTTGGGCCGAGAGAAACCAAGTTGGCACTCCCGTGGGCTCACCCGGAGTAGAATTGCGTCACACTGACGACAACGACACGAATTTGGTCGAAAAATTACATTCGCGAACCCGCAAAATATTACTAAAGGTCAAAACCAAAGTGATAATAGTGAACTGTAGCAGGTTCATTTGCCTTTTAGTGGGACTACATGATAATTATAGCCCCTGTATATTACAGTGCATAATTGCTTTATAATTCTTGCCAACACCAGCACTTAAGACCAGAGTTCATAAAGTTCAGACGCTCTCGGATAGGCATACTCGTGGTGTGTAGGAGCAGATTGCTATTAACGGTGCACTAACGATGTGTTTGTAAGAGAAACAATACGCATTACATAAATTGGTGTGTACATTCCATTCCATAGCTTCCATACAGAAACCACATTCGTGAAAGTTGTGAAATTATTTCTCTCTTGAGCGTGTTTACGTACCGTCATGATATACGGCTCTACTGCTCTACGCATACGCGTGCCTAGCATTCAGCAGTACAAGGACTGTGCTTTTCTGAGAAGGCTCGCTCAGTCGGTAGTTGGCAGCTGACAGTGAATGAGTACGCGGGAGAAAGTTCTGCAACAGTCAATCTTTCACAGTGATGTACTCTGGATTACGTGGTTGTGATTTCAGTGTTTTACAATAACACAGAAACTCACAGTGCTCAAACTGACTCAACGACACATCCGCTCGCATGACGCCTCAACCCTATCAACCCTTCTTACTTGTCAGTGGATCCAAAGTGCTTAATCAGTGAATTTCTTATTGTGCATTATTGTGTGAAGAAGTAAAGGGGGAAAAACTTGCACAACTCGTTAAGAATTTTATATTCCACCTTTTCGCAAGCATCAAAGAATCTTGGCTTTAGGATATTCGCACACGAACTCAGAAAAATTACTTTCAAAGGAACAGTTCGCTATTCACGTCGCAGCGATGGATTTAAAAGGCTAAAATTTTGTCATCTCGTTTAGAATATTTTTGTGCATTTGTTAAGTTTACTTCTTGAGTGACTTTCACGTGTGTGTGTGAGCTTGTGCGTTGTGGTTGTCGCTCGTCGCCGAACGCGGTTGTAATTTCGCTCCGAATGCCAGAAACCGCACGAGACGAAAAAAGTTGAATAAACTTTAATACTTTCCCTCATCCTTCTTCATTTCTTCTTTCACCTTCACGGCACATATTAAAATCCGAATTTACATTTGTGTCATGCATCGTGCGGCGAACAGTGAGACGTGAAGCGTCTCTGAGCGTGCGAGCAGGCTTTGTGGGAGCTTATTAGAAATTGGAACGACGAGCGCACCGGCACGGTGAGGTGCTCGCTTTTACTACGCTGCGACAGTGATACGACTTATTAAATGAGTGTATTCCCAGTTCTGTCTTGTAGCTTCATTCCTAATTTGGACCCCGTGAAATGAGTGACATCCCTACAAAATTCAAAGAGCATTTTAACTATATTGGCCGAATACTCTATACTGAAACTATACGTACGAATTCCAAAGATGATTCACTTTAGCCCAAGTACGGATACTATTGAAAGTCATAAATCTTCTTCCAGTGATCTCTGTATCAGCCGTTGCATATTCGCAAACTCGAGCAAGTGAGCACATACATGCATCATACAGCATTACAGCTGTTTATGCTGGCGCAAATTCCCCCACGTCGTACTGCTAGCTTCATCGTAAACAAACGGGCCAACTAAACAGAGCTGTGGCGTGGTGAAAGTGCACTTTGTTAGATAAATCATATTGAAATATCACACCGGTCTGAAGCCGCCTGCGAATGCAAGTCTGCGAGTCCGTAACCACATGAAGCAAGGCCGTGCAAGGGTGAATTATTGATACAGAAGATTATGTGTGTTGCGATATAGATTGTGGGTCTTCGTGTATTCGCATTCGCAGAGCTTTCTTCATCCGGGATGAGTTAGTACCTTGGCCAGGCAGCAGTGACAAAAGTGAGAAAGAACCTGTGAAAGTATTTCGACCTCACATGTTATATAAATAATAATAATATATGAAGTCTTTGAAGTTCTCCGCGAGCCCAAGCTTGTGAGCCTAGAGGTAGTGTGGTCTGTGTCGCCTGGGCTGGGGAGCCTACCCGCACAGTAATATTTCATGACTAGAATTCCAAGTTGTGTAATATCCACAATCCACGCAGTTTTATATCTTTATGGTACACAATAATGTCTTTATTGTATCCGCTGATGATTGTCCAGTCTAGAGTAAATACCCAACAGAGCCGAGGACGGAGAGCTTCTCACTACAAAAAGCGGAATGGACGTGGACAGTAATGCATAAGCCACAAATCATGAAGACATGACAGTCGCCTGTATTTACATGATGGTGTTAAAATGAGATGAAGTACGCCGTTTTCCAGTGCGTGGACGTGGACACTTATTCAGAATTTCTTAGCAAATTACTGTGAAACTCGTTGCGCTGTAGTTAATTCACTCTGATGGAAGTACGCCACCGAGCCTCGTCCTCCCGCCACCATCAGTATCATCTCTCATTAATTATCCTTGTCATTGGAGTCATTATCAGTCATGTCATCACGATCCCCGATGAACCAGACGAAGATTTCTTCATCAACGAAGACGAACTGGAGGAAGACATTCATTGTAAGTTTTGAAATTCCATTTTAGAGAAACAGAAGGAAGTTGGCAGAAGATTACGCCCAGTTGATGACTTGAGACAATTTTCCAAGCCAATTTTCTCTGTAGACAACGCTTTGGCTTGAGTTTATCGCACGTTTCTCACAAAAATAATGTAACATGACAAACAATACGAGATCAAGCTGTCTGCTTAGCGATCCAACACGTTTATGAATTTTATGCACGCTTTGTTCGAACTGAAGCATAAAATCGATACAATAAAAGTGTAACGAATTTATTCCGCGAACTCAACGAGTTTTGCAATTCATGACATGGTGCTTGGGGCCTTAATGCTTGCTCAATCTGCCCTGCCATATGCTGATGCTAACCTCTGTAAGCCCATGCCAGGTTATCGTTATTGCGATGATATTAACATGTTGTTATTGCTACATGGACTGGAAAATCAAATGGTCCATTACAACACTAAATGGCCAGTTATTAACCAATAAATATTGTGGTTATTGTTTTAATTTTTTATTACAAGAAGGTGCGCCTGTTCCAGTGGCTTGTCTGCGGTATCAGGCAATCCCACTCCGTGGGTGTGTTTGCACTTTGGGTTGGTCCAAATATTCCATTCTGAACATGGAATATGCTCGCCTGTGCGCGTAGGTGGTTCGGTGGCCTGGCTATTACTCTGTTAGCAATACAAACATGATCTTTTATGCCCATTTGCCATGTCCCGACATGACAATAATAACTTTGAGTAATTTCGTGCTCGGGTCACCTTGTCGTTATTTGCTAAGCGTGCTATGATGTGTGGGCACATGAAGTAACTTTGTGCCCTTCACCAGGGCAAAGTGGAAGCGTTAGACGTTAGTGGGCCAATTTTGATGTCCATTTGATATTTTTGCTAATTTTTTCGGTCTGCACAGCTCGAACGCATTCAACACGCATCAGTCAACTCCCTGCAAATAGCCAAATTAGCCAATAAAGTAATTTATTCCCCTTGTTCCCTTTTTCATTTCACAGTGTGTAATGAGAAGGAAATTGGGCATAATTTCATGCCAACATGTTCTATCAGTCTATCAGGATCAAGCTGAATTTTTAGAAACCCGATTTCCGGGAACTTTGCATTGTACAGGTCAAATGCTGGAGGCATTTGTCAGAACTATTTCGCAGAATCGAACATGTCATCCGCGAGTACACAAAAGCCTCCACTAAATTGCTACTACATCAGCCTTTGATTTTAATAACATAAAAGACTGGCCTGTCTCGGGACTTTTACTACAATAAATCCATTTTGAACAAAAGAACCAATTAGCAAATCACGCCAACCGTGCTTTGCAACAGAAATGACTCTAAAAGGCACGCATTTGAGAGAGACACGAACCATTTGGCGAAGGGCCCGAAGCATCTGTCGGCACTTTGTTGCCAATACTTCGTGTACGAGCTTCTGCTGTAATCGCTATTTAATTGCGATGCTGTTGAGTGAGTCAGTCGTCAGTCACAATCTGCTTTGATTTACTGCAGACGCAGACTTCAGGCACAGTCCACAAGATAACATAAAACGTAATGTATTGTTGTGCAGATGTCTTTTATTGAAATCGGGGATTTGCGAGAGGCAGTTTCTTCCGCGCTTAGCATTTCGCCTTCGCTTTTGCCAAGGCGTACGCGTACTTTTCCTGTTTCTGCACGGCAGCAGTGCAATTGTGAAATCGTGATGGAAAATCAATTTCGCTAAGACGAATCTTGAGAATATCTGCAGCGAAAGTACGTCTGACTGAGAAGAACCACGAAGCACAAAGCCTGCAGACTGCCTTGGACGAGTAGTAAATAAGTATTTGATTTGATTTGTTTCAAAGAGTAGCATTATTATTACTCCTGATGCTACTCCACGAAGCCACGCATAACAGAGGAAGAAGAAACCGAGTGAAAGGAAGAGATTTAGCGAGCACGCCAAGAACAAAAGAAGGCCAGACATTGCCGCCACCGCTACTGTTGCTACTAAGAAGAGTGAAAGTAAAGGATTGTGTGTTTTTGCGTGTAGCGTGTATTTTAATGTGTATAATAAAATGAACCAAGAAACGAGGATTTATGCGTACATGTACTTGGTTGTTGGCCCGAGAAAAAGCGCAAGAAGCCACGGATTACAAAACTGTCTTTGCAACCTGTGATACAAATTCTTTGTTGTGTTGTAACGTACCTCTTAAAACAAGCTGAGAATGCTTCATTCTCTGCTTCTTCTGCCACGTGCTGAAAATGCGGTTTACATACATGTAGTATAATGTGGGGCGGATCGTATTTCGTACATGTATACAGTTTTAAGGGAAGAATTTGATATTTGTGAAATCAGCAATGTGACAGAGTGCCAGCGCAGTGCCTGTTCTTGGCCACTCCAGCAATGCCAGTGGCAGTGGTCTTTGGAGAGGAGACAGCGACCCAGAATATGCTAAACCTCACACCGCATGTTAACATGTGGAGCAATGGCCAAAACTAAGCCAACACTGCCTGTTCCTGCTTTGCAAGAAAAAGAATTCTGCGCTCGTCTCAACCTCAATCGTTATAAACCCATACATTTTTAACTTACTCTTCTCCACGGAACGGGTCCTGGGAACACGCATCACGCATTTGTAGCTGTGGCACGAATTCCGCGGCAGCAGTAGCAGTAACTTTCTCCATCACCTTGTCTTGTCTCCAAAGATTAATATCCCGACATCAATCTCAACAAATACGGCCAGTTATAGGCGCAGTTAAGCAACGACGAAGAATACGAAAAATACTGCTCCGGTTTCCTCACAGCCTTTCGTGGCTCTGTCTCACGCATCACGCTTTAACTTTCTCTCCTTTCGCGTTGACTTGGCTTGACTTCTTTTTTCTTGGCAACCATGGCAGACATTACAAAGTTAATGCAGTCGCCTACAACATCGTTCAATGGCAATTGCAATGGCAGTCTCGTCTCGTCTCACGCCCAGCGTAACGTATATTGTAAAACCATTCGCATTTTGTATTGAGACTTCGAGCAAGAGTCTATTAAAGAAGTTGATAATATTTGGCTTCCCTGCTTTGTAATCTTGAAGTAATAAACGAATTCGCCAAATTTTACCTTCTTTTCCTCTTGCTCAGCATCTGCGCAACTCTTTGAACTTTCTTTACATTTAGCATTTGCGGTGACGACGACCGTGCTGTGGAGCGTGGGACGGCAGTAAAAGATTTTATTCCTTAACAATTTTAGTTTCATCAAAGAAAAGCAAGTCCTGGGGTTCTTAAAGAATATTACCGGAGAGGAGCTCGTGCAATTACGCGACTCCACTACGCACATGGGCCACGTATTCAGGAATGCCGACCTGCTATTGACTGCTAAAGCCTTTTATTAAGTCAGAAAACCAAATTATGGTTGTTGTATAAAACAAACATAAAAATAAAACTTTACAATGACAAAGGACCAGCACTAGAACCAACTTCGAAGCAGGGTCACGAGCATGACCACAACGAGCCATGAGCCACGGCAGCAAAGTAATTTTAAAATTCTTTTTTAACGAATTGTAACCAAATAGTCCGTAATAAACGATAGTTTACTCGGTGATCTCTTGTCCAGAATTCCGAGCACGTTGTAAATGAATGGAGTATGAATGACCTTTCGTGGTATTTATACGCGCCGTACGTACGAGCAAAAATTCTTCAATTCCCTGCAGCCCAGCAATTCTTTTAGCAACTAGTGAGCGGAATCGCCACTCGCCAGAGCCAGGACCTGTACGAGAATTCAGGGAAAACATTAAAACAACCAAGCCACGTACTCAGGCCAATGCGAGACAACACTACAAAAAAGTCGTGGCACATTTTTGAAATTGTGTTACGACCCCACATCCACGGCCCCAAATAGCGAAAGCTCTTTCACTTGAGCATTATCAGATTCTGTCGTCTCCTGTTTGCTCTGCATCACTTACCCTCGAGTCTTTCTGGCTCCAGTACGCAGAGCGTAGACATTAACAGAAATTACTATCGCTTTGCATTTGTAATGCTCTTAACTTCTCGCCTGACTTTCTGCTCGCTTTATATCAGCAACTTTCAGGTTATGCGGTATACGTATTGTCGAATTAATAAGCTTAATGTTGTGACGCGAGTTTTTTGCACCGTAATTTTGGCAGCGCTGAGTCTGCACTGCACTGACGTAGCAATGAATTCCATCCGGAACCTGCTGCGTGATAGAATTAGTTCGTTCAAATCCTAGTGAAAGCTGAAAGCACAGGCCTTGAGAACAGCGAACGACGATCGTTCACTTTAGAGCTCTTGTTTCGAGTATGCCGAGCCGAGGCCCGGAATTGCGATGTCACACGATGAAGTCATTATTAGCTGACTTGTTCACATTTACATGCGTTCAGCGGTGGTGGGCGAATATTTCCCGGGCCAGTGCATTAGCAGTATCAGAGAGGATACAGTTATTACCATTCCTTTACAGCTACAGAAGGGAGGATGGACAATCAAAGCCAGGGCTCAATTTCTGTTAACAACACAGCATCACTACAAACGGCAACATTCATGGCTGAATTAAATCTCTTTGTTTTGTAATTGTTTTGGATGGAATAAAAGGATTGCATGCTATAATGACATTAGACCGTTCCTGAAGTGCGTTCTTTTTGAATGTTTCTTTAATGCAGTATCTGCCGTGCTCTGCATCAGCGGCCAGTGATCAAAAACATGTTAATTCCCAAAGCAAACGCCAAAAATCCGGTATTCGGTCACCGAGTCACGTAATATTTTCGGAATACTCAAATTTCATACCCGCTTTCGCGTGCGCAATTCCTAAAAGTTAGTCTTTTCAGGAGTTTACGTTTCATATTTCAAGAACAACGGAAATTGCTTGTTTTCCTTGTTATATCATTCTCCACACTTCCACGCTTCGGTCATTTCCCATTTTGAGCAACAGAGTGTTTTGGTGATCCACTTCACGGAGACATGCAACGCAAGAACAATATACATTTCATCGTTGAGTGAAATAAAGCACAATGAAATTACAATTCACTGAATGGGACAAGCAGCAAAAGCAAAGTGAAAAGAATTGAATGGCTCGTGTTCGTGTTCGCGCAAAAGAGAAAGGAGCTCCTGGACGCATAAAGTGGTACAGCATGTTGGAGTGGGATTGAATTACACGATGTTATCCTAACCTTTTGATCTAGCAGAGGAGCAGCAAGCAGCAGCACACTGGCTGACCAAACATGTGCATGTGTCCGACAATCGTATGAAAACTTTGGTCAAACTCAAACGCTGCTGCCGCTGATCAATACTGTAAATGTAATAATAATAATGGTCAGCGGTTGGACAACTAAGTGCAGACGTTAGATTAAAGAAAGTGGTACAAGTACCACGAACACGGGCAATAGGACCGGGAAATAATATATATATGTTCTGAATCGACGACCGACCGACAGACTTTAGTTACACTTTGTAAATAAGTAACCTTTTCTCCGGAGTCTTGAACAACTTGACTGCACCATACATCTTTCTCCTTAAATACTCCTGTTTAGAAGTAACAAGACACGCGGCCAGGAAGTAGCAGCAGCGTTGAACTTCGTGTTGTGGTCTTCTGATGATTGCTTTTCTACATTTTCATTTCTTCAGACACTTGTTACCACATCTTAAGCAGTCAGAGAGCATACAGGCACACGCGCCCATAAATAAGTAAAGAGCTAGTTTGCACGCCGAACGCTGAGAAAAAGAGAGTGAAAGGACTCGAGCACAACTCTTATGGCGCTTGGCGGTTGTCCTTTTCAACTTTTCTGTAACACAACTTCCTCAACGCAGCACATGGAACTCTTGATTATATTAGAACCTCCATTCGGACTGGACGAGTTGTCCATTAGTTGGAGGTACGCAGCAGTTTGGTGGCGAAATTAACCGCTCTGAAATGGCAACCCTGGCTTTAACTATCCGCATCCTACAAACTCGGTCGACAGGCATTCATAACTTTGGACCACATTCTCCCACACGGAAAACATTCTTTTTGCAAGTATTTGGCGTACATTTAGGCAGAGACCACACTTATTGATAAAATCTCTACTTTTATTAGTTTGTTTCCTCACTGGCTAATTTCTTCCTTCCCTTGGTCATTTCAGAGTGCTACGTGAACGGGAAGGCTGGTGTGCGCCAAAAGAGAATGAGATAATTCTGAAGTAATTAATTGACCATAAAACTGATTGCATTTATTGATCGATCCACAACAATAATGGCCACATTAAAGACTGTCCTGCTATTTCGAGGTCAGTTGCAAAAAGCCCGTAAGGCAAGCGTAGAAACTTTAATTTATAAGTTATTATGGCTGAGTACCATCATTAATTATGTCAAGTGGAAAATAACTTGGTCTTCACGAAAAAAAAGTTTACTCGAGCCACTGTTGCATACAAAAGTTGCAAAAACCTTGCTGCCTGGTTTAGTCTCGCTTATAATTTTATCATTTAAAGTTCGGCGACGAGCTTGAGCAAAAATGCGACCTCGGTCGCCTTCTCACTTGCAAAACTAAATCAGTGCGCTTTCAATTTATTCCAATACTTTAAGACTTTGGTAATTTGTCAAATAAAAGAGCTGGGTTTCCCGCTTAACTTGTGTCCGTACAAGAGAGGCAATGAATATTAAATCGAAGCATGGAAGATGGTATAGAAAAACTTCACAAGCCCAAGCCAAGTCTGAAAAATTTAGTCTCACTTCAAATTCCATTACGACCAAGACCTAATAACGGCATGAGACTTGCAGTCCTACTTGAACTCACATCTCACGTGAACGGAGGCATGTTTGCTAGGGTGCATGACTTTCACCTTTGAAAGTCAAGCCGCGTTAGTTTTGTGTTAGCACCAGCAATGCAAAGCACCCCATGGAGCCTAAATAAAGAATTGGGATTCAAATTGAATTGAATTGATGGAAAACTATTTGTAGCTTCACTCTACTTTGTATTACCACGCTTCTCGTTCACGGCGCATGAAGTACAAAGGCCTCAGTGCGTATTTGCGAACGCGTATCATTATGCGCAGCTAAACAAAGTGAAACCTGTCAATTTGAATAATATATAGGAATGCATGTTATACAAAAATGTGCGGAACTCGCAAGCAAAATACCTGGAAAGTCAAAACATGAAATCTACCACCAATGCAACAACATTTTTCCAACTTTCGTTTTCCTGGTGCGCTGCACTTCACATGTGGTAAATATCATTATTATCAAAGGCTTAGCTGCTGCTGCTGTTGCGTTACTGCTGCACGAAATCCCAATCGCCTTATTCCACTTGTGTTTGTGGCCATTGTAATCTGGTAATCTAAATCACTTTTCGCACAACACGCCGAAAATAATATTCATACCTGAACGCAGCGTATAAGTAAACATATCGCCGATGGAGTTAGAGCGAGGCTTAACGTTGGATTACGGCCGATACGCGCCACTTGACTTGAATTACATGATTAGGTACGCTGCCGCTGGAGTGGCATGATTTAATACTAGAGGATTTTCTCTTCTTGTAAATCATGCCTGCCTTGCCCTGAGCCGTGTAATTTTGAGCGTTTTTAATATTTCTAATTCAAGACTAATAATACATCAGCAGCCACGCTGTACAGTGCATTGGTCGAGCACTTGGCTTGCTGAACTGTGAACCGAATCGCAGAGGAAGGCGAGTATTTTTGCAACACGATTTCCTGCATGAATTCTCGCACTACTAATATTTAATAAATAGAAATGCGTGCGAGTTCATGCAGCAAGCAACGGCGCAACGGTCTGCTGCCCGTTTGACGGACTGGAGCTCGGATTTTTCATTCTTTTCGCAATACTTTTATGGGAGTCATTTTTCTCATAAAAGTAGGAAATAATATTTCTCTCGTACTATAAATAATCATAAATATCCATCAATCCGGTGAACCAGCCAGTGGAGTCAGAGATTATTCTTGAGCACAACTGCAACAACTTGGCTGGTTCACTGGTTGAGCAGACACCGGCAGCAGAAGACGCGTACGAAACACGCTGCTGGTTTCTTGGAAGAAAGTTATTACTCATACAGTCAGCCAACATTCACGGTAGTCGTATTCATGTGTTTGGCTCGATGGTCGCTCTTTGCCCTCTACCTGACACAGTTGCCGCTCCTTCCACTGTTCCTGCTCTTAACCTGTTAACGGCAACGGCACTTTGTTACCGAAATATATTATATTGTTGAACCATGAAAAATTGAAAGACTTTTCTGTATGTGTTGAAATATAATTTTTCTCGTGCGCTTTACTTTGTTTTCTTTCCGATAAATTCGAGAGAAAAATAGCATCAGATTGAAATTGGAGGTTACTTTTCCATTGATGAGTTATTCTTCCTTTCTATTCTTCCCCAATGCGAACTATGCTATACCCCTTTTGTGCTCTGCAACTGGAAATTACTCTCCAACTGCAACGACTACTCAATTCATCATGTTCATTCTTCGTTGCGCTGGCTTCTTTGTGCATTTTTCTTCTTTCTTCACGGCCTTTGTGTTTCCAGGTCGTGATCTGCAATCTTCGAGCGAAACGAAAGTGAAATGGAAAGAGTAAAGAGAGATAGGATTTCTTCACAGCACAGCGAATCAATCGCGCATGCATGCGCGCAGTAGTGAAAATGTTGTACATAAAGTGTACACTCTAAACCGGAGAAAGAAACGCGTTTACAAAAGATTATAAATGGAGAAGGAGTATCATGGATAATAGAAAGCTTAAGACCAGGCACACGTACAGTCGTACATACAAAATAACACCTCGTCACTGTGCCGATGGCTACGGCCATTGTAAACCTTCGATAACGCCCCGAGTCTATCTTCTCGTGTTTCATATCTGCAATACAGTGAAACAGGCAAGTACAGCAGATTCAGTACTATAATGGCTCCTGTAGAGCGTGACATCACATAACTAACTGAGAGACAAAAAGAAGCCAAATACAATTTCACGACCGTATGCGTTATTTAGATTTCTCCATCACACGTGGGACGTGTGTACGTCTTAGTCGGCTGAGGAGGTGGGCAGGGAAGCGTAAATTCGGGCAAGATCCTCTGCGTGGAAGTGAAAGAAGGAGAAAAAAATAGCAAATGTCAATTGGTTAAAGACAACAATAGCACTCGAACGGCACACGATGCAGAGAAAGCAAAAGGACAAATGATTCGTTCATCTTCATCCCGTGTGTTTGATGTTGTTGATGCGTTGGATTTTCTGCTGCTCCTCTGTGCCTCCTTGCTTAGCTGTGAGCTCTGCGACTTGGAGTGTAATAAAGAAAAATCAACCCAATTCCAAAGGCAGTGTGCACACATCTTTGATTGTCGTCCTTTTCACTTTCTTTCGTCTCTCAAGCACTTTTTCTTTCAATCCACGATTCTAGCATTCTGTAGATGGCAATGACAATGGTTCATGGTTGCAGTGAGCGTCTGTCTCTATTTTCGGCATTATCATTTTCCTGTGATTGTTCGGAAAGTGTCTGACTGAATGAGTGTGTGTTGGTGAGGAGAAAAAAGAAATTCCCCAGCTGTGGCTTATGGATGAGTTGAAACAAGGCGAGGAGAACTGGAAAAGTAAATGAGCTTGTTAAATAATTTTTCCCGAACTTTTACTTTTGCTTTCTCTACGCTTGGGCTTACCTCAACTTGGAAGCAACTCTTCTTTATCCTTCAATTCACTTTCGGGGCCTAATATATGTCGGAATTGAATATTACCAATGTTGTGCGGTAAATTCGTAATGTGAACAACCAAACTACTTTCTTCTTTCTCCCTTGCGTTTCTTCAACACAGCTCCTTGTCAGTATTAAATGGTCCGGTGTGTTTTTGTGTGTCTGCTGAGATACTCTAGCTGCTTTCATTTGAAGAAGTTTGTAACTTTCTCCCCAAAAGTGTTTGATAGTTTTCAATTGAATTTTTTTCTTTTGCTAAATAAAAAAAAGTTCTCCTTTCGATTTCCTCCGCTTGTATTAGATAATTCAACCCTTGCAGAATTTAGAAAAACTTTACGAACTCGATCGCGTGCTTGTTCACATAATGAAAACTAACGCAATACATAAGTAACACGAATTATACAACATGAGGGTGCACTGCATTTGCATGTCGACACTTCACTGAACTGTTCATACTCCTGTCAACACTGTCAATTAAGGCCGCAATAGCTTCGTCACCGATAGTACCGTCTGACATGTGTTAACCAGGTGAACCCGCCCTAACGTAATTGTTGTGATTGTGGGAACCTGATTCTTAATCGCAACCTGTGTCGTTACCCAAAAATCTGATAGCGCGGAACTTTCCCAAGGTGCTGAATCAAATGACATGTGAAGGTGCTCGAGACCGAGCCGATATTCCCTCACTCATATTGTGAGTCAATGTCCCACGCTGGATGATGTCAACATGAACGATGCGGATATTTCGATTCGATGTGTCTAAGGTGGCAAGAATAAGTGGACCGAGCCGTCCGTGGATTATGTGAAATGTTTCTCCTCTCAATTTCGCAGGCTATTATTACCGCTATTGTTATTAGGAATTATTACACAGGTCTTTTTATCTGCTCAAGTGTGGAAAAATCCAATATACTCCTCTGAGACTGGGGAGTGAAGTGAGCAGGCACGAGAAAAATGTGAACCTTATGAAAAATGACAGTTGATATTGGCTACTGACTGCCATTACACAAAATCTTTATTATTGCTCCTGCTTGTACTCGCTGGCCCTGATACTCATTCAGCTAAAAAGCAACGCAACGGAGTAAGCTTAAACGAAAAAGAAATAAGAAATGAACCGAGAAGCAAGGAGTTTCTTCATAAATTGGTTATAAGCATGAAGAGAACGAAACGATTGAGTGAATGCCGTTATGCCGGTTATAGACAATAGCACAAGATGAATTCCGCTCGCACAGCGTATTCACTGGAGATGAAATGACGGCCATTATCATCATTTCAATGAGGCACTGTAATGCATGGCGATACACTGCCAGAGAAAGAGAGAAAGGAGTAACGTTCCTCTGTTCAATACTTGCTGACGCTTGAGCTGAGACACTTTACATTTATGTCAAATTGTCCTGACTGTGCCAATGCCTGCCTGCCTGGTCTGCCCGCTCTCTGTGCTTACTTCTGTCACTTACATACTTTCATTGCCATTGCCGCTGGTCCATTGACTAGCGTAAACTGCTGAGCTCTGAGCCATTTTCTTCTCGAGTATGCTCGGAGGGTAAAAGTGTCAACTTTCATTGCATTGCTCATTTTCTGGGCACTCAGACTTCCTTCTTTCTGCCAAGCCATTCAGCTTGAAACCGGAAACAGCATGGCTGTGTTAAGTTACAGCATTTCCTGCTCTATTTGCAATAGTGCTTGTTTAAGGCAGTCTTCTCACACCATATTTTTTTGCATTATTACATAGAAAAACCAATTTGCTGAATTGTATGACTACGACAATGACAACAACTACTGCGTCTCGCCGTACGCCTTCGCAGTACATTTGTATGACTTTGTTCGTATTTTCCCCTGTTTTGCAATTTTACATAAAACATTACGACAACGACTTACGACTCAACTAAACTTCAATCTTTCCTCTTCTTATATTATCCTGTAGCACGGAGCAAATAGCTTTCCTTCTGGGTGCCAGCCCCCTTACTGCTCGGCCACATTTCACTTCTTGCGCGTAAAAACTGACATCTCATAAAACTTTTTTCTCTCGTTCTCTCTACCCTTCACCAATTTGCCATTTTTAACAAGTTTATACGTACTCGTGCTTACGTTTTCAAGTTATAGTTTTAAGTCTCACGGCTCCTTCGAAAATGTACGCGTCGGCGTCCTCAACTGGCAAGGCAAGTTAGTGGCAAGGCACTTTAATACTTTGTATAAATATAAGACCGCCGCTTGACACCATCGTGCGGCGTACACAATCCTTTTGACATCTCCTCACCCTTTCCTTGGCTAAGAAATTTTCATACCACGCACATAGACATTACTTTACAACAAGAGTGCGAAGGATATTATGAATTTGCTCATAAAAATCTGAGTTCAACGTGCAAGTTTAGTTCATGCGCTATTTTCTTGCTTCCAGTCTGCTTATATTATTGGACACACGTCGCCTCGCATTCATTTTACTTTTGCTGCTTTGCGGCCTGCCTGTCAGACTCGTAATATGAATAATAGCACTCGACTCGACATCTTTTTACTTTTGAGATTTTTATAATACCTAGAAATATGTGCTCGCAACCTATTTATATAATGCGCGAAAGCAGGCGTGGTAAGTCAGACAGGAGTCCAGAGTGTGAAAAGATTTTTATGGAAGGGGTCGAGAAACCTCATAAATCCATTTAGTGAAAGTCACCATTTACGCAGTCACGATGTATATGAATTTACGCACTTTCTCCGTCTAGACTGCAGTTTCGCCGAAGTGGTGCAGTCTTCGATATCGCACAGGATATTATTCAAAGGCTGAAAAATTCGCATGTTCGGTGAATGTTTTAATCACATTTGTATTTGCAAATTTGAAAAAATCATACTTCACTCGAGTGACATTTTCACACTTTTTGCTCGCTCTTTGGTAACACTTTTCAACATTTAGGAACCTCGAAAAAGTCTTTAAAATGTGTAACAATGAAACGTCTCGGAGCACCGTACGCGAGTGAGATGGTCAAAAGTTCCAACTTTCTCCCCTATTTAAGTGCTTTCATACGACAACTCTTTTTACCACATTTTCGTGCTTGGAGTCAATTTCTTCATATCACACAGAAAAGAATTGGTCGACAGGAGTAGCTGGTCTATCTTTACTCAAATAATATCCAAGAAGGAAATTCTTGCCAGCAATAAATCATGTTGAAGAATGAACGAGAAACGAAGGCAGAGAAGATGCGGCGGCTTTCGATTAGCTTACACGTGCAGACACATTATGACGACAAAGAAGTATCATTATTGCTTCGTAAAATGGACTTTAAAAGCCAAGTAAAACGCTGTGAAAACTTGCACAGCGTAGTTTTCGTCGTCGCGTCTCTTGTGCAGTGTTCCGGGAAAGATGCTCGTCGTTTTTCTTTATTGAAAACCCGAAAACCCATGTTATTCATTACAATACGTTATTGTGGCAGCGGCAACGACGGCCGAGTCGACGGCGAAGACAGGGCACTACGAGTTACGGCATTGTACGGCATGTCTACGACCTCATGAATCGTGATCACTTCAGGGAAGAGAAGGCCAGGCTTTGTGCAGTGCGTTGAAGGAGACTGGGATCCTTAACGACCATGACAAAACTCCTTCAGGACGACAACGACGAGCATTACCACCATCTTTATCGATTGGTCAATGAGATAGAAAATTGAACTATTTATTCTTATCAAACAAATAAAAATGTGCTGCTTCATTGAATAAGACAAGACAATATTTCTGGTGAATCTCCTCACGTGCGTAAATGCGCGTCCTGCGTGAGTGTGTGTACAATGTGCGAATGTGAATGCACTGTAAACAAAGTACTAGAGTGTGCCGGCAGTTGTCGTAGGCGGACAATGGATACAAGTAAAAGAAAGGACGAAAATTGCAGTTTTCCAATTTATTATTCCATTTGCCGCTGCTTTCACTTTTGCTTTTACTGCTTCCCCTTAAATAAGAGCGTGCTTTGTGGGCCCGTGAATGTACGGCCTAGAACTTCCAAGCTGGGCTTCGCGGTTGTCGCTTTATTGAAACAAATTGTCCTATTTTCTCAATTTTTCATCGCCTATTTGGAGTACCATTGCACTACATGTTAGCATTACCTCTAATTTGTATGCAAACTTTTAGTGAATGGGATAGCAAGATAAAGCTTATAAGCTTTTCATGAAATGTGTCCGTAATTACCGCCAACGTAGCGGTAACAAAGTTGTGATGCGAATGTTCAGTTCAAACCAAACCAAACCAGGCTTATGATTATTGGAATATTTATGATCATCATAATAATCATTATAGTAATCCATGCGGAACAAATATGACACTGTAAACTATGCCAATGCTCGTGCCAGTTTACCGCCCATCCGTGCGTGCAAGGTCTTGGCCTGTCTGTGTTGGGAGACCGGGGTAGACGAAGACACTTGAATTATGCACGCAGTGCCATCATAATAAGCCCTGTCATCAATTTCCATTATTTGAGTCATTGCACGCTTGTTTGCGTACAAACACGAAAACAAGTAGTTTCTGACGAAATTCGTGAGCCAAACGATTAGCTACAGTTCATTCTGGAATTATTACCTGCTCGAATAATGCGTGACCTAATATGAAAGATATTATCTCAATAGAAAATATGTTTACAATTGACATAAATTCCAATAACTCCAGCAATCAACCAGCCAGTCCTATATTTATTGGTTAGTATAATTTCATCTATTCAGCGTAATGCAGCGTAGAATGCAGTTTACGAGCATAGTCTACCAATTTAGAATGCATTTTTGAGGAGCTTCTTCCTGAAACTATACGAATGCTTGCAATGTGCAACAACGGTTCGGCGTGCTGTTCCAAGATATGTGTTGTCTTCTTCCTCGTATCTCTTTGTTTGTCGGCCGCCGTCGCCTGCATTCTGCAACATAATGCAATTTCCACTGCAATTACCATTAGCCTTGTCTACAGCGGACTAGAACGAAAATTATTATGGATTTTTTGCCATAGCACGTGCACAGCTAGGCTGCTTGAAATGCTACCGACTAGAATCATAAAGATTCAATCTATTCATTTTGCTCCTGATATTAGCCTCAGTTCCCACTCTACAGCGGAAAAATTCTCGTTCAAATTTTCCCATCGTCTTTGTGGTCCTGGTCCTGTCTTTCTCCTTTGATCCTTCGCTCGTACTTTTTCTTCATTCTTCTCAAGTCTTCCTTCCCATTCTTTTTTTTCGCATCTTCGTTTTCTTGCTGTTCTCCTGCCTCCATTCTTTACTTTGTACGCGCCGGTCCGTACTTTACATTTTCAAGTCCTTTGGGATTGAAAGCAAGTACATGTTCCCAACTTCCTTCAATTCTCATTCTCAGAGCGCCGCGAAGAGTCTCTCTTCGTTTCACTTCAGTTGAATGAGCACAGAAACCACACCACCAAACAGCCACACTCAAAGCCATGAACTACACCAAGGGTACGTTGCTCGGAAATAAAAGAAAACTTTTTATTGGGGTTTTCACTCGAATTTTGTATGAAAGAAATTGTGAAGTTCGTCTGGTGCTTGCCATTGATACTTAAGATTCTCTGGTTTAGACATTCAGCAAGACAGGGTCGGCATTGTTGCAGTACAATGCAGAACAGACTCCTACATGATCCTCAACTTTCGTGTGCTGGCTGTCCCACGGCCCCATCCTCCGCAAACAACATTTGCGAATGAATTCTCGAATTGAACAAGAATCTCACACACATAAAATCGCCCGTGGTCTGTTGAGTAGGCAGCGCCATTATTTCTTCACTTATTGTGCTTTCCAACACACAAAATTAAGAATGCAGGCTGGGTTGCGACCGCAGTATCAGTACAGTCTATGAAATCAAGAATTCTGACCATGTGGATTTGTTTTATGGGAGGAACGTGACAAAATAAAGGTTCAACTACAATAAAATAGTGTTTAGCATTATTAGAACGTTATCCCACGGCCTTGGTCAGGTCCAAACAAAGAAGGCCGAACAAGGTGCAAGACGCGAGAGTAAAAAATTATGTCGGCATGAATTTATTGCCAATGAGTAAACTCTAATGGATTCCGAACTCGAGTTCAAGACAGGGCATGGTATAACTTCGTGTCATAATAATTCGACCCGGATGCAATAAACGCGAAGTACGTGTGGGCGCCTTCAATAGTGCATTATGTTCTCTTCAAGTCTCGATTTCGTCTTCATGCACGCGTTAACTTGATTGAGGTAGGCATGAAGACACGAGGGAGTTGGGGTAAGTGGAAATGGAAAATGAAACATCGTCTCCAAGTGCTTTATTTGTACGCATACGCATGATTTTATTGAATATGAAGCACAAGCGAGAATTGCACACCATAATGTAAACAAATTACACATCACCCTCACGTGCTTGTGTGCACAAGACGGGGTAGAAGTACATTACATTAAAAGGATGACAACACGACGAAAGACGATGGTGCGACGACACGAATTTATCGTCTTTATTTATTCGAGCAACATTTCCCTACTCACACGTCAGATCTAGCATCAGATTGAATCTGACTGACTGTAACTGGAAACTCGTTGGACCAAGAATGTGTGACGATATAATAATACGCACATAAAATATGCAATATATTTCATCTGATTGATGTGTATGAAGCGGCGCTCGCACTTTCCCCACTTTTATTCCCTTTTTATGTGTACACAACGATGGCATAAAATTGAGCCAGAGCAGAGGTGGGTCTCCGTCATAATTTATATATTGCAATATCCAGTCGGTCCTGCTGCCCGCCCGCCCTGCCATTGCATTGTGAAGAAAATATATTATGATCTCATCTGATGTGTGCTTTCCGCTGTTCCTTCATTCTTTCGCCCACATTTCGCGTTTTACGACAATAATGTAAAAGTGGACCTAATTCCCGAGGGAAAGCCGAATAATGCAGTTACACACAGCTAAAAGCATGCCGTGGAATGATGCCGCCTGTCTGCTGAAAGCTACAATTACTCATTGTACATGCCGAAGCTGTTTACAATCGAACACGAACGAACAGAAACTGAAATAGACATAAAATTGTGAAAGCTCGGTGTTCGGCATAATTTGCGTAAAATTCCAAGGAAAAATGTAGCAGGCAGAAACCCAGGCCGGAAATTGCAGTGCCATTAACCAATACCGCTGTCACACTGCACTGCTGAACAAGCACTTCGAACATGGTTCCTTCTCTAGGGTAAGTTATATAAATCGGATACGCTTTGATTGAAAAGAACATTACGGAGGTTGTGAGTATATATGCACGGTTTCAGCTTAATCCGTCCACTCATTAAAGAGATCGGCAAAAATTTGTTGGTGATCTTAACCTTTCTGATCGGGGTGTACGAATTACCGTAAATGCTGAACGATAAATGACACACGAAACACGAAGCGCATTCTGGGCACAAAAGAATTAGGAAATTTGAGGTGCACAACAGAAACAGCAGCAATGAATGGAGTGCCTTGGCAAGCACTGGAAATCTCTCAACTATTAGAACCTGCATTTAGTATTTATCGACAAATTGGCGTCCGATCTTAACCGGATTCAGGCCGATCGAGTTTGTATTTACACAGCTTGCACATATTTTCGCCCGGAATAGGCAATATATGTGTCCAAGGTACGTAATTTGGGAGGGGCACATAACACCAAATCCAGACTGGCAAACGTCGAGTGTCGAGTTTCAAGTTGCTGCAGCTGGCGACATTAATTCCAGTGGACGGTGGACGACACGACTCTCCATCATAAAATAACTTTTGTCCACGCGCACGCACAATGCGAAGGTTTAAATTATTAGTCCAGAACTTAATGAATGTTTTCATCTTGAATTATGCAAAACCGATTACACGGTAATACAAGAGCAGATGTTTAGGCTTTGCATGCGTGCAGCGTTTAAGTGTTCACGGCGCGGCATGGCGCAGATTGTACATGTGGACTTAAATTCCAAGACTGGAGTGTCTACTCAATTTTCGCTTTGAAGCTATTTTATTTATTCACCACTTCCTCCGCACGAACCTTCTTGTTGCGTTTGTTTACTCGTAAATTGGCAAATAGTTACAAACTGCTCAAACTTATTAAAATATGAAATACGCAAAAGCAAAACGAAAAACCCCTCCACGAACAAACATGCACAACAGCAGGCACTTTGTACCGGACAGTGTAAAATGGGACATCCGCAATGTTACATGAACGAAGAAGAGTACTCACAATGTCACAATGACAAATATAAATATATTCAATTGATAAATAACAAATCCTTCGGAGCGTTGGAGCATTTTCCAAGGCGCGTAGCGTGCAAGGTGCAAAATACTATAAAAAATTATTCGCATAAACTTTTGGGTTGGTCAATTTCTCCGTTTTTTGGTATCATTGCATTCTTTTCCACTCTGGCCTATGTCAACTTGCCTTTAATTCAATTTTGAGGCTTTCAGTCTTCGCTGTCTTGGGTTACATCGATATGATCATTTCAATTAATCCCCCATTCAATATTTAAACCATTCCCTGGTCTGCTCATCATGCGAGACGTCAGACAGCATACTGACAGCGCTCATTGCTATCAACAGAAGGAAGTTTGAGATTAGCTGCTTTCAGCTTGTATTGATCGTAAGAGTAAATTAATTTACTCCACACGTAAATGGAAGCTTGGCATTTTAGATGGCAAATATTCGCAAACGCTTAAGCAAAAAACTAAGTCGTGACACATTTTGCCATTCAACATTCTGCGCTTATTATTTGTGACGTTAATTCTTCTCTGCCTTTCTCCTCACACTACTCTGTTCCACGCATTCTTGCTTTATAAAGCGAGCGGCTCTAGTCTCGACTCGAAGGCCCGTGAGGAATGCAATCACAAAACGCTGCGTGAATCGATAAAATAAGAATTATTTATTCAAACACATTACACATCAAGAAGTGCGTACGCGTATGCGTGAAAGCCCAGGGCGAGAAAGAGAAGGCAGCCGTGTCGAGCCGTCAGAGCAAGACCTGGACTGGATTATTGAATTTTCGTGCGTTCCGTCTATAAACCGAGAAGTATTATTCGAATTTTGCTCACACTTCATAAATACGGACCGGAGACCAGAGGAAAGTGGAAGCGGAAGAAAAATATGTTTTATGAAGAGTGGGAACTGGCAGCTCACACATGCTCTTCTGTTCTGCTTTCCTGGCTTTGGCTTCGTTCTCAGTTTCGATTTGCATTCGTGTTGTGAATGAATCGTTTATTTTCAACACTGAAAATCTGCAATGATCTTGATGAGCGTGCGAGCACGTTGAGTATTTCGCGTTCGTGTACGACCAAAAATAATAATTTCTGGAATTCGTGTGAACCTTGTGAGTGCAAACAAAAGGCTGGCGGGCGCCTGAATGATGAATTGGTTCTAATTTCTTTAATGAATGCACTATTCGATATTCCCATTCGCCATTTTCATGCCGTGGCCATTCAAGCTTGAAGTAGGCGAAGGGAGTAGCAAGAAAGAAAGGGAAATGGTTATACAACAACTCGAGCATAACAAATGAAAGTGATTAACATTATGTTAACCCAATCAAAAGCAATGCAAATCTATGCTGGCTGAATAAAAGAATTGCAGTGTGGGGAGAGAGTGCTTGATGCGTAAAGCAAAAGAGCGAACGAACCAGAAATGCCTATTTTGTCCTTTGTTCATGAATCATGGATAAGCACAATAATAACAATAATAATTTGTGCCCTGTAGAGAAAGTGGGTTTGTGTATATTATTTAATCGAACTAACGAAGGTCGCGGCGAGGGCGAAATCGACAAACCCAAAACATGTAATTTTAACCAGTTTGTATTTCGGGGATTGATGAGGTTTGCTCATGCAGCCACGCCTTCCACCATGGCCTCCATTCACGACAGGCCATTTCTGTCATCATTGTCTCCAGCGATAGTAATGTAGTGTTTCGTCAATAATAATTGATGCTATACTCCATTGAATTTTTTGTGAGCCGAGATAATGATAACCTTTCACAGGCTGAGTGACTTTGATGCGATGAAGTAGACAAGCATGCAATGACACATCATACAACCGGACTCGTTGACTCCGACATAACAATTGAAACGTATGTTAACTTAGCTTTATGCTGTGATGTGAGAAACTCAAGCATCGACGAAACAACACATGTGGTGATGAGCACTGAATGAAGTGAAGTGACCCTCGTCAATTTGAGGAAATAGTCGTGTAGGCTCGAAGATAGTCAAGCCTAAGTCAATTTCAACCAGAAAGAACAGCCAGCACATGTAATTTTTTAATATTTCTAATTAAGTAAATTGAACACAACGGTTATGGTTTAGGGAGCTTTTGGCTTGTCTTACGTAATCCCTAAACAAAAGAACTGTTCAACTAAGTAATTGAATTGAACCAATTACAGGGCTTTACAGTTGTTTGAAACAGTACAGTACCAATGTTGTTAAAAAATCCGGCCGGCCGGTCGGGTTCAATGGTTTACAATTCTTCTAATTAGAGTACATGCTTCATATTCCTGTTTTTACCGATTGTTTTGTCTGGAATTGGGTAAGATTTCTTGTTGTGCCGGTGTAAGTAGGCCAATCCATTAATGTCTTAAATGGACTTCACCCGCTTCTTCATTCTTCGACCAGTTCTTGGTTGCGGGGATTTGACGTTTTTGTTCTATAACGACCTCACTTCAGAAACCCACTCACGAAAGGTGTTCTTGCCCTCGCGTTCGTGCTGCTCTCCACGCACGCCTGTAGGGAAAAGCGAGACGATTCATAATTTAATACGTTTAATGGTACGGTTAGTTGTACAAGCCTACAACTAAGTGGTTTCAAATCGTCAAACATGGGCTGAACCAAAGCGAAGTAAATGATTGTCCAAATGTTACAAGTGTACGCGGAATTTATAAGAAAAGTTTATCTGATAAAATAAGCATTTGAAGCCATAAAAAGTAAATAAGCAGACTGAACGAAGAAAGTGAGTTTTCGTGTAAGCAATATCCAAAAGACATTAGAGAAGGGTATTTGCGATTGCCTGGAAGCGTTGCTTGTGCCGGCGAACGCGAAATGGAATCCAGTCACATTGTTTTTAGAGCAGAAGCTTTTGCTTTGTGGCAAATGAAAAATCAACTCATTTTCTGAATATATTATGCAATTTCAAGTTGCCAAACCTCCGACTTGAGTCGGGCTCAATGAAATGGTTTGCGTTATCGTTGAAAATAGTGCCTCTTAGCAAAGTTGGTCTAAGATCATATTTTGATGATAAAGCTGTGTCTCTGAGGCCAATGTACATTCACCAATTTCTGTGTTTAGTGCTGATGGAGTGCGGTTGTGGTGTGGTCCGTGTACTACTTTTACAATTTAAACGAAAGGCGATGTCTTCCATCTGTATGAAACTCTAAAAGTGATGTTTGTAAATAACATGCGAGACGCACGTTTTATGACCAATTTATGCTCAATAACTTACACAACAATGCACTCCGCTTCACTGTATGATTCACTGTTATTGCGTATTGGTGAAGCTTCGAATCCAAGATCCGTAGCTTGGATTGCTGAGGGGTTCCAAAATAATATTGCATCGAAATCATTGCATTACTTTCACCTCATACGCCTCTCGTATGCAGATTATGGGATTCTCTGGAGGCCTATCAAGATAAATACGCTTATATCTTATATCCTTAGTTTTGCAACATAAAATATGAAACGTAATGCTGCAATGCTTTCAGGAGAACGCATCCTACCAGCATATAAGGGCTTGGTTTATTATCGGAATGCCTTAGCGCGAAATCCATTTAAGTAGTTGCTTGGAGTGTCGTAAACAACACTTTAGACAATAGAAAGACCCCTGCTCGTAAATTTCGCCCATTTGCAAAGATGAGGTATTCCCACACTTTCTCCATGGCGCTGCTTTGTCGTGCCGCGGTTGGGAAGAAAAGGAGAAGTTATGAACCTACTTTTACTTCCCATGCCGTCCCTCATCATAATACTGTACACTCAGTTTTCTCTTATTTTAAAAGATTTTGTATTAATGCTCCGCTGCATAAAAGGTACGCATGCAAAAAGTTTTCAGTCCTTTCCTTTTCCCGTCTGAAAGTAATGGCTGTGGTCCAATAAATTGATTATATCGCTCCTGGTTTTCTCTCACATCTTGTTCTTATCCGACGGGTTCCTTTACTCCCACAAAGTGCCCGCGTGGCGTTTCCTCGCTCATAAATTATGCAAAAGTTGTTAATGTGGTGCATTACGTCGTAAAAGGAAAGAGTGCGTGATTTTAAAATGAAATCGCGTCGCCGAAAGCATTTTGGTCATGATTCTTGCCCAGCTCGACAGACTGGATCGGCAGACTGAAATTCAGACACCCGTCGTTTGTTGCTCTGTGTAAAAGTTAGGCATCTTTGCGGTGAGATATTTTGCATTTCCACCAGGTACGTTTGTAATGCATAGAGCGAAAGATCCTTCGGTTCCTTTCTTCATTGACAGCTCTCTTCATCCTAGACAAAATTAAGACTTTTCACCTCTTCGGAAATGCTGCTGCAAGAAATCAGCTATAATCTCCAGTGAATACGAATTCTGCAGCAGCGGAAGATGTGCAACAGTATCAATATGCACGGCCCTTGGCAATCTTGTGTGGTCGCTGCAAGTCGCAACTGACTCAAATAAATATGCCAACATTTTTGGACTGGAATCAAATTGATGCACTCAGTGCAGTCTCCAGACAATGCTTCGTTACTCGTATCAACCATCAACTGCAATTCCGCAAAGCCATTAACTGATGTCATCTTCAGAGAAGAGAACAGAAAAGCAAAAGGCATCATGGACGGAAAGAGTTCGGAAACCTTAAGCGTAATAATGCTGGGCTGCAATGCTGGCATTCCATTTCAACTCTGGCTCGTCGAGAATGTATCTCAGCGGAATTGCTCGTTGTTTTATTTTTTGCTTCTCTTATTCTTGCAGCGTCTTTCATTTTCTCGCTTTAGGTTAAAAAATACGCACTTTTCGTGCCTCCACTTTGTCTGGTGAAAGCAAACGCATTAATTTTTGCCGTTAGACTTCTTCACGCATTCCTAACACGACTTTTCAACTAAATGGTATTAATACATGCTCAAGTTCGAAAGAATCCCAGCGTATCCTTTCAGTCCCGACCTCGCAGTGAGCAGAATCCGTGACCATGCCTTGGCATGGCATGGCTTAAGTAGAGACATGAAGAAAGAACGGACGACTGACTGAAAGCAAAAACCCAAAGACGAAATGAAGACGCGAGGAACGAAGAGTGGTAGAATTAAACTTTATATTTCTACATTGAGATTTTTATTCTACTGGGCTTACAGTTGTAAAAGATGCTTCTTTTGTATTTGGGACTCGGTCCTGCATGCTAGAAGCAATCATCTTCGCTGTTGTGCGCCATTTTAAGACCCGTATTATTTCACGGGTAGAGGGCTAGGAAGAAAAATATGGAATGATATTTCTTTGGGGCTCCAGCGTCAGTGTCTTAGGCTCTCGCTCTTTTCGTATGCTCAACAATATAATTTGAATATATTGCGAACACATTTTACTATACGGTGTAATATAATACGCAACCAGAGGCTCAGATTTCTAACCCTTTCCTTTCCGGAGTAGGATGTAAGAAAGTGCTGAAATACTTTTAAATGAGAGATTTTTCATTAAAATGAATAGAACAACTTTTTCTTTTCTTACGCCCAGGATTCGTCTACATTGTGATTATGATGCAGAAATAGGAGTAAACGCGAGAAGAAGATTTACAAAATTCCCCACAGTAGTCCAGAGTGGTGATGTACGCGTCTTCGTCTTCCCCATCTGTGAGCACCTAGTTCAATTAAAAATCATGAAAATTTTAATGATTTCGCACTCCATGCATATAAATTATAATGACGTAGCTATGAAAGCTATACGTAAGTTGTATTATTAAAATTTTGAGCGAGATGCTAGGGGTATGCGTCTTTTAATAAGAAAAAATGAATTGCATTAAATCGGACTGCTATTTCGGGCCCCCAAGCACATTATTTAAGTCTCCATCCAATAATCCTCCAACTGAATATATGCATTAATCGACTTACTAAGGTTTCAGTCAGAAGTGCACAGTTTCGCTTCGTGCCTTCTGTCCTTTCTCCATTCCTGACACTTTATTGGTCATATTCAAATCGTGGTCGTGATAGTTTACTTGGTCTGATAAACTCTTCTCCTTCTTCGTGTCGAGATCTTGGGACTAACGTTTTTAATGAAAGACGTTCAGTTGTTAGCTTAAGAAGTTTGTAAGTCAACTCGGGCCAGTCAGATCAGATTCGGATGCGAAAGCACGATTATGAGTAGAACGAAAACAGGAACAGGAAGCGAGTCTTCGAAAATTATAATTAACACTAATTGCGTAATGGGTTCTTCGTTGGCGGCTTCAATTTCTCTCTTGAGTGTCGTAACATGAGATATTATGGCTCTCTCATATCACGAGTGTATGACCTGAAGATACATAATGCGATGTTCCGAGTAATGGTTTGAATGAACGCTACTCGACCTGCTCAATGATAACGACGACACCGAGCTGTAGTTACCTAATGTTTTTGTAACACAAATACAATACAACATTAAATGGTGAGCAAAGTCCATGTAATGCCATGCTCAGACTAAAATGAAGTATCATAATTGAGTTTGGGGAAATCAGCAGTCAGCAGAGTTCAGCCCAAACGCAGACAATTCAGCGTGGCATGAGGCAGTGAAAGCACAAAAACTTTTACAACACACACGCGTGCGTTGAGTGCTGAATAGGAACAGCAGCGCTTTAGTCCTTGGCAGTATTACAGCATTAGTGGCCCTAATCCACATGCCAGTCTGCGGCTAGAGAGAAAGTTTAATTCTTCCTCGGTAGCCATGCTATGTCTATACCATTTGTTAAGTATACTGTGATTGTGACTGTCTGTCATTTATTTTCCAGCCGTGCCCGAAATTGAAATCGAGTCAATACTTGGCGGCAGAGCAGAACTTCCATGTGATGTGAACCCAACGCGACGTGATGACTCCGTTCATATGGTTCTCTGGTTCCGTGATGATTTTGGTAAACCAGTCTATAGGTAAGTGATTCTTGTTTGATCCCCGTCTGTCAGCCTGTGCATTGTGCAGAAGAATGGAAGGTTGACGGGTTTAGCGGACGATTTTCTACCCCTTTGATTAAGTCATGTATTATTTATCTCGACTGCTGGGCGGAAGATGGATGCGCCTTCATTTCCCATTTTCCACGCATAATATGGATAGCCTTGCAGGAAATGCAATGCAAACAAAGAAAGGGCGAGTTGCAACCTCATTTCTTGCGTTGTGTTCAGAGGAATTAGGAAATGGCGCCTGGGGACAAATGAAATTCAAAATTAGCTCCTGTTCCTGCGATGCCACATATTCAATTAAGAATCCCGTTCTGATATTTCACGCATGTAGTAATTTGGTCCAAATTAAATTTACAAGGGAATTTCTCAAGTTAATCGTCAGAATAGAATGGGATAAACTTGCACTTTATGCAAACTCGCTGCTGGTGAGGTGAATTTGCAACTTAAAAGTTTCTCGGAAACTTTTGTGGGAGTTGCTGCGCAGAAACGACTGATTAGTCATCATTGCAATTATTTTATGTCTAAAAGTCGTTCATTTCCATTTCCGTTCGCTCGTGATGGTGATTATTATCTTGTCACCTCCTCCAGTAGTCGAATCACATTTACAAAGCAGAACGAGGAACCTTATAAGCTGAACCCTAAACCTTGTTCTATAGAAGTTTGCGTTGCCCGCCTTCAGGAGTCGGGCTGACGGAAACGAAACTGCACATTACAATAAATAAAGGGGCATTACTACATGTTGTAACTTTTTTCTATTTTCTATTGAATGACAGTTTGGATGTACGTGGAAAGCCATTTAGTTCCGCGCGTCATTGGTCTTCATCAATGTTATTTGGCACACGAGCCCATTTCCGGACTGTTACCGAGCCTGCACGCCTTGTGATTGAAAATGTCAAATTGACCGACGAAGGTAAAGTGTTCCGAATAATGTGTCTGGATGAAACGTTATATGTACTTCCACAACCGGGCACGTCCCACCGCTCTGTCCTGCCTTGCCGTCGCTGGCGACCAAACTGCCGGAGCGGTGAAACATTCATGAACACGTGTAAATTGTGAGCGAAGGAGGAATAATTAGTTTTCTTTCGCTCGTACATCTTCACCGAAAGCGCCCATTTAGTCAATCTAATCACTATGCTCTCTTCCTGTTCTGTCTGCTCACAGGCCTCTACAGATGTCGGACTGACTTTAAGAATACTCCAACAAGAAACTTTCGCTTCAATCTCACTGTTTTAGGTAAACAAAATCCTTACACACTTGCCAAGCCAAGTCACAAGTTTTCACTCTCCACGTGCAGGCATTCGGAAATGAAAGCTTGTGTTGCGATATGTTTGAGATTCGAGAAATCAAGGGAAGTAAGAGACGTAGAATGCAGACATCAAAAATTCATATTCATGTTGCATTCCGCACTCTTATATCGCACACCTCAGCGCAACATATAGGTTCATTTCAAATTTGAATAATTAATTGGTGTGCGTCGGAATTAATGCAAAATGGAGCCTGAAAATTCAACGTGGGAGGTGGATGCATGCACACGAAGTGTGGGCTTCGGAGGCATTTCGATGGCTTCCTGCTCACACACTTTTAATTTATTCAACGACTCATCATTCATTCGTTCCTGTTTGTTTTCTGCAGTGCCTCCGGAATCTGTCTCAATCCATGATGCCAGCGGCAGACTCCTCACAAGCGTTGTGGGCCCGCTGCGGGAAGGCTCGGATTTGTCGCTCGCCTGTAAAGTTCGTGGAGGTAAGGCTCGTTCGCTCATTCACTATTTCAAATTCGAGCTCAGATCAAAGTATAAATTGTGCTCAGATTTTATAGCTTACTGCAAATTGCTGTATCGTTTTCGTATTCTGAACAAGAACTAACTTCAGGGTTGAGAGTATTTCAGCAAGATTTTGATTCATTTTATTGTATCCAGAGATGAATCATATTTTGATCGAAAACCATTCCATTTCCCAATGGCTCTCTGTGCTACTCTTGAATCAGGGTATTGACAATACAATTTTGGGAAGGAATCCTTTCGGCTGTAAAAGTATATGATATCGTAAAACTCAAAGCGTAGTGCATAATGTAACTTTATTATTCACCTGAGCGTGATTTGAGTCGCAGGACCGTTGAATCATGTGTCTTCGTTCAACGTCCTTGTGTTTCTTTCTTGTGCGTAGAGATTGCGTACCAAAAAATTCATAACTTCATGATTCATATCCCTGTCCAGTTTCCTGCACGGTTCTGGTGCAGATTCCATTATGAATTATTTAGACGTTTGTATTGTTTTACCTGTCTGTCACCTGTTCTGAGACGCTGATGCTCCCATAAATATTTAAAGAGACTGCAACGTGAAAGTTCTCACCAAGTACATTCGTCACTCCCCATGAAGCTCAAGGTTCAACTTCCAAATTATTATTCGGGTTCTCATACGTAGGCGTAGGCCCCCTTCTGCCGTGTTGGTGTTTCTAAGAATGTGCTACCGTTTCACTTAAAAAGAGATTGGGACCCAATAATTAATTTCATGCGTGCACGTTAAATGACCACCCTCGTCAAATGCTGCTGCCCACGTGCCAGAGCGGTGCAGGTGCAGACTCTTTTAGCTGTCCTAAGCCTAAACCCTCTCTGTAATCAGTTACCTCACAATTTAGTCTGTAGGTTTGCCTTGCCTTCGATACAATCGCCTGATTCTTTCCGCTGTCAGAATTTGCGCAATCGTGCAAACTGAACAAAAACACGATCATGAAATGTTAAAGAAACTTACACCAAAATTGTGTTCTGCAGTGAGAAAGCAAAATGCAATTTCCTTTGATGAGTTTATCGGAAGAGTGTTCCCGCCACCCATGCACCCTCGGCCCACATATTTCCTGAACTGTGCATGATGCGATATTGTGGGATTACATCTGCATGTAGCATGTTCCACGTCTGTCGAAAAGATTGTTTCATTATTATTCGTGCGCGAGAGAAAGTTTGAGATTGCAAATATTTTTCTGTTCACTCTCCTGAACTGAGCTGAGCTGTGAAAAACATGCATCACGATTGCGCTCCTGACATGCAATACTCTATTTGCTAATAACACCGCGTCTCAGCGTGCTGTGTGATAAACGAACGGTGAGCGAAAGCTGGCTGGGTGGTAAGCAGAATGGCAGAAATAAATATAGTTTGTGTGCACTTGATTTAATCTTTGCATGTACGTGAAATAACATTTTGGCGGAATCAGACTACTCACGAACGCCAACGCGATTCACGGCTGGAACGCTTTGCGAAAAGAGCAGAAATGTGGCTTGGCGTTGCTGCAGACCTGGACTCTACGACATTAAGAATGGATACTCTTCTTTGTTCCATTGCTGCTGCCACTACAATTACTTGTGTTTGTCATCTGAAGATTTTGCCATCCACGTCTTGGTGCGCTTTTTCTGTCCACGACACGGCACGATTGAATAAGAACGGGCACAAACCTAAGCCCTTCGAAGGCAAAGTCGGCACACTCTTGAGATTTTTGTTTTTCTTCATTATGTAAATGACAAGACACAAAGAAGTAACTTTTCAATCGTAAACTTTAATAAGATAAGGTAAAGAAAGCAAAGTAGGCTAAAGTCGCGTACATACAAAGGGAAAGAATAACATAAAGTCTTCAACTGTGTTTGTGCTCGCTGATTGTGAGAGTTTCTTGATCCTTTTCAGTTTACTTTCTTTTTTTTACTTTACTTTGCAGTTGCACTGATTTCTTCGCCTTCAACTGTGGCGTGGGCGTCCTTTCATTGCGTTTCATTTGTAGAAATTCGTGTATGCAAATAAGCTCTCTTCATTCTTATGTTATGTCGCCTGAGCTACTCCACAGCGTAGCACGGTGCCAAGTTCTCTGATTACGTAGAAAATGACTTGAGAAAAAATACACTGTCCATTTGCGAAGATTGAGTTGGAATAGCCATCGACCATTTACCCAGAATTACCGGATAGCGGAATGGGGGGAAAAGTTCATAAGAGGAAAACCTCCAAATATGTTCCGTGACTCTGCTTCGAACATCCTTCAATTCAACTCTGGTCATCTCGCCTTGCAATACACAAATAGCAAATTGCTTTTGTTTTGTTCTACTGACCTCACATACGGAAACAAATGTGGAAGAACCTGTAAAACGTTTTTATCGTATGAAAGTTTTATAGTACGTCAGTGTTTGACTAGATTAATGACGCCCAGAAGTCGAGTAACCTGATTCACGGAACCAATAATCAATTGAAATGATTTTCAATTTCAAGAACATACCATACTGAGATTACTACCATGCGTATCGATTGAGCTATTGTGCGGGACGTCGAGCAGCGGTTTAAACTGTTTAGTCGGTGCAAGAGCGTAGAAACTATATATAAATCTCCGCAACACAGCGAAATGCAGTGGTGAAAGCGGTGGTGTGATATTCTGGAAGTTGGGACCAGATTTTGGAAGTTTGGCCCGTCAAAACCAAAATATTGATCAAAAGTCCGTCTGTCAGTCCAAACAAAATGTTCAGTTGACTGGTCTTTCACCTCGAATTGCTCACTTTCATTGTTCAAAGTTCACAGACTGACTGAGTTGACTTTGAAGCATCAAATCCTTGGCAGTGTACTGCGAAAGATAATATTTAGAGTTGATTTTAGACAGCAGAGAAGATCAGTCAACTGAATGCTGAATGCTACACAGTGAACGGAGGAGATGTGCATGGCCCTTTCATTGTATAAATTGGGGAATATGAAAAATAGAAATTTTGAGCGCTGCGCTGCTCACACTGGCTTACCTTAATAGCTAACATTTGTCAGCAATATTACAGCTTCGTGCTTTCACTCCAAACATTAGGCTATTCGGCTACTGGAGTAGACGCTCACGTATTTTGGTCGTGCGTTTTGCAAAGTCTCGTACGATGTTGCCGTATTCCCAATGAAGCAGTTAGTGGAACAGCCGAATCGTACTCACAGTAGGGCTGATGCAAAGAGTAAAAGTCGTTATTGTGACTGTGACTATTCTCCAGACATCTGCTGGGCTGAGCCTGTGCGTTCACTTTGTATGTCAATAACACTCCTTGCCATTCATGTATTAGTCCTTTGTGCTCATTTTTTCCTCTTTATTGTTGCTCTTATTCTTTCCCAGACAGTTACCTGCCCTACGTTTCATTCTCTTTCGCAATTCCGCGACTCTGAATTCCCACTTCTTTCACTTTGCCTTTTGCCACTCTGTTTAATGGATTTTGGTTCATCCTACTGCATTATACATATGCACATATAAAGCTTATTATGAGAAGCAGGGATGGAGAGACAAATAATATTCACTTTTAGTGCGGGACGAGAAAGCAAGCGACGGAATGCTTTCACTTTTATGATTTCCATTTTCACGTGCCCGGTTGACATGCTCTCTCTAATCCTAACTTTACTTTTGTGCTTGTGTTGTGTTTGCAGGTGCTATAGCATAAGCATCAGGGTGTTATGCCGGATATTCGTGTACTTAAAAGAGTTGAGGATCGCTCAAATTACTTGATTAAGAACGAAATCCGTAGACCGAAGCATTGTTCACCCAGCAGTGCCAAATCTTGCGAATAATGTAATGGGCAATAAAAATATGGACCATGGCCGTGCGATCTAGATTTACGATTATTGAATCGCCCTGATTTTAACGTTTTCCAACATCTGGCCCACGTGCTCAATAGAGGTGTTGGTCCTGCTGGTTATGTCTATAAAATGGATTTATATTTTCAGGATTAACAATATTAAATGAAGTCATTAACCCAAGTGGTGCACGAGATTCTAGAATGTACCAAACCTTACCCTGTCCACGAATAAATATTTCAATTTCCTCCTATCTTGCGCTAGCCAACCATTCCATGGCAGGCAGTCGGATCTCGTGCTACCGCAATCATTAACCTATGGATAACACTCATCATAATGATTCTAGAGAAACTTTATCTCATCTGAGTTATAAAAATGCACTTCAAGTGTTCCATCGCACATATTTGCAAGGCAGAACAAACATACGACGTTTGGATTAGCTGTGACGAACGAAAATATGATTTGCTGGCATCATCACACCGCAAACCATGCCATATTTTAAATGAATTTCTACAGGGCGAAACTGAAAGGTTTCACTTGTCACCTCTGTAAACTGTGTTGAATCTCATATGTGCTTGCTCAGCTCTGTGGAGATTCAATTTCATTTCCCGGTAGGTAAATACTGCATTATGGAATTGAACCGGGAAGAGAAGTGGAAAAAGTAAATTTCGCACTTTCTTTTCCTACCTACTGCCTTATGTGTACTTCTTTTTTTCCGTGGGCTTTCAATTACCCATCTCCCAGCTTCAGGTTTAGACCTATGCGTGCAGAAATACAAACTCGTTTTACTCCCTCGTGCCGTAAGTCAGTTACATCGAAGGTTTCAGATTTGCCGGGCAGAATTTATTCTCGTTTCGCCTAGTTATCGGTCAACACAATCCTGAATTAAACGGCTTGCTTCCTGTGCCGCCATCGGCGCCCGTGCTGTGTCCTGTCCTGTCATGTCCAGAGTGTATCATATCCGGTGTCTCTGAAATCTCAAGGACAGAAACTCAAAGACCGAAAACATTGTGAGTCAACAGGAAAGGGTTAACTCTGCTTTCTTTCTGCTTGCTTACCTCTCCCACTTCGCTTCTTCTTGGACTTGCGATTCATACTTTGACACATTCGTATTCGTTGGTCCTAAAAGAAGCTGGAAACCACAAAGCTATCTCACGCACTCATCGCCATACACTCACCATACACCCATCCACTACCATTCACCACTCGCTCCACTCGGAATCTTTTCATGATGTCAGTTTCTTGCAATGCATGACTGACTATTCCTTTCCTAGCTCTTCATCGCTTCATGTATGTATGACATTATGAAGCCCGAAGGGAGAAATTGTAGCGTAGCATAACAACTGCCTCACTCATGACACGATTCACGATATGAGAGCTATGCAAACAAACCGAGCCAAGCTAAGCCAGCCCTCTCATCCCTTACCGTACCGTGGCTTGCATTCGCATTGCATCAAAGACAGCATCAGCATCCACTTCGTCGAGAATTCTTCCACTTCTGTCCTGTCACCTTCTCCGCAGCCTGCGTTTCTCTTACTGTAGTAAAGCACAGAGAAACGCATGAAATGTGTCTCTGGGTAAATGTCGAGTGTGTGCGGGACAAAAGCAGAATTTTACAGAATGTCTGTGTGTCACAGACACTTTTCCCGTCGTCCATCTGTCATCTTTCATACGCTCTCTTGCGACGCCAGTTTCAAAATTAATCCTGTTGTTCCTTGGTCGGTCGCCCTTCCATATCTTTAAGATTTCTCGAATTTTTTTTGGTTCTCCTTCGCTTGTCACAGCAAGTAGTGTTCCGAAATAATAAAGTGCAGGCGGGTAGACGACGGTGGCATGAAACCTTCCATTTCTTCTGCTTCTGTAGCTCGAGCTTGAATACTTTTCGCATGTACTTTTCGGATTTACTCAAGTCATCATGTGTCATCATTCTCAACTCGGCTCAAACGCCGAAAAGCTACGGCAGACATATATAAATATTTCTCTTCTACTCACGCCTTCTCTCCTCTTACCTTAATGGAGGCGTATGAAAGCTCTTTTACGCGTATGTGCACCATCCCTGAAGGTATTTACTTAATCTTTTCTGATTTTGACTCATTTTTGTATTTTATCATCTTCTAACTGCGCAGCACGCGGTGGCAGTCGTCTCGCTGAACTACAAGAGTGCAGCAGTTAATAATAATAATATTTATTAATAATGTAGTGGAAATAAGCTCCAGGAAAGGGTTCACCAGCTTAAAGTAAATAGATGTTTATATTACTTCTTGTATTTGCTCTGCCGGCTACCTCTTAAGCATAGTAATTAGGTTCGCAAAGAAAGTTATTACTTTATCCGTTCGTCTTGGGCCAGACTGAGCAAGGCAATATTGCTCGTTCGTGAGCAGATTTTGTGTTATTGTTCTTTTGTTACCCCAAACAGAATATAATTACGTTCTTATTTCTGTTCTACTTTCTTAAACAGCTTTATTCGTGTTTCAGCTTCAAAATTCGAGCGAGGAACCTTTTGTAATAAAGTTCACTACAATTCCTTCACAGGGCATGCTAAGTTAAATTTAAATGGCACACGACGTAGCATGGGGAAGGTAAAGATGAAAGACTGAAAGTATATTACTTAACGCTAATCCTGAGACATAATTACGAAACAAGATTTATAATGCATTGCAGCTCTTACAACTTCAAAGGAATCCTTTCACTCCTAGTAAGGCAATGCTTGCTCTTCCGTGCTTCGCATTTCTTTGCAATGAAAAATAATAAATGGTAAACAATTTACGGGGATTTGCACACCAATAGCATTTTAAGCTTCAATAAAAGTTTGTGCATAAGATGGATACACTTGGCTCAGCTAAAGGCTTGGTCTGACGTGGTGGATGTGATTATAGACTAGCCAAAGCTGAACATGGGAACGGAGCTCATCCTTAGTGGTTTGAAATGCTATAGAAATGTGGTGCTTACTGAATGGTTGCAGCAAAGTTTTTCGACGAAATGTTCATTAACTTTGGGCTGCAGTTTTGACGTCTTCAAATTCAATCGCGATCTTAGCGAATAAACTAATAAACATGCATCTGCATTGCGTTGACGGTGCAGTGGTATGGAAAGTCAATCTGGGGCTCATACCTTAGCTCAGGGTCATAACCACCGACCTTGCAAAATACGAAGAGGCACAGGGAAGGTTTAAGCTGCCGTTTAAGCGGATTAGATTAGAATGAGTAATTATAAATTCTCCTGCATGCATGGCCTAAAAGGTCTTTCCATGCTCGGTTCGGCTTGACTTGGATTACCTTGGCTTTGCGTTTCCAGGTTAAACAACTAATACAAGTTGCTCTCGACTGTACGCCAATCCGAGGCCAGACTGTGTCCCGCTGTGTCGTGTAAGAAAACATAATTACAACAGTAAAAGCAACACACGAACCTTAACAAGGAGTTTACTGCCTGACTTACTTTCTCCTTTCCAAAATGGAAACCTGGCTGAGAGAAATCCGAATGCTCACGCTCGTAAAAGAAATGTAAATGTGTAGAATTATTTCTTATTCCAGTTCCTTACGCCATGTACTCTACATTTTACAACCAACCATGCGTAGCATGCAAAGTTTAATTTCGTGTTGTCGTCGTCTTTTCGAATGAAATAAAATTTGTACTTTGCACACATTAACTTGCTTTTATATGTGCAGCTTGTCCTCGCGTCCTTTTCCGGGTTGTGTGTACGCGTACGCGAAATGGTATAAACATATTAGCCTACTGTGACTGTGACTTTGTGCCGTATTGGTCTCGAGCGTTCGTGGCTCACAGGCCCGTAGTCAAAGAGTCAATTTCAGTTAATTGCTTCGCAAGATATTTTTCATGTCCCAAAAGGAATTAATGTTGCTGCTGTTACACAGGCACTCTGCACTGGCTGTCTCTCCTCGTGAATGTGAATATGTACATATTATATTTTGTTTTGGCGTGCCTGCAAAAAGTGATCGCGAAAGTTGCACCGAGTCTCAAGTGTATTTTAAAGGAAGAGCAGGCGCCTAAGACAGTTGCGTCGTGAGGGAGCACGAAGGGAAAATAAAGGCAGACGTCTGGAATTTAAGTCGTCTCATATTATGTTTACGCAACTCAACTTGGAATTTCGAAGCTGCCAAGTACGCTTTGCAGGAGATGGGCGAGCAGTGCATTGGTTCTAATTTCTAATCTTTCCTGTTCATGAAATGTAATGGCTCGGCTCGCCGCGTGTGCGTCACATCAAATTTGTTGTTGCGCCATGAAGTCAACTCACACTCGATCCTCGGCGCAGTCATGCAAGGAATTGAGTTGTGTATTACATGGCGCGAGTAATTACAATGCCATAAAAATCACAAGCCACAAGTTAATTAATGTACTTGAGACGTGATCTTCCTTGACTCTTGACTATTAGCTCCGAGACCTCTATAACCTCAGCCAGTTTCAGTCAGCCTGTCAGTTAGCGCGACGATGAAGAACCACGAAGTGTCAAGAACCTCGGAGGCAGACAAGAAGATTTTTGTATTACGAAACGCAAGCTACGCGAAGCGAGTAAAAAATGAAGTCAAGTCAAACTTGTTGTTTCCCACTTACAAGTTCACATTATCGTCAAACGTGTGCAGCGTGAATGAAGAGTACATGCCTGGCATAAGCATAAGCATAAGTTACAAAAGTATTCGAAAATGAAACTGAAAACTATCTTTCTTTTCAAAAAAACAGAAACTTTCATCTTCTTCTCGTGTGCCATGCGTCGTGAATGCGTGAGGCGTGAGCGTGTGTGTCCTTTTGAATATTTTATATTACAATATGTTTACACTTTCTCCAGAAGTAGGCAGCCAAGAATGGAAACTTCTTTAACAATACGTAATATCATAATAAATATTTTGTCGGGCCGCTGTGTTGTGCCCCGTGCGGAGTCGGTTCGATGTAATGCGAAAGAGTGCCAGTGCCACAGTGCAATGAGCAACAATGTACTCGAGGGATTTTAATAAATAAGAAACGAAAAACTCTCAACAAAATGTTTCCTACTTTCGTCTCTTTATTTGCTTTATTTTATTCCGTTGCTATTTGGACCAATTTCCATTTATAATACTCGTATGTCCTGTTTGTGCGTTTCAGGAAAGCCCACACCACACATTGAGTGGAGAATAGGAGAAGAAAGACTGCTGAGTAATGAACCAATATATCGTTACGAGAATGAAGATGTTTATACGAAACAGCTGCGCGATGTTCAAGTTCGCAGGGAACATCACGGCCAAAATTTAACCTGCTTAGCGTACAATTCAAATTTGAGCGATCCATTAAGTGAAACACTTCGTCTGACACTTTACCGTAAGTCAATCTTCTGTATTCCATGTTTGTATTTCTATGTCTTGCCGTATTTGTAACATTCCCTTCTCGAAGTTGTGACGTAGCGCGTAGCGTTTGCTCAATCCTCACATAGTTCCTAATTCGCGCTCGCATTGGCGTTGGCATTTCACCATTCGCTCTAAATAATCTTGTCTGTCCTAATCAATAACTGGAGCGAAGTCTGTCTGCATGCACGCATGCTGAGAGACAGTTTAAACTTCAGTCATTTTACGACTCGACTGCAATTCTCACTAAAGTAGTAAACTCAAGTCAATGTGCAAAACTCTTCACGATTCACTGTTCTTGATGCCCAATTCTTGTGTCTGAGACCGAGACACGACATACGAGAGATGGAGACCTTAGATAAATCTTTTAGAATATTACGAAGATGTATGCGTCTATTTTGCCAAGCAGGAGAAAGTCGTACTACACGATCGCACGTTGTAGGAGGCGCATGAGGCCGTTGTGCAGGAAGGTTAAAAGTGAAATAATGCGATGTACGTGCTGCAATTTTCTTTTGCTAAAAAGTATAAAATGTATGGACGTAGACGGCGTAATAATAACACGAAGATATCATGAAGAGATAAAGTGAGAGAAATTAAGTTTCGTCTTCTCTCTCCTTCGTTATATTCGTATCACATCTTTATCACTTTGCAAATGCACGAACTACGAACACGAACTCGAGAGTACCTGCCGTAGAACTTTATGCGTGAAGAAATTCTTTGAGGACGTTTCGCCCGCAATGCATTCGCCCTTCGCATTTCACATCTTTCACAAAGTACACACTTCGTGTCGAATTTTACATTTCATCCTCCTGTGAAGTGAAAGACGAAATGGAAAATCGAGTCCGGAGCTGTGAGAGAATGTAAAAGGAGATGACGACGAATACGCACTTGGTTTGCCCTTTCGTACTCCTCTCCCTGTACGCTGGCTGAGTACATAGAGACAGCGGTTCACATCTTTCGCTTTGTTACTTAAGTGAAGTGGCATAAGATGAATGGGTTCTTGATCTTATTAACCCATCTCGTTCTCTCACACTCGGGCTCCTTCTCTCTATCTGTGTCTCTCCTTTTCATTCCCTTGTCTTGTTATTATTATTAGTACACACGTCGAGTTCAATTAAACTTGATTAGATAAGAACCGTGAAAGGAGAAGGAAAGGAGAGCGGGCTCAGCTTGCATGTGCCGTGCGAGCGAGCGACACGAGCTGGTTGGTTTTTTTTGCTACGGGCGCCCAACTCTAACTCCGTCGAGTCTCTCGTTCCACTCCATGGTCTTCGTTTTCTTTCATTTACTTGTAATAATGTTTTTGTTTCAAATTTACTCATCTTCCTCTCTCCATCTGCTTGCAGTGCGACCGCTATCAGCCCGAATCAATCGACTCGAGAGACTCGTGGCCAACCAGCGACATGAGATTGAGTGCGTGGCTACAGGGTCAAGACCCGCTGCCATGATTACGTGGTGGAGCAGTGGAAATCGACAACTGACGGACGTGACGATTTTGGTAAGCGCCTTATTACGCCGTTTGTGTTCCCCCGCAGCAGATCCTCTTGACCAAGACCAAACCAGGGTTGTGTGTCGGGCCTGTCCTTAATTTGTGCTCGTGGCGACTCTCTTCTATTTCTGTTCGCTCACCCGTAGCACGACAAAATCCCTCCGCCACATAACCCCTCCGAGATAAAATCCCTCCGACAAACACGAAGGCTTTAGGGGTGGAAGAGGAAAGACAAGATAGGAAGTGCCTGTGAACTCGGCTACCCGTCACAAGGCCGGGTTGTTAATTAGGCACGTTGGGTATGGAAAATTGGAATAAGCCGAACAGGCAAGAGTTTTTATAAAAATTCGAACCGTTATAAAAGAAAAGAGTTGTAAATATAAACAAGAAATACATAAAATTTTCACAGTAAGTGAGTAAAGTATGTATGGGTAATTATAAGTTAGACAGCTCTATGTTATGTTCATTCTACAAACTGAACAGTGTGTCTAGTGGCTAATGATGTAGACTGAACTCGGCTTTGAAGGTTCATAGTTCGAACCCGCGACAAACCATGTTACTCTGAAGCCATATTTTTGTGTACATCCTTGGAGGGATTTTGACGGAGAATCTTACGAAGGGATTTTGGCAGAGGGATTCTGTCGTGGATTCCCGTCACCAACCACTGCGCTAGCATGGTGGTGTGGGATTAAATAATTTTGGTCGCGTCTCCCAAACCCGTAAGCTAATTAATTGATTAAGCGAGCCCGCATCGCGCCGCCATACGTACACAGAACAAAGTGCCCATGCTAGGAGAAGTCGCCCTTTATAAACTCAATTGGACGTTAGTATTAATTTTCCCATTCTTTGCAATGGGTAAGCCATCATTTGTATGACGCTATAACCAGCGTGCTCAAGCTAAATGAGGCTAGTGCCAGCCGTTTCACGGAATCTTAGTCTGCTTCTATTTCCTTGCTTGCTTCACAATCGTAACTTTACAATATTTCCGGTTTTAATGTCATGAATATGCAAATCAGCGCGTAAAATCCTTCTCTGAACACGGGCGCCGTTGTCGTACAACTTACGACGGCACAGTTCATTAAATTTATTATTCCGACAACTGTTTAACTTATAATGATCTCAAGTGTGCAGCGCAATTTAAACATGCATACATCATCCCAAGTGCACGGGCTCGAGCTCGGTTGTAAAAATATTTATCGTCGCAGGGTGAAATCGAACCTAGAGTCGTAAATACTTTCTTTTTATGGTTATTCACTTATTATAACATCATAATTTATGCTCCGGGTGCATGCAATTTGAAGTAGAGTTATACTAACTCTGTAAGTTAGCATATGAATTAGTGTTTCTAAAAACTTGGTAGTGTAGTGCTGGATATTGTATGAGACTTCATGGTTTCGAGAATATGGACTAACAAAGAAACTGTGCATTTCTTCGAACTGCTCATTTCAGACTTTGCGCAGCGTCAAAGCAGCTTCAGAATACCAGTGAAGCCAGATTACAGTGACTGCAACTGGTCGTAACCATAAAACTGAGGCTTACTCAAAAATCGCTGTAATAGCAGAAGCAGAAGAAAGTCAAAATATAAAAATCTCCTGAATTATTGACAAAGAAACGTATTCATGTATGCTTGACATGCTATCAAACTTCCGTTTCACATTAACTTTGTGTACATACCGAACGTGAGTGCGGGGTTGCTTTTTCTCTTAACGTGCTCTGGCACAGTAAATGTAAATGCTTTTCTTAATCTCCCCAACACGTACATGGAACGCAGTTCGCTCTACTGAACTCGCACCCAAAATAATAAACTCACTTTCACTTGGATGTTATCTTTGCACTGCACTACCGCCTTGCTCTGATGACAAAAGTAAATATTTCATTTTCTAATACAGCTAGCGTACCGTTTTTATTGTTTCGTAAACCTAAATACAAATGGCCGTAAGGAACATGGAACATATTTACTTCCATAAAGTAAAAGCGTTCACCCTTGCAACTCATTGCAAAGAGAAGGTGGAAAAAAGTAGGTGGTTCATTTTTATTGACATTAACTTTTATTACTGCACTGTACAGTTCTACAATGCAATGAATGCCAGACTCGAACACACAGCGCACAAGGCGATCATAGCGAGAAGCACTTCATTTAAGTTTTAATGACGTGTTGCAATAAATGTGATGTCATGATGAACATAAACAATACACTTTATCATTAATGTTCATTTTTCCAAGATTGGGCCGTGGCCAGGTGTGTAATAATTTATAGCCGTGTGTCATAAAGGCTAGCGGGCCAGAGGGAGAGTGGGAAATAACCAGAGCGCATGCACGAGCAGTAAACAATGACTAACCACTTTTCATTAAAGTAGAGCAATGCTCGCAACGCAGGTAAGCTAAGGTGCAGTGGTCGAAATTTGTTATGGGCCTTAAGTAAGTAATAGCCGATGTTAATAGCTTAGTTTATGACCGAGGACGATGATGATGGGTTGTAAAAGTTTACTCAAAATTGATTTAGATTTCCTGTTTCTTCAGCCAATGACTGTGGCATGCCTATTTGTGTATTAGTGCCTCGTTTGTATAGAATGAGGACGACGTACCATGTTTTAATAAATATTTTGCTAGGCTTTATATAACCCATGAAATATCCATTTGTCAATTGCCTAGTTTATTATAGGTTTCTGTGTTGTGGTCGTGCGCGCGGCGCTGCACGGCGTGACGATGCGGGCTCGCGGCTTGGGTGCTGACTGCGTTTTCTTTCCATTTGCCAAACATTTATAACCCGCTGATTGATTTGACAACTTGATAATACGAATTGCTCTTTTTGTTTCTATTCGCACAGCCAAATGACGAACACAAATCGTTATCGTCTTCTTCATCGTTGTCGTCGCTGTCTGCATCCGCAATTGGAACGGGACAAATTGCGTTATTGGAGACTGATGAATTAGAAAATGTTACCAGAAGTAGCCTGACTCTAATACCATCAATTGAGAATGACAAGGAAGAAATTCGATGTCGGGCTGAGAATCCGTGGGTTCCACGTTCCGTGGTGGAAGACTCATGGATCCTTCATGTCGTTTGTAAGACAATGAAATAAATCTTATTCCTTTTACCGTGCCTGCCTGCACCATGTGCAGTCCAAATCCGAAAGGACTAAATTGCAGTTTTGTGAAATAGGAAACGATTGTTTTATCACGACTTTCAGTGTGACGGCAGAGCCGGTGGACTCGTATGCAAGTCTTAGGATCGCTCTCGAGTTTGAGACAGGAAAAGTCACCTAATTTTTTAACATGGGACATAACTTAACTCATACGTGCATTTTGTTACGTACACTTTACCTCTGTCGATTTTATGTATTGATACTTTCCGTCGATTTGGGGTTCGGCTTCCACTTAAACACACTTTACTTGCTCGTTGAATTTCTGGCAGCGGCGAAGACCGGACCTGATGTCTGATTGTAATAGCCTATTTTCTTCAAGATCTGAGTCTCATTCTTACTCAATGCCAAAGACTAAAGACGCACAATTTCGTCCTCTTTCACCCAAGACTCGAGCAATTTTTATTCTTTCCCATTTTACAGCATTCAGTAGCACCAAAGGAGACTGGTGACTAGCTGATGCATTTTAACGCGTGTGACGGTGAGACTACAGTCAATGCTCGCTCAGGTGCCACATGGTGCCGGTGCTATTCCAATGGAAGTTTTACTGCAGGATTACGTTTACCCTTTGACTATAAACTTGCGCTATAATTTTACGACCTGAAGTGCATGTGCACCATTTGGCGTCCACGCACAAGGCGTGAGCGTAAACATGAGCACCATGACTGTGGTAGTAAACCGAGTAATAGTCGATTCTAAATTATGCCTTTTAATTAAAGGCGAGTAATTTGAAAAATTGAATTAAACACAGTCCCCAGGCGATAATTAATTGGTTAACTGGTGGGGAAATTCACAAGTCCAATTTCGTCTTGGGCTTAGGCTTAGGCTTAAGTTATGATGATGGGAAGTGCTTCTTGGGAATACGTAATTTAGCAATTAAGTCCCGCCCGAATGCATTCCATCTTCATTGAGTCAGTTTATAAGACAGGCTGAATGAACGCATATAAATGCAAAGTGCTGCATGAGTGCTAAGTTGCATTGCATTGAAAGTAAGTGCACGTGTGCACGCATAAAATAAGGGGAAATTGGAATTGAAAGCAGGAGTGCATGTATGCAATATGCAAGTGACGACAAATTGCCGTTCATGCCATTGCATTGAGCCTTTACATTTCATTCTTCAAATTTCAAGTCGAAGATAACCATCATTTGTTCAGTGTGCTTACTGGAACGAAAGAATTGACTTCCTGAGTCTCGAACTTGGAGTGAAGTGAAGAATATTTTCAATATGCGCGCACTGCGTCGGTTCAAAAGATGTATCGTATCTCGAATCTAGCGAGCCAGGAGAGAAAGTCGTGAAGAGAAAATTGAAGAGATGCATAAAAGAAGTTTTCAAGATCACACACAATGAGATACATGTCATTTTTATTCCCAATATATCTCCGTCTGCTCTTGGTTCTTACTGTTCCCGTTTCTACTTGCAGATACGCCAATTGTGGAACTGAGGCTCGGATCCGCGCTCCTGAAAGACGGAATCAAAGAAGGAGACGACGTCTATTTTGAATGCCTCCTGAAAGCCAATCCGCCGATTCACAAACTGTCATGGATGCTAAATGTAATTGAAACGCATGTATCCTTCTAACCGTCATTGCGCAATTGACGATTCTTCTATGACAAAGTAGTAGTAGGCAAATGAAGCCAAGTGCGTTAAGACACAAGAATGGAAAGAATGGCTGCTGCCGTCAACTTGCGACGAATGAGTTCTAAGCTTCAGCTGGTGACAGAACCTAATAATATTGAATAGCTGCTCATTTAATTTTATGTGACTGCACACACAATTCAGCGTATTCTGCAGGATAGACTGATCTAAAATGTCGGAGTGCAGGCTGTTTACAGCAACCTTTGACAAAATTCAGTACTACATTGAAGTTAACTCTGTCTAGTAGCTAATTCAATAGTTTGTGACCATAAAGCGAACAAAACCAGATTAGAATCAGGATGAATTGCTGAAATTCTCTGCTAAGAGTAAAAACAAATTTGCTGTTCCACATCTTTACTTCCGAGCTTCGAGCTTCAAATGATGCCTGAGCGAGCCGAACTGAGCTGCCCGCATGAGGGCAGACGCGATGAACGGTAATGTCAGTTCTGTTATCTAGTATTATTACAGGACAAGATGATGACTCAAATATTTACTATCATTATTGCATTTGTGAAGTATTCAAACGAATGGCAAAGGACTCAGGCAGGGCGATGACTATGGTGAAACTTTTGTTATTGAAAGTTTTAGTTTTTGTAGGGCCGAACTTTATTCAATGTTAATCATAGTCATCTTCTACTTTTAATCATTAATACAATTAATATTATTATGATTCCCTGTGACTAGCGTCTAGTGACTGGAGTTGAGCCCGTGACAGCACAAAAGGAAAGTTAAAAGCATAAAGTGCGTGCGGCAGAACAAATCTCTCGTCTTTCCTTTTGTTCGTGCGTAACTTCCTGAGAAAATTTAACTTCCTCTGTTTTCACTAAAAATCATTTTCCATGCTGCTTCACGCATTTTCGGAGGAAGCTTTTCAGCACTTGGTTCTCCCACACTATCTTTTGTTTTGACGCCACAGCAAAGCATCAAGGGTGGACCGTCACAGTCACAGTCATCGTTGCGTGCAGCGCGCTGCTCCTGTTGCGTTTTGGTTGGTTTTATCATTTTATTTTAATTCGGTGACTAACAGCAGCACACAGTGAGCAACAGCAAAGAAACCATCCTTCCTCCATCCGTTCATCTACGCTACACGGCCTCGTGACTGGGATAAAGGAAAACCTCGAAAACCTCGCATAATACAAATTCAAAATTCTCTATTATATCTTGTGAATTGTGAGAAGCAATTCTCTCTTTCAAGAAAGCACTTTTCAATTTGTAGGAGGATTGTTCAGTTCTTAGACGAGATGTATTTCTAAAAGCAGTGAAAAGGCCACATGAAAGAAGTTTTTAACTTTCCTTCGCATTCAGGACTTGGGTTAGAGAAATCTGAAGCTTCGCTCTTATACATCTTGGTCTTCATTTGCGTAACTGCATCGCTACTTGCATAGGACTCTGAATAGCGCGGAGCGTCAACCATCTTTTCATGTTTACCTAATCTCATTACTCACTTTGTGAATATTTTCTGAATAGAATCATCCGCTGAGCCATAATACTTCTGCTGGTGTTATCATTAGCAATCAAAGCCTCGTCCTACAAAGTATAAATCGAACAATGGCTGGTGCTTACAACTGCCTTGCTACAAACAGCGTGGGTGCAACCGTCAGTAACCCCTTCCACCTTCAAGTGAAGTGTAAGTCACGGCTCTCATTAATTTACGCTAGACGCCAACTGACCATTTGCATTGTTTGTTGTTTTGGATCTCTGCTGATGTTATTCCAAAAATTGATTTCCTTTTAAAACAAGTATTGCAATTAATGGCGATTTTCTAAGGTCATATGTTTCAGAATCAATCCGGGCCTGCCTAGTGCAAAAAGCATTCTAAGCATGTTTTATTAAAATTCTTTTGATAATTGCTTTTACTAAGATTGCTTTCCGCTTCCAAGAGCAGAATCTCTCGTTTCACTTAAATGATTAATTCAAAATGTCTTCCCCATGCGACATTGCAGCAGCGAAGACGACAGTCTCCTGTCTCGTGCATCCTTTGAACCAGTTTAATGAAAGATTCATTCATTTTCTCAAGTTTTCTTGCATTTCTTTTTCTTTCATTTTTTACTCCATCCCATCTCATCGTCTCCGTTGTAAACTAAACTCATCTCAAGAGTACGATGTAATAATCGTTAGTTCTTTGTTTCTGAGCCTTCAAGCCCTGGTTGCTTTGCCAATCTGCATGGGGCGTTAGATTGTGTTCTGCGATTGCGATTTGCAATTTGAATCCGTTCTCATTATTTTCCTCTGCTTGTAGTGAACCGTTTACAATATTTATGGCGACTATTATTCGCGTTGATTCGTTCCAGCGCTTTTCTCTCAGTATTTGAGATTAAAATCTTTACAAAATGAGACAGGCATTAATACGCACTTGTGATGACAATAGAAATAATTTTTGTAATAGTATTGTTAAGATTGATGTCCTGCATTTGAATTCATGCCGTGAATATTTAGCACTGATCATTCGAGGATTCGCGGACTTCATTTTTGTTTATATGCACTATTAATTACAGAATGCATTTTCTGGAATGAATTACAGGTTTCACTCACATTGATATGCATTTGAGCAAATCAATCAAACTTTTCGACAACGCGCAAGGGCCGTCTTGCAGCTTTGATCCAATTTTGTCACAGAGGCTGAGAATATTTTTCATGAATGTAGAGCAGTGGTTGTTAGCTTATTTGTATTTTGCAATGGCGAAGTGTGACAGGACAGAGCACCCTCGCACGTCGTGGAATGATAGAATGGGTCCCAGTGTAAACAAGGACAGAAACATGCTCTCTCGACAGTCTCGGGAGAACGGCGTGTAAAAGAGAAGAGGAAACGTGAGAGACACGTGTGGTGGTGTGATATGAGTGCCCTCATAGAATTTAAAATAGATATTTTTATTTTGCATTTTATTCTAACCAGAAGCAGAGGCTGAGACGAGTGGAGTTTCTGCTCCAAATTTAATGTATATAAATTTCTTTCTTTCTCCAACCCAACTCGGTCTAAACCTTGTTATACGTCTATAATGGAATGCAGTGCTCGAAAATTGTATTTACCTACTCTGCGAATGCATGTAGTAGTGTTGGATGTTGGTTGGTATCTGTAACGAAATGGTTGACTAAGTGAAAACAAAATAGTAAAAGCACGCTGAATGCTCCAACACTGTTGTCCGCATGCATGCACGCGGAAAGAGACATTCACCAGCCTGCGACGTAGACTGCAGAATTGGATGAACAAATGAGTAAAGTGAATGGGAAAAGAGGAAAAGGGAACCGGAAAGATGTGGCATTTGCCATTTCACTTGCTACATTTGAGCCCAGGCCACAGCGAGTGCTTGCACATGTTGAAATGGAATCCACACTCATCTCGTCCTCAAATGTCAACAAATTCAAAAACCGTAACGTTGCCTATGAATAGAATGTACGCACAGGAATTTCTTCACTGGTTGGTATTTTTGTTGGTGCTTATTGAGTTAAAATATTTGAATTTGCATACCCACACGCGTAATGCGAAATTATGCGAGTGTGTCGTGTCCAAACGATGGAATGCGCGTGCATCTGGAATGTGTTGAATATGGAGTCTTGTGTGCGGTTTCTCTGCATTCTCGTTGGCAAAATATGTCCAGTAATTTGGAGAATTTTTCAGAACACATTTTTACACTTTCTCTTCGTTTGTTCAAAGCATGCAATTTAGCTTTGCAGATGAATTTGGACTTGGTTGCAGTCATTTATTGCTGTATCCAACAAACAGCAAGAACGCACGAACTAAGCCAAATTTAGCCCGTGCATTTGATATATCATTGGGCTCTGTAATTTGCAGCCAAGTTTAGTCAAGTGAATATTATTTATAGTTCTATTTCGCACTGAGCGCGCCTGGTGCAAGCAAAACTTTGCTTTCATTGCAATCTGCGTTTATGGTTCCTGAAAACGGTCATTTCTAAACTCCCAATTCCATGCTCCGACTCCCGTGAATTTGTGCGTTTTGCTTTTATCTTCACCATCAAATATTATGTACACGACAAGCTAATTGAGCTTTTACATGCATGCACAACAACCGGTTTACGCAGGAGTCCAAACTTTCATGTATTTCTTTTTGTAGAACGCTCCAGTTGGAGTTGGAAATGGCTTTGAAATATCCTTAGCCCTCCTTGATTCTGTTATTCGTTAGCTCATTTTTGATTCGCCTGCTGAAGTTTTACAGGAAAGCTTACCCCATGCAAGTTTGACTTGATGCATTTTCCATCGCCCACCCGAGAATTATAATTGCTTCATGGAAGAAAGTTGGCTCTTGTAGCTCGAACAGAACAGATTTACGACAGCTCTGTGTGCTATTCTTCCATGTCTAGCATATTTGCATTGACAAGTTTTAGTTTTCAATTCCCTCGTTTTCTGCCTTTCAAAATAATAATTATCGAAAGATTTATCAGGACGGCACGTGCTTCATGCGTGTTGTCATTCAATCGCGTGAAGTTTGATAACGTTTAATGAGAATATTGAATGTGTTGGCGAGGGCAATGGGAGAGTAGTCACCTTTGCGAGGGTGGATGTGTGATGCGTGGGCTGTTTGGAACGAACGGGACCAAATGAATTAGAATTTATTACTTGGTCGAGTGGCGATTGGCTAATAAATTCTGGTTAATGACCATGATCAAAGGAAGCTAAAAATAACGACGGTGGTGGTTGTTCACAAGGTATCAAAACAAATGGATTATAATGGTGCATCACAGTCCTGTGTCCTTGTGCAAGGGTGCAATGCCTGTAGCAATGCGAAAAAAAGATGAAAGATAATTGCTTGGGTTAAAAGTAGTGGAGCGATACAAAAATAGAGCACAAAATTGGATCAATAACATTTTAATTCATTTAAATTGCATGTTGCATTGTCACTATCCGCTGCCCAATGGAATTAATAGTGTTCTATAGTCTGTCAGGCATTTCAACTTAACTCACGAATGTATACAAGTATTTAATTACACAGAGACATTAAGAGTTTGTAAACTGCAATTGTAAATGTGGAATATATTGAACCAAAATATTAAACCAAGAAATGACTGGCCGAGTCCTGACTGTACGAATCCATCAGAGAGAAAAGTTGAGACAGATAGCCGTGGCATTAGCGAGGGAAAACGGAATGAAAAATGCGGAGACAGTCTACTTTTTGGTTTCATGTGCGCGGTGAAAGTGATGAATGAGATGTCTTTTTTGCAAAGCAAAGTGCAAGCACAAAGCCAGCCGAGCAGAAGCAGTGGCAAGATCCATTACTGAGCAAAGTTATATTTATAGAGCAACATGATGATAGAATTTCACACAATGAACGCGGCCGGGCAGGCCAGTCCATTGTCCGTAATGTGTAATGTGATTATCTGATATATTAGACACAACAGAGAAAATAGTAGAAAAGATAAACTCTGCCGCGAACAACATTTTTACATTCCTCTTCTCTGTCCACAGTTGGTCCGGTATGTAAGGGCGAACGAGAATCTGTTGTTGGTGTCTCGAAAGGAGAACGGGTCACAATTAAGTGCGAACTGGAATCTGATCCCCACGACGTGAGCTTTCGGTGGGACCTCGCCACGTCTGGGCAAATGATACAAGTTTCGCCATCGCGGTATCAGAGTTCGGGCTCGACGAGCATCCTGCACTACGCACCGGTCTCCAACCTGGACTACGGATCCCTGTTTTGCAGAGGAACTAACATCATCGGCACGCAGATGGCTCCGTGCATCTTCCAAGTTGTTGCTGCCGGTAAGTGCACTTCTTTGTTCAAATTGTGCTTTCACTTTGTGCTTTTTCGGAGAGCCGCGAGCTCCATCTGCAGAGCCGGTTTCAGACTTTTGGCTTGTCTTTCACCGGGATTGAGAGATGGAGCGTGAGGAACACGAATACGTCTAACCTGTTCATTTACGCAACTTTATCTGCTTTCTGCTGTAAATTCCATCTATTTACCCATGACTCGCGAAAATTATTCGAGACAGTACTGAAAATTTTACGCCAACATCTTCTAAACTTATTGCAAAACAGTTTGTTACTGATTCAGACATGATACGACTGTTAATTGGCAGAGTAGGAGGTTTGCCCACAACACTTTCTCTTGACTTTGACTTGATGTAATGAGAAAATCAATGAAACAGTGACAGTAATGAGTACCTGCCCGAACAGTGTAAAGATCAATCAAATTAGCACGCTTGCTTAAAATGAGCAGCAGCTATTTCGTTCAGTCCTTTGATCTTGCTTCACAGAACGAGAATTCCTCCTTTGAACGTGCTGCGTTCAATTAAACGAGAAAGCAATATATTTTCAATTATGCTCACACCAACACTTCGTACGCACTTTTGGAAAGTAACACTGTCAGTATGATATGAGGTTATAATTGATGACATTCTTTTGATTCACAGAGAGACCGTCCCCAGTGACCAACTGTACCGTGTTCAATGAGACAAACGAATCAGCCGAGCTAGTTTGCGACGAAGGTCATGACGGTGGAATGCTACAGCATTTTGTGCTTGAAGTCTACGAGAACGAGTCATCCGAAATGCGTTACAACGCGTCCAGCAACGTGGCGTCGTTCCATCTGGGGAATTTGAGTCCAACAGGCACCGGGTTTCGAGTTTACGTGTACGCGGTAAACAGGAAGGGAAGAAGCGAGCCTTATCGTCTTGATGAACTGATTGTAAGACAATCAGAGAAGTACGCAGGTAATGCTGCACTGCAAATCGAATTTTGTACTTCCTTTCGCTGTCAGTAGTCAGTAGCACAGAAGGCAACAGCGGGCTAGGTGTGTCTTCAAATTTTCCACACGTTGATTCAATGCGCTTCCTGTTCCATTTTGATAACTCATGACAATAGCCCAGATTCTGTTTGTGCTCTGTTCTAATACGCTAAAATATATATTTCCTGTGAAAACCCATTTTCACACGCACAATACAGTTACGACGAACGCACATGTGTTTCCCTTCGAAATTTATTTCATTTTCTGCTCTGCTCTCCCATTATTCCCGACGCACGCATCCTCTCCTTAGAATTCCATTCTACACACATCGCGCCGTCGTTCCCTTCCGCTTGCAGACGCGAGATTCAAACACTACCAGCAAAAGTCGCACACGCACAGAACACGCTTTATTTTCAATTCACGCGACTTACGGATTTCATGTTTCGCTTTCGCCAGACGCAAATCTCGCGATTTTCGGTTCTGAATTCCAATAATGTTTCCCTGATTTGAATATCATCCTGGCGTGAACGTAAACCAAAATATTTGCCGTGTGGTTGCATGAATATAAATCCTGCTTTGCCAGCCGACACGAGGGAGTAAATCATTCTTGACTTTACATTGCTGAATTCAAAGAAATTCAGGCTTGCAGTTTAGAATCTTGAAGCTTACCCTTTTCACCTGCACGAGCGATTCACAGGCATGCATGTGGAAAGAAATTAAGCTGCAATTAAATTTCCGACGCTTCACGCTCAGATTTCGTAAAGGTGATAATTTACATTAATTTGTCATTGTTTATTATTTGCAGTCTGTATTTAGTTTTTGAGAACACACAACCAGTGCAAGTAGCACTTAACTCCTTTGAACCCAGTTCAGCCCACACCCTTTTTATTCCAGAACTTGTTCGTGTTACATGATATTTATTAATTTGGAAAAACAAATATTTGCATGCTGTATAAATGTCTATCGATCGGAAAGGCAAATATTGCTAGTCGAATTTCTCTTCAAGACAAAATACAACTGACTGCAAATATATGCAACTTTGGTGACAGAGCTTAGAGCTTGGGATTTTAAATGCGATGCTATTGCAAATTTTAAGAGTAAGTAGCGAATTACTGACTGAATAAATACGACGGGATCCGACAATGAAATATTTCAGCAGCTTTAGGTTATGGTGTCCTTTATTTCAGCCGTGTCGCCGTCGGACTACTCCTGGCTTTCGTTTGCCCTGTCCGTTGCGATCGGAGGAACGGCCGTGTTTTTGTGTGTCGGTTCAGTCGTGATAGCGCGAGTATTGCACTTCCGTTCAAGGCAGCTGAAACGTGACTCGAAGAAACATCACGACGAAACCGGAAAGAATTCCATGGGGAGTTTGCAGCATCACGAAAGACAATTGGATGCGAAGGATGGGATCTCAGCAACCACGATCGACGACAAGGATCCTGACATCATCCCTTCTAACATTGGTAAGGAAAACAAGAAATGTGTTTGCAGAAAGTTTAAAGAGACGGCGTCTCGGGTCCTCGCCTTGAAAACAAAACCGTTGTGTGCTGCGTCTGTCGCCATTAAATGCAATAAGCAATATTGACATCGTTGATCCGTGAATCGTTTCGTTTTGCTATCAGACGACGAAACAAAAATGAGAGTAACAAAACTTTGGAAAGTTTGTTGACACATTCCCGACCGCCCAGCACCAAAAGTGGAGAAGCGAAGTTTAAAGTCTGGTGTACTTTTTATAACAAAAATATTCTTTCCAATTTCGTAGTTTTTACTGGGAAAACTTTGTCATGCAGCAAAATTGCATCGTTTTTCTTGACGCGAGTTGAGGCATTTCTTTTCACGGTTGGTTCCCGCGATGCAAAACTGAAGTTAATTGAATCGAATTGTGATTCGTCACTTGAACCATTGAACCTTCGCCTTTCGTTTTTGAAATTGGATGTGCTCTTGTGTTTCCAGAACATTCAGCCAGTCTCTCGCTATCGAATAACATCGGTGGAGATAACAATGGCGGGACGGGAAGCAGTGGCACGAGTCGCGTGGTTCGATTCGGTTCTGGAATCGCAAATGCATGTTGTCTACAGCAACAGCAACAGTCAAACGTAAGTATAAAAGCAGTGCTGAGTGTGTGGGTCGAGTTTCAAACGTTGAAAGTTTGTATCAGTAGTGCTACGATCAGATGATGAAACGAAGTTGAGCATTCAATTTCAATATGGTTTATGCCAATTAAGATGATATTTCAGTAAAAAAAAAACTTCAAGCGTTTTTGCGAGAGGAAAGCTGGTTTTTGGTACACATAAGAATGACTGCGTACGCACATCGTTTCTGCGTACAGCAAGTATCAGCTAATTAAAAGACAATCTCAGCCATTGATTTTTTCCGGATGTGTCGTGTTCTCGTGTTTGTTGATGTTGATGGATGATCACGTAACTTGAGCTGAAGATTCAAAGTGAAAGCACGCTGAGATTAAAAAATATTGTTTAGATAACGTCACGTGTAGGTAGCCGAAAACGGCCGTGCCGTGCAGTGAAAGAGTTGACTATTGAAAACCTCTGCAGTGTCTGAACCGTTCCCGTAAGACAAAACGTGTCGTAATGTATGTGCTAATCACTTTGGCGCTAACACCATGGTCACAAGTTGATCTTCCTTGCTCACAGCGTGTATCATGTTACAGTCACTATCTTGTCTTAACGTTTTATGAACAAGGATGAATTAATGATGGATGATTATTTTTCAAGCCTCCTTTCTCCGCCGTTTTCCTTCCGCTATCCTCTTCCCACACTAAAGCCCAAGAAAACGGATGAATTCTTTTCTTGTTTCAGTTTGTTACGCATCCTCTGCCATTAGATCATCATCATCAGCATCTTGGTCATAAACGCCAAACACCATCCTCACTGCAACACCAACGCCATCATTACCAGCACCAAGATGTTCTCAACCGCAGCCAACACCACCAAATATATGGAGATGAAGAATTCGGAACGTTTCGTCCGTACCGTGCAAATGAGTTTAATCCTTCGATTACAGGAGTGCCAATGTGTGAGCTTCAACCGCAGTCTTCTCCTGGAAGTGGTAGCCAACTCATGATGAACATAAATACAACTACAATACATCAGCCACCGCATCCTGCCACGTTGCTGCGCCATAACACCACCACAACCACAACCCCGAATGACCCAACATATTTTGATACGAAACTTATGAAACAAAAATTGCTATCAACAAATGTTCCTGAAAGTTGTGTTTGATTCTAAAAGCTATATTAGCGAAAGCCCACACCCGTGTTCGAGTTCTTCATGTTCACGCTAGTATTATGTGAAATTATTTTCTATTTCGACGTCGGGAATGCTTGGTTTAAATGTCTTGTCCGTGACAAGCCAGTGTTGTGAAATATGTACGTGTTAAGAAAATGAAGCTTAGATAAGAAACATTGTGCTGCTGCATGAAATTTAAGAAACGAATAAAACAGCTCATGAACTTGTTTCACTACTTACGAGGTATTAACATTTAGCATTTTATGGCAAGTAAAATATTAACGACTCTTGATTATGATAGGTCGTAAAACTTAAGCGAAAATTTAAAGCCGGTTTAATTGTTTAACTAAGACTAACTGCGCCTGCTGTCCTGGTCCAAAGTGCGTTAATTTATCGTCATTTAATCAAAAAAGGTGTCTCTGCGCTTTATACCGGGAAACTGCACACTTCATTACATAATGCGTTGGCACACTGAAAGTAAAGGAGGTACTTAAAATTATAATCAAGGAAGCACGCGCAAGGCTCTCAAGTAATGATGAGTACTTCATTTCACTTAATTCACAAGGGAACTTTGGTGCTATAGGTGGAGCGTTTTGTGGCGAAGGATGCCAACTCCAGCTAATTTTAATAAGTGTATCCCTCCCACACCCAAACTTACCATCTTAGTATTGTGGCTGCATTAATTTTCAATTCATTTCACTTATCCAAATTTTGCAATACAAGGAGAAAGCCAACAACCCACCCTGCTGCGATACAAGGCGACTCCAGCGGAATGTTAAGCAGTCTGACTTCTAAAGACGGCGCAGTGTGGTGCAGTATTTAATTTCCAGATAACATCTTCATCTAGATTAAGGAAGATCCATGACAAGGGTTTCGAATTCAAGCTGTGTAAACTTGACAATCAAATTAAGATGAGGGTTGAAAACACGGAAGAGTTTTTGCCACTCTAAAGACTCTTGCATATTCTGGCTCAAAGCAAAGGTTGAAATGAAGAGTACAGATTTGTTGAAATAGGGGACATTTGAGGACAAAATCCCGACCCATCCGCGCACGAAATAGGGTGACGTTAAACAATGATGCTTGTCACGTTCTTCTTTAACGGTTTAAAGGAATCTTTCGATCATTGCCCTCATCCCCGATATTTGTACAAATAGTATCGCATGTCAGCGAAAGCAAGCGAATTTATGATATCCCCAACTGAAAAGGGTCCTACAAAGACAAAAAATAAATGGAAACTGTATACCTCGACAAATTCCGACGCTTGAAGAATGGGTCAAATCTCAGCTTGACTTCTGACTCTGGCATCTTGAGATGTTGAAATTATTTGTAGTGGTATGGACAAACTCATGAAATCAATTGCAGAAGTCTAATTGGCAAAAACAGTTCCAGGAGACATTTTGGGAATTGAATACAAAAGGTCAAGTAACGCTAATGAAAAGACGGATTAATTTAAGTCTTTGCCTGTGGCTGAACGGGAGGTCTATCAAAAATTCAAAATATTTTAGCACCCGAGTTATCTGGATTTAACTCGATTGCTTATTGAGCCTAAGATATATCATCAGATGAAAAGTTGTACATGAGAAGAAGTGTATCTTAGATTAATCTGAAAATGTATTCAAGTCAAGTTCGCCGTTTCATTTCGTCATTCATTATCGAAGTTGTGGGATGAGAAACCCGATCCCCATCATTAATATATGGGCTTAATTTCTACTAATAGGAAGTACCGCGGCATTTATGCCAAACTCAACACTGCACTGGATAAAAGTTAAACAGTTAATTCGGCGAGATAAAGAAAAGTTGTGGGTTACATTGCCAAGGGCAGAGCCGACTCTTGCAATTGAGAGTCAAGCAGGAATAGAAAGGATATCAATCGTATTATTTTATATTATTCGAAGGAATTCATCGTGTTGGTCGTAGTTGGCGAATTAATGAGTTGAGAAGAAAGGAAAGAGTATAAGTTTAGGAGTCCCTTGGATATTTTTCAAAGATGGGAAGTTTGCAAGGCCGGAGCGAGAAAAGCGCTGAAAAGTCCTTTCATTTAGCAGTTCAATGGACTGCGCCCTTGGGGGCGATTTGGCGGCCGTTTGAAAAGAAAACTGCTTCAATTTTTCTTCTCATTGTTGCCTTTCGATTCCTTACTTTCTGGACTCGTTAAGAAATCTTTTCACTTTTCCTTGGCGTTGAGATGCGTGGAATATAACAGAACGATAGATGCAATCTCCAAGCCACTTTCTTCGACATTCTGCTGCTACTTCTTCGCACGCGGTCACCGTGTGAAAGGATAGACAAAAAGGACAAGGACAAAGTGCAAGTGTTTGCAACAGCAAACCAAAGAATGAATGTCAACAAACACCACTTCTTCACAAATGCCCTAATTCTATCAAAACGCCTACACTCCTTCCACGATCCGCGACACGGCCAACGGAGCTACTTTGAATAGAGAAGGAAGTTATATCGTAAATATTTCATTGTATATTTCGTTTCGAGTTTACTACCCGTCGCAGCTCGAAACATGGTAGATGGTCCTTCCTGCATTGCACTTTACAATCAATTTGATATACGGACTCGTGTTGCATTGCGACATGCAATAATGCACGTCAAGAATAAAATTTTACACTTCCACCAGCGCGCTGCGATATTGGTATGATTGATTTCCGCACTTTCTTTAGCAAACAAGCACAGTGAAGTTTATTTACTCCGGCAGGGCAATGCGGTTGTTTTCTCGTCGAGTATTTATTGGCACGGATGCGTAAACCCCTTTATTTGATTTTTGTCCTGTCATTTCATTCTATCCTAAACTTGCCATCCTGGCGCTATACCGTGGTTGCGATGATTTGACTTTTCATCTCTCGGTGATATCAATTCGCGCATAAATACAATTCGGTTGGGTAGAAGAAAGAGAAACCTTGTCCTTCCTGTTTTCAAATCTTTATTCCTCGAGCCAAAACAAAAGTGTGACTCTTCGTGCTCTTTCATATTTACTTCTTGCATCTGCATTCCCTCCTGCAGCAGTTGGGAAACATATTATTGCGTTTGGTTACGCACAATGATTGGTCGAACTTTGTTTGGGAAGACATTCGTAAATTTTTCCCAAAGGAGGCTTGATATCTTCACTGTAGAAGAAGCTTCATTTCATTGGAAAGAACTCGACTCTCAGTTCAACAAAGAATGGGTGATCCTCATCCGGAAAACTCCATTGAGTATTGAGTTACATACTGCACACGTATAGTCGATTGGTGAATTTATAGAGCCACTTCTGGGCTAATTGAAACGACTACGAATAGCTTCAATAGCTGCTGTCAAGTTTACATTTTATTGGCATTTCATAGAGATCAGGATTGATTATCAACCATACTACGTACGAACGTAGACTGTTGTGACCGTACCGCAACCTGGAAATTGAAAAATAACAGTTTTCCCAGTGTCATGCCAGTAACATTATTACACATGAGGTGGTCGTAGCAGTAATGACGACAATTTGAGTTGACAAAGTGATTCAACATTCAATTGCTATTATCGTAGGTATTGATGAAGAAAGGAAGGGAATTGAAGAGATGACAGACAGTTTCACATCTTGAGAGGTATCTTGCTCCAAGTTTCGTAGGATGCAGGAATTCGGAAGGATGAGAAATCTTTGGAAACCAATTGGGAAGGAAGACGCAAGGGAAAACGAGACGACACCACCAGAAAGCTGAGGTAAAATCAAATTCAAATGAATTTCACGAAGCAGAGTGAGAAAATGGGAAGAAAGAATGATTGCAAGGAAATCAAGCATGGGCGGTTATTAACCCACCACCCCTTGTCAGCTGGCAGAGCGAATTCGCTGTTACATCTCATCATTAAAGACGGAAAAAGTTTCCTTGCAATTGCAGACGATTATTTTCAAGGCCAGCGTAAAACGGCATCAAATCAATTCCATAACCTGCAAATAAACTTCAAGGTCTAAATCTCGTTTGAAGAAACGGCCCTCGAGTGATTCCACATTTAGGCCCCTCGCTTGGCTTTTGAACAAACAGACTTACTCTCGAAAAAAACAGTTTGTAAGCGTAATAAGATAGTGCAATTTCAAGCGTCGATTCACACGCGCACTGTTTGCCAATAAATTTATTGCTAGCGTACAATGCAAAGTGATGCATCCCATATTGAACCGTATGACGGTGGTTGTGATTCACTCCAGCAAAATAAGAACTTGACACTTAGGAAAATAGAAATTGAAAAAATAAGAGGTCTTGTATTTTTATAAGTCTTTTTGCTCCATCAACTTACTTTCACTGAATTTCAATCCTGCTCCGCTCTGTTCAAAGATAAAATGCGCGGAGAAGAATCATGATGTAAAATTTTTATATTTTGTCGGGGTCTCCAATCCATACTACGTATTCGTACTTCGAGTACAGTCTTTGTGTGTACAGATCGACTTGGGAACGGGAAGGCATCACACAGACGGAGACGCCGAAACAGCCAAAGCATATTGGAAACAATGTGGGCAGCATCGATATCCAGCAAGCGCGACTGATATTATTGCGGTTCCCTTCCACTTCATGTGGTAAGTTTACTGAAACTCTTCAATTGGAAAAGTCAAAGGTGAATTGACAATTTTTACAATTCCACAGCCTCAGACTTCGTCTTTGACTTCACGTTTGTTAAGAAATTCCAGATTGTCTTTGATTTCCGACTGCTATTGATGTAATTGTTTTCAAAATTTGTCGATGTGATGTGTTTTTACCCTTTGTGCTGATCGGCATTTCCCTCTCGAACTCAAGGAGGTCCTCAGTCCTGACCCGATAACGTCTGCTTCGCCTGTTAATCTCAGTTGATGATGAAGGTTGATGCAATTGAGAGTCCACCATTTTTTTTGCGTGCGTACCAAACCCGCCGATCCTCGACGTTGTGGATCAATTCTATTCAAATTGGAGTAAAGTTTACATAAAGTCTTCCCACCTTCAGCTTTTCTGTTTGCACTTCAGGTTTATAAATAGACACCCGATTTTTACTTCAAGTGCAGAAGTGGAGTCATAGTGTTCGTGTAGGCTGTCCTTTCGAAGTTGACACTTTTCATCCGAATTTGAATTCAAACCTTCGCGTGCTTGGCATTTCGCATTCTCTTTCTCACTCCCGTCATTATTGCCATTGTTTGAAATGGGATTTAGTTCCATTTTTGACATTGCCAACTCAGCCCACTGAATAGCAATCTGGCAGGTTTAAGTTCAATTTTATTTTGTATAAATCATGTTCTCAGCCAAGTCAAGCAACTCAATACGTTCTCATTTTGATTTTAACCAAACTCAAGGCTCTTCTGTGTGGCGGTGTGAGAGAACGAAATTTACTTCCTTTATTTCCAAAGTTGTTCGCCAAGCGGTATGGCGCGGCAGCCCTTTAGCTACCTCGCAGAGGAAGAAAATCTAAACTTCTTTCTCTTGGCTTACTTCACATAAATCAAATATTACTACACATTATGCCATATTATTTCATCTGAAACTTCTTTTCTATTTTCCGCCTTTCTTTATCTTGTTCCAATTTTTTATGAGTTTCTTTCCTCTTCATAATTCTTCCTCGCCTCCCGACTCCAGCATCAGCCTGAAACATGAACTCATTCTTCATTTTATTGACTGCGTGGCACATCCATTTTGGCAGACTGCGTACAGGTTAGTGCCCAAATGCCAAGAAATATTAAAACAGATTTTAATTCAGTGCGAACGGTGCTCAATCACAAAATGAATGGAAGCTGGCTTATGAAATACGGGCTTTTCATTGCATCTGGACCAAGTTGGGCTAATCAAGAAGAATGAGAGAACGTAGACAGGTCAAGCTTCTAAGTTTTGAAGATAGTACAACACCACAGACGCAGACCGGCCAAGCGACTGGCCCAAGTGCTACTGCTACGTAAAATATTGTTACTAATAAAATTTTAAAATTCATAAACTCGACTGCATTGCTGAAGTTGGGCCATTGCTTCAGTTTCCAGCAAGTGTGTGCGGGAGCAGGTTGCAGCCCATAAACGATGTACTCACAAACAGTGAGTTGAACCGCTCAGTAGAAGGGTGAAAGTTAAAAGGCATTACGAAAAAATTTTAATCAAGGAGTCTTGCGGCATGAAAAGATGAGTTATTATTATGTGCGGTTGACAACGGACAGCACTCGTAGGACTTGAGACACGGCGTTATGTTAGCAGCAGCGGATGGGACGGGGAAGGATGCTACTCTTGCGCGGTGCGTAATAATAAAAGATAATTTAATGGGTTCATTACATTTTCTTCAAAAGTTGGAACGCCGTCGCAGCGAGTGTGGAATTCAACCAAGACGGTGCGTACTCTGCCGTGCCTGTGCCGCATCATGCGTGTAATTCACCTACACACTTTTAATTTCTTTTACCGCTAGTTTTGATGCAATTATTATAAATGGTTCTCGTAATGTGTCTTGGCCTTAGAAAATTGCATCACGCTGGAAGTAATAAAATATCTCGGGAGATAGAAGTTGCATTTAATGGCCACTGCTCAACAAAAGCTAAGCCAACCATTTCACTCCAACCTCAAGAGCTCGCGTTCCCACTGAACAACGATCGCACCTGTTCATTTCTATTTTCGCAAGCACTGGCAACAATGGAGGCATTCAACTGACCAACCAAAGTCGCCTTTCATTCCGAGTCCCGTTTTCGTCACTGTTGTGGTCGTTGTTGCTGAGCACGTTTGCCCACGAAACACTGTAGAACGCTTGAAGATTTATGTGGAACATTCCCCGCTGAAATTCCTTATCCAATACCAGTATACAAACTGTGTATAGAGTAAATTCGTTGCGATATTCGATGTGTATTCATTTTAGTGGGACAGTGTAAATAAACAGTAGCTATTCCGCGATGAAGATGGGAAGTCAAACCGAGTACTCACGGCACGAGTTGACTTCAAGAAGTTGTTGGGTGCCTTGAACTGGCTCCCAACGACGACCAAAACAAAGAAACTTTTTTCACCTGCTGAGTTCTCCACTTTTCTGCCCCGCTCTCCGCTCGACTCGGCTCTTCTTGACATTCACACCATTTGCATTTACGCACTGACTACCAACTGCTTTCTTCGGTCCGGGTTATTATAATACTTATTGTACTGCTTGCCAAACCACCATTATTCTTCCAATATTAGAATATACGCCGCGAAGAAGTGGAAGTGAGGGTAGAGGCAAAGTCAGTGAAAGGGCTTTGAAAAGACTTTCTCTTATTTACTCAAATCTTTTTAGTTGTCATTTATTTTAGAATTTCTTAAAGTGAATAAATGAACTTTGACTGCCTTTCTCTTGCATTTCTGATTCCTCCTTCTTCGCTTTCTTCACTTTCACCTTTCTTTTTGACCGTGGGTTTCTCCAAAGTAGAACACTAAAGTAAATTTCACCATCTAAATAATTAATAGTACGAGTGAAATATGAGCACACATTTTTGGGGTGGCTGAACAGCAGCGGGCCAAATTCACATGCTTAATTTGTCCTGATAGTTGTGACACTTTTGTGAAAGGGGAAAACTTTAGAATAGAAGTGAACCGAAGCATAAGCCGACAAGACAGAGGAAATTGGATCTCTTCACTCGGAATTCCTTTTAAACCGCTGCCATTGCTGTTTCTGCTGGTGGCTTTCTTATCAATAAAGACCATATTATTATGAATCCAGCAGTGTGTAATAATTCATCAGGACAAAATGCCCATATTCACTGTGTCGGTCTTTACAAAATAGTTTCTCATGGCTAAGAAGGGCTGGCTTTGCCTGGTCCTCTCGTCCCAGGTTACTCCTGAAGAATTCCAAAATTCCACGTATTTCAGGTCCTACTTCTGCCGTACCTGTAACAATGTGAACTGCGTGGCGTGGCTTCGCTCCGAGAATTCGATCAAGTCGAGTGTACATTCCAAGAAGTGAAGAGGAACGATGATCGTGGCCATCCGTATAATCATATGTAATAAAGTTACATGCACCGAGAATTCCCAAGGGTCAGATGAGCGTGCGTGGAAGAAAATATTCAATATGAAATTGAGAACTTATTTTTGATTCAAGCATTGTACTTACGCATTCACTTCATTCTCTTGGCCGCTATTACCGAGTTCAATGGAATCTTGACGCAATGCGTGTGCGTGTATGCCGTATGCTCCTACCACGAAGCGAAGCCTGTGCTGTAATGTAATGTCTTCGGTCGCACTTTACATGTTCATAATAATAATGTCTGACCCGACGAAAGTGCATGAGAATGAAACGATGGGTGCACTTTTTCTTCTGGACAATGGCATGGCACATGGCGTTGCGCTGCCGCCATGAAAAGTCCATTAACTTTTAACATCTACCTACATCGACGTTCGAATGTTATGCACTGTTTCAAATAACATGTATTTTTCACCGATAATGTTACGAAGCTGTAGTTGGCCTGCCAGGCATCGAGCTGGCTCTTTCTCAGTGTCGACTTCACGTACACCGGCTTCCTCATAATAATTTCGGTGGAGAAAGCTGGAGCGAGTAAGAAATATAATTCGAAATGTCATTTACGACAATGAATGGGTTTGATATTATGCGCTTGAAAAATTCGCTCTCTCGATGAAATGGAGCCCGTGAATCATTCTTTCTCCGAATAAAAGGGTTCTTGTAGGAGAAAAGAGAGACTTAAGAAAATCATTTTCTCTTTCAGCCCATGCCGCATCGTCATTCTCTCGCCTACATTATTCCACTTGACTCTTGGGTCTCAGCGCGGCGACTGTAACTGGAATCAGGAATCCTTTCTTCTTTCGTAACGTCATTATTATTTGCTTGTAACCTTATTTACCTTGTGTATTACAAACATTCACGTGCCCAATAGTAATTTCCTTCCCGTTACGCAAACGCCTTTGAATTCTTAGCTGCTTTCACTGCACTGTGCTGTGGCCTAATGCGAATGAGCGAGTGCGATTCAAGTATGCCTGACCTGTGGTTAGAATTGCCCATCTGCAATTAGAATTTTTCCCGTCCGGCCAGTTTCATTTCCGTAAAAATGACTTAGACGGCAATTAGGTCTATTCACACATATGTCCGCACATTGCACTCGATTTCTGCTTTACGACCTTTTAATTACGCCAAACGTTGCCCTGCTGCAAATTGAAAATTTTGCAGGGAAATTGAAACTTATGCAGCGACGATTATGATTCCCGATAAGGAAAGCGACAACTCTTGAGTGGCCGGAACAAAGTTAGTCAATGTGAACCAAGAAATTTTATGCTTAGCCAAGCAGTAATCATATTTTCGGTCGGATGAGGAGATTCGAATGAGTATTTCGAAAGAATTGATTGACTGAATTGATTTCACATAACCCAACCCTGCAGACTAATTAATGTGATCAAAATCAAAATCAAATTGGCAGGGTCGCAATCCTAAAATATAAATGTTACACATTAAAATACGAAGAAATACCTTCAGAACTCCGGAGAAAGTTGAACGTACGTGGCAAAGGACGATCAGAAAGTGAATTTGGGTTCAGATTCTTACGTTTGATTCGTGAACTGTGGTGCACTATAATCGCACGGCACGGCGGGTAATAATATGGGTGAATTTTTTGTGTCGCTTTCTTCAAATTTGCATTATACAACCCCATGATCTCTTCTTTCAATTCTTTCATATAATTTTGCATAACTTTTATAATACGCAATTCATCCGACTCTGCGACTCCGTATTTGGTGACGGTGACACTGGGAAATTCAACATCTGTTCAAAATATTATGCATATCGTAACATGAAATAATCTCAAAGAAGCTCGCACCCGCGAGCTCGAGCCTCGCCTTCTGCATTGTACTGCGGCCAGGGAAGCCAAAGCGAGGCACCAAACTATCTCTTTCATTCTTTTTAAAGCCTTCTCCTATAACTTCATTAAATTTTGTGAACCGTCCTGAAACTTTTTCTTTATGCAGCCTATTTTTATTCTCTACCCAACGCCGCTCCTGCTTTCAGGGTGTCATTTGAGATTTTAACTTTTTTTACTTTCCTTTGCTCTCGCACTCCCTTGTGTGGTGCGTGGAATTATTATGGTATCTTTTCCAATCCGAATTGAACGGAACTGATGACACATAAAACGAATCGAGAAATGCTACTTGACCACCAGTATTTGGTTTAAGATTTCAGTGCTTTAAGTTGGCGTCATTCCTTGGATTAAATCATGTCACAGCACAGGTGCACATTGATTTTCCGATTTCAAGGAGTATAGACTTTATTGTCAGTTTTGTGCATTTCTATCAACCTATCCGCTCGACTAGCTGAAGAATGCAAGATATACTTGGACGCTGTAACAGTGCGGATGCTGAAGTCTCCTCCCTCTAATATCATCTGAACAAAGTCATGATTTCAATAGAGAGTAGTTAGTCGTAATGCAATAATAAAATGTAAAACGCTGGTGCGGAGGCGAGAGCGAGAAAAATGAGTCCTTTCTTCGAGCTCGGAGAAAGCTAATGTGAAAAGTTTCTCCCGAGTAAAAGCGACAAAAGTAAAAAAAATTGGAAGGGAAATTTTGGTTAGTTAAAATGTCAGATTGCTTAATAAAAAGTCTGTGTTTCCGAATTCAAATTGGTTACACCAGTGGCTGTTGCTCTGCGTATACTATTTGCTATTCCTGGTTGCTGCCTACTTAAAACCACGTAATTGTCCCTCGCTTGGGGATGCCTGCGCTTTGGGCTTTGTTATTCGAACCGTATCATATGGGAAACCACGGCAATGAGAATATAGCCGTTCTTGTTGAGACAGTGGTCAGCTCGATTAAAATAGCGACCGAGTTCGCAATTTATCACGTTCGAGAAAGGTATTTACCACAACCAGATACTAAAATGTGGACTCTGCAAAAATCGTGTACACATACACAGAAAAGAAACTGCAGGCGTCCACAAACACGGCGCCGCAACAAAAGCCCGTGTTGGTAAAACGAATTTGAAAAGGCGAATGGGCAGAGGAAACATAAAAAATCGAGAGAATAATGACATGGGATGGGAAAGTGGGCATTTAAAGATGAAGTTGATAGAAGAAGAAAAACGACACGGCCAAGGAAAAGTATAGCAATTTTCTGTTGCGCAGACAAGAGAAGAACAATCGCATCTCAGTAATCGTGAGAGAAGTGAAAGTGAATAAATGTGTGAAGCCTTGAAAAATAGTAAATCGAACTCGTTGAGCAGCCACAGCCAAGGCGCACGTATTTCAGACTACGTGCGATTACGCGAGTCGGGTCGATGTGAACATGTCGATTGCATTTTTATTGCGAAGGCTCAGAAGAAAGTGCAGCCGTCAATTCTTCAGTTGGCACGCCGAGACGTGTTAGAAATTGCACTTCCATCTCCTGTGAGAGATTCCTGCGTTTCTACGCATTTTCTGCGGTTTTCCCTGTCTGAGTGAATTATATCATCAACATCTCAGTTTGATGCGGAATTTCACCGCCTGCCTTTGTCTTGCAAACTGCACTTTCGGATGCTGAGCTGCAGTTTCCTCCGCGGAGAATTGAATAGAATGCATGTAATGCGCTTTCCTTAATTCAATTCATACAAGCACAGGCGCACGCAAACTTAAGTCTGCGTAATCCGTATAAAATACAATGGCCAGGAGCCACTCAAGATTGACTCATTATATTAATATCATCTGCACCGCATTGCACTTGTATTCGTAGCGCAGTAGTGCGAAAGGAATCCGGAGCAGGATGCACTTGATGCTCTCTCCGTTCTGCACTACCGAAATGAAATGAGAACCATTTTAGCATTAAACTGCGTGCTTTCACCGGATTGTGGATGCGGAAATAAATGCGGTCTTTCATTTGGTTTTTAAACTCTGGCCATGATTGCTGTTTTACGAGCTCGGAGCTTGTGTTTAATGACAACAGCGCTCACTCACACAGATTGGAGCACTGGAGGGGAAGCAGCTCAGCTAGGTAAAGACAAAAATGTGCGCGTCCGTGAACCTGCGATGCCATAAAGTGCTAGCCGTGAGCGTGTTATTGAGCCAAAATGAAAATTATAAATCATGTCCATTAACTTGGATGGAAGCAAACTCTCATTTCAAATTCAATGCAAAGAGATTAAGCATGATCAAATTTCAAAGCGCATATGTCTCATCTCGTCGTTAGAAAACCGCTCTCAGGCTTTGTCTAGATTAATCGCAGCTCGAGCTCCGTGAAAACATTATTCGTTACTGTTACCAGTTGTTTGAAGGTGAAGGCGGTTACTTTCTCTGCATCGCCTACATCATCCCGGGAGCTTTCGGATTTCGATGGATTTGTGAGGATTAATGCGCTTAAAATTTGAATAACATCAAAGCAAGCAACAGCAAACGTCACGTTTAGTTGATGTTTTCAATGCCAATGAAGCAAGGGAACAGTAATTAGTATCCAAGAGCTGCAGCCGACTGAGGTCGAAGACGAATCAAGAAAAATACTGTCTGAGTGCTTAAATGTCATTTAATGAAAATAGTGTTTTCAATGAGAAGTAATTAAGCTTGTTCCTGTTTAAACAAGCGCCATCATCACGCACAAATTGTACGCATGCCAAGCAAGTAAGGAAGCGATCATGGGTTTCATATAATTCAAGCCCCGCTCCATTTAATAATTTCAATCAGGAAGGCGTACGCTCGCTCAAAACCACTTGGTTTGAGTAATCCTGTGGTGGCTTATGTATTATGAAATAGGTTATGAGCTCCATGTCTGACGCTGCCGTTAGCCGTTTGGCGTATCTCGTTTGTCTCGCGAAACCATATGCATCTACGCGTATACGCATAAAGTAAAGCGAGTACACTCAAATTGAAACTTTAACTCGATTCATTTCCATCTTGGCGAACGAATGAGTGAAAGCTCAAGTATCAAGCTCCTGCTTCCAGCATGCAAGTTTGATTAGATGGATGGTTAAATTTTCATGGTGCATTATGGATCGTTGCTTGCATTTCTTGAGGCTTTTCCTTTCAACATCATTTCTTCATTTCTTACCATCTTCTACCGTCTTCGCTCGTCGCTCCCACACTGCTGCTGTATTGTTGCACAGGCGGAATGCGGTTTTCAAGTTTCTAGAAGAATAGCGACTCAAGAAATTGAAAACTGAGAAATTATGAATATGGTAGCACATCTTCTCGTGACATGTACGCCTTTCGAGCTTAACTTTCCATTATGTATCCAGTCAAGGAGATTACTGAGCAGGTTTTGCATGGCATTGCACAATACATGACCTGCACATATCCAGCTTTCTTTGTATTCAAATGTACGTAAAACTTGCTCAAGTTTAGAATTGTAACGCATAATCTGCAACTGGATATTCAATCGAGATAGTTGTTAAAGTGGATCTAAGTTTAAGACCCGTTTTACTTAATGAATAATCTCGAGCCCTAAATGAATAGATTAGGGCGAGTTGCTCAAGTGAAGGAAATTAAAGGCATCTTAACTAATTTAACCAGAACAGACAACTAATTGTTATTGTTTGTGTTGCACAAACTTTTGAACTTATCCGAAACAATTACTGAATCTAAGTTGTAAGACGTTATCAAATCTGTGTCCTATTCTATACTGTACTACGTGAAAGGGTCGATCCATGTTGTCAAGGCATTGTCGTAAACGGTGGCGACTCTGAAACCACATATAATTCATGGTAATGTTCGAGGTTTATATCCTCGTATAATCTTAAACAGAAGATGACAAGGGGAATAAATGCAAACAATTTTAGAATATAAATAAACTGAAATAGAAAAGGCAATAAATAGCCTAGTCTAAAGTGGCTCTCTCCTTTGGACTCTGCCTTGGCTTTTGATTGTAGTGTCACATCGTCGTGGCCTGTTTCCCAAAGCAAAGCCAAACTCTTTAAACTTGAAGGTTTTAAGATCGTGGGAAGGTGAAGCATCATTTCTTATTATTGCAATGGAGCACATCTTCCCAATGCAAAATAGCTTCACAGCGTTCAAAGAAGCAAACACAGCACTGCACTGTGGAGAGCAGTCACTGTAGTATTTGTGAACTCGGCAGGTTTTGTTATTCTGCTAGTGTAAGGGAAGGAGACAGAGACAGCAATAACGATAAAGACATGATTTGAATGGAGAATTCCAAATTGTTATGTAAGAAAGATCAGCGGTGAAGACGACACGGAGGAGAGGAAGAAGAATAAAATCTAGTCATCTCAATAGCACGGTAATAATAATACAGGATTGTATTGCTTTCTCAAGAGAGGATCAATCTTTTCTCTCAGCTTCCTTTTCGTGGCCCGCTCCTCCCGCCACCGCGCCTGCACGAATGGATCATTGCGATCAGGTAGTTGCTGCTCTGGCCGTAGTAAAAGTGCCAAAATTTTTTACAACGAGAATGACAAGAATGGCTGAAACGACTTCCTCAATCTCCTCGCGTGCATACCGGCAAGTGTCGTAGTAATGCCGCGACAATAGATAGATCATGTCAAATTAGATATGCATTTGGAAAGAAAAATAGATAATGCATACGCCTAACGTGCGGAAGCCGGCGCTGTACGCACAATTTGCATATAATATATGAGTCAACCTTTCTTGCTCTCATTTCCAGCAATTTATGGCGAATTTCTTGAACCGGCACCGCTTTTTGTCACGGAGCACGGACTTTGAATTTTGATGCGTTTGGTGTAAGTCACGAGTCTCAAACTGGCGATGTGTGACTGCAACTACGATTTTGCACGACTACTGAATCCCTCCCGCCATTCTCAGCGATGGACAAAGCATGGCAGGCTGACTCGAATGAATTTTGTATCTGACTGACAATACGAACAAGAATAGAGTTAATGAGTTTCACAGCTTATAAAAATCAACTTTCACAATGAACCTGTTTACTTCGCCTGCGGGAAAGAGCCCCAACATACTTCACTGTGGCCGAACTTGTAAAAGTTGCCAAGAGTTTGACTTCATGTTCCTTGAGGAGAAGATAAAACCAGGCCGATTTTAAGCTCCTTCCATCGGGCACTTGTACCTTTCATTGTTATACACCTCGTATGTTATGCCTTGCGTATTTTGGGCATAGTTTACTAAGTGTTGTTACGCAGAGAGCTGGTCATTACTAATTCAAAGCACATTCTTTGTTGTAACATTCGCAGTTCACTTCGAACCAACCTTAGCCCGACTGCACTTGAGTCAGATGAAGATCACTTTTCCAAAAAAACAACTCCTTTTCGAGTCTCCAGACAGTCACTATTCCTCCTGCCTCCGTCGACCAAGCACCTGCGACCATGCGATGCGATGCACAAACTGCAAACACACAATCGTTTTTCTGCTATTACTCTCTTATATTTCTTCGTGTTCGTAACGCGAAACGACATGACGAGGATTTTCGTTCACTTTCAGCGTCTGTCGAGAAACGAGCTTCTCCAGTCCACGCCAGGATTATCGGCCATCACCTAACCTGATGGAGATTGGGGAAACTCAAAGATTCAGATGTGGACCTGGGCCATTACCCTACTTGCGAAACGCGGCGCAAAGCAATATCGCCAAAATCCTGCGTTTTAACTACTGGGGCTTGCTCTTCATTTTGTTAATTTGAGCTTACTTCATGCTCGTTCAAGGTCTCCTTTGAGGAGTGCGTGCGAAATTGTTGTAACACTCTTTGGTTTATAATTGACTACGGTTGTTAGCTTTGCTAACGTTTCAAGCAGACTTCACATTGTGAAGTATTTGTGATTATTTAATAATAATAATAATAATTGGCCGCATTTATTTCCAGAAAAGTAAATACGCAATAATTTTATGAACGTTTCCCTTGGCAGGGCTATTAAACATGCATCTTGCAATTTGCGCTTAACGCTAGATAATAAATGCAATGATTATTTCTCTGCCTTATCAAGTCGCATCGCATTTCTTGAAAAATTTTACAAATGTTGAACGGTTATGAACACAAATGAAATAATGCCGACTAAATTAGCATAAGAGATCGGGCTTGGAGGATCTTTTTGTAGGCGGAAATCCGTCCAATTACATTTACCGGTCCGATTTCTACTTGCATGCTGTGAGTACACCAAATCTTCTCTAGTTCAAAATAGGATTGACTGCTGTCGCGACTGCGACCTGACTGCCATACTCCACCAAAATTTCCTTTTACTCCAAAGAAACGAAGACAAACCCATCCAAGAGCAGTCTAATCGCGAATTGCATTGAATATAATCCGTGATCACTGAAGTTGAAGTGAATGACTGTATCAGATTGATACAGTTCAGTGATTTTCTATATCCTAAGTCACGAATCCGAGCCCTGCTGGTCTTTCCATCTTACACGCAAGCGGACAATAATGGCTTAGTTTTTGTTTTGATATGATCGAAAAATAGAGAGGAGAGCAAAAGCAATGTGGTTCACAACCCACGTATTGGCCACTGGCGAAGAGAATTGCTTTCTGCGAACTGTAGAATTGCGCATTGCATTACTCAAAAATCTTGCTGGTGGCTGGTGTACAACATGGTCGTATTCGATTATTATTGCCAAATTCTCAACTGAATTGGTGTTCGACTGGAAGAGATCACACCGCCAAAGTAAAATCACACATGGAAACACAAAATCAGGTCGAAATACAAGCCCCATGAAATAGGACGCAGATTCGAATTCGGACAATAAATCCTTATGGTCCACAGTCCGCAAAGGCCACCGTTCACGCTGGTTTGTTACACTTTTTATGTTACACTAAAGTAGCAGTGGGTCAACACCCTCCATTATTGCGAATTCGGTTAAGCATTTTGGTCCTAACCTCAACAGATTCGACTACGATGTAAGAATACAATTTTCTTCTTTCTCTCCGCTTTCGCTTTGAGTACTGTAGGAAGTGAAAATCTCATAACTCATGTGCTGTGAAGATTTAAAATTGTCAAAATAAATATTCTTAACTTTTCAACTTGGGAACACACTTAATGTTGAAAATAAGCCTCGACAAATTGAAATGTAACAGCGAAACTTCACGCGGATGGAGAGAAAGTGTCAACAATTTAAAAGTTGAAAAGAATCTCAAGTAGCAATTTCATCCATCACTCATGCAAAGCTCAAAGCTGGGGACGGGCACGGGATTGGTGCAAATGTGACGTATGAGCGTGAAGTAGAAACACGAACTTGTGGTGAATGAAATTTATTTCGAGTAATTCTATTCTCATGTGAGTTTCGAATTTGTCAAAATTATTAATTGGATATTTACCTGTGAGACTCACACCATGCATGACAGCACTTCTGTCAAATCAGGATAACACTGACGGCGTTGACTAGAATGACAAATTGGCAGATTTCAGAGGAAGTAATCGGTGTCATTGCAGGCTACGTTTTTAAGAATGCGTCTTATCCATCTTGTAAATCGTCTGTCAGCATGTCAGCATTTAATAATATGGGTTCAAGCAATGACAAAAAGGCCAGCTTCAAGATCAGCATCATTTGTCTTTACTCACGCATCTGCCCAGTTAAAGTGGTCGCTGCTCATTAAGAGAATCACCATTTCGAAAGCTAACTGCGTGTAATGCGAGTGAACACAGTAAAGGGCGGAGGAAAAAGTGAAAACTCTGCGATAGATTTGACTCTGGCACTACATCACGCCATGTTCAAAAGATACGCGAGTCGTTAGTTTATCGTTGTATCAAGTGCAAGTTAGCGTCATGCAGACCCTAACATAAACAGAGCAATATTTACACTGCCACTGCATGAAAGTGAACTTTTAACAACAACAAACCATGGATTACTGTGCCTATTTGTGAAAAGTATTCGTTATCTCGCTGGCATGACTGACTCAAGAGCAGGAGAAGATGATCTCTTTGTTGAATAAAGAAGTTATTTAATAAAGAGAGCAGAACGAAAATTTACTTAAAATGCGGGCATCGCCGTGCTCGTGCCCTGGCTTTGCTTTTGCCCGCGTGGCAGTTTCCTTTGCTTTTGCCGTTGCTTTTGCCAGTTTGTTGATAATAATAATATGATGCATAATGGAAGAAGAAAGGTTGGCTTGGCTGAGTTCTTTCAATTTTTTTTTACTTTCTTTGATCTTACGACGAGTTCAGCCCCGACGCCGTTGCCTTGCCTTGCCTCGACGAGCGTTTTTCCATCCGCGTCCGTGCTCTCGTCTCATCATTATCATTACAGAAGCCATTATTGTTGCTATTATTGCGGTTAAGGTACCTTTATTTTTGTAAACGAAAGCCAAGCCTCTGAGCCTCAAGAAGTCTCAATTACAATACAGTATGCAATTTAAACTTAATGCACGGTTCGTGCTATGCAATGTGCAGGTATTTTCTCCCTGAACGGGTCCCAGAGAGATAACAGGATACAAAAATGTGCATTGGTCTCAATTTTCTTGCCTCTTTCAAGATCCTAGGTTGTTATCGTTTACCTGGAGCACTAAGAACTCTAAACATACGGTTTAGGTTATTGCATTTGTTTACGCAATATTAATATGATTGAAGCAAAATGTTTGATCTTCTTGTATTTATAACGTTGTAAGTGATACTACGAGTAAGCGAGTTAAAAGTATCCAAATATTCAGAACTCAAGGCAAATTGTGAGCGCAAAGATGGGCGGAGCTGAGAAATTTCATACATCTTTCATCTCACTCAATTTAAGCAATTTAGTCAGAGCAAAGCGAAGAATCCTTTCCGAGGGCCTTAAGCCAAGGTTTAGGGTTCTAAATACCGTAATGTAAATAAATTGTAAATGCGATAAGCCGTGAAAGAGTGATGGTTTTGCATGTCGCCAGAAACTCGTGGTGGTACAAGTGTGCAAACATCGTGCATTTCTCATTTAGGCAGTCATGGTGGATGGAAATCGGACAGGAAAATAGATTTCGCTTGAAATGGCGTGGTTGTCCCATCGGACTTGACCAAATATTTTTGTGAGATTAATGAATTTAAAACCGCAGCTCAATTAACATTATTCTCTTAATTGATTTTGCGTGATCCTCGCTCGAACAGATGGCAGCGGGCAATTAAACTTCTGACCAGCCTTCGGGATCTCGGACATGGAAAAGGAAAGGGCTCTGAGTACAAACTACCGTAAATAATGGCTATAACACCACATGCGCAACTTAGAGAGAGAATTTATCATTTTCTTTTCGTGATAAACTTTCTCCTGCTCTACCATTATTATTTCAGTCGAGCATGCATTCATTGCATTCATAACTTTGGCCAAGTCAAACACTCCTACTGGGCAACTTTCCTCCTCAGTTTGGAGTATTATGAATACAACGCGTTTATACTTTATACGGTCCATTGTAGTATGGAAATTACAAACCATAAAACGTACAATAAATCGCGATACCAGATACTCACAAATGCCCTTTGGTCAAGCGCGGACGCCTCAACGCACTACCATACAAAATAGAAATGGCCAGCCAAAAGCCAGAACTCGCTGGAGCTTGCCGTGCGGTGGCAGTGCCCATAAAGGTTGACAGGCTAATATGCTGGAGATGCTAGTTTATGTGCTGTAAAAATATATTGCCAAATTCGGGTTTCAGAAATTAGATTGGGACCACAAACTCAAACTGCGCCAACACACCCTCCAACTAAAAACTCGATTTACGCCGTCATTCGTCAAACGCTTGTGGGCAACGAGCTTTAAGCAATGCAGTGTATTCGATCTTTCTACTTGATAGTGAGCGACTGTGCAATTCCGAAATTCCGATATAAACCTTCAAGTTTTCCCCAAACTTGATGTCCTAGGCAAAAACAGTTTGATGATCTACGGAGACCACGTCACTCTTCTCCAACCTTAAGCGGAAGCAACCACGGATCAGCTACTACAACAGAAAGTTTCCGTATCGCGCGCGTGTTACGATCCCAACAATACCAATGACATCAAATCAATTCCAGGTTCTTGAATAAATAATGCATAAATTGCTTTGCACGATAAAATTGCCTTCGCGCTGTTCACTCTGCCAAGTGAAAAGAAATTGGCTTGATGAAAGTTTGGAAGTGGGTCACTGTTTCTGTGCACAAGACAAAGGCCTCTCCACATCAGTAATTCGGTATAATTATGCATCCTCATTACTCCTGTCTTGTGTGTCTTGAACTAACGGGAAGTGCGTCTTACGCAGATTTCAGGCCTTGGATATTAGCAGCTGATGTTTAAGCGAGGAAGACCTCCGAGCCAAAATCATTTCAGTACAGCCAAGTTTGCTTAGGATCGGGATCAATCTTCAACCACCTTTGCGTTCTCAATTTTATGTTGCTATGATATCCTATCCCTAAAATCGAACCCGTTTTCCTTTGCCTTTCGAGCAGGAATAAGTGCAGAAACTTTGTTTATTTCGGCAGTATATAAGACAGAGCAGGGAATGAGAAAATTCAATGTCCTTTTATAGCGGTGAATGTGCATTAAACCACTTAAGGAATAGACTGAAACCCTAATTTGCTTACTAATGACCTCTGAGAAGCACTAAGCAGCAAACGATCGAAAGTTCATAAATATTGAGAGCAATCCAAATCCACTACAACCACAACATTCAGTACGGGACAACGGCGACGAGGAAAGCGTCCAAGTGGTATAGTTTGTGAATCAAGATAAAGCTAGGCACGAGTTATTCCAAACACAGTGCAGCCAGCCTCTGTGCCTCTGCCTTACAGAGGAATTTTATTGCAAGCGCATAGGAGACAAGTTGAATCTCAACAATCACGGTCCTGTATGCCGTATCATGCCAATGCTTCCTCACATTGCATCACGTGTTGGATACTAGATCCATTAGAAGTTAACTTTCTGTGCCCAATAATGAGCCGATCAACCGTCTTGGCTTGGTCTTGGTCTTGTCGGTCGAGCTTGTAGCTCATTTCAGGTCGAGGGAAGACAGGAACCGCATTGGATAGGCCGCAAGTGCGTGCATGGTTCAATAAGCAATGAGGCTCATGCAATACGCCCAGATCAATTTAATTCAACTTTACTCCATAAACTTCAAAGTCAAATTGAGAATCTCAATTTCAAAACTTTAACCTCTCGATTACTATGATCATGATCGTGGCCGTACTAAAAATTGTGAGATAAGTTCGCTGCACTAAAACAAAAGGGATCTCAGAGCAAGCGAACCTGAAAAATGCGGTCTTAAGTTCAGTGTCATTTTACTGCATTACTTGAAGTGTTATGGCGTATGCGTATGCATAATTTGAAAAATGGAAATTTTATACCGCACATCCTTAAGTTCTGCTGAAACTTAAGACTTTCGTTCGAGGGTTTTGTATCCGATGTGCTTTTTGCAGGTTACGTCATGCCTTAGAAGTAATTCGAGTATATTATACGGATATCTTCTTCGATTCCGTCTACCATCATGCACTGCGGTTGCAGTGGTATTTTCATTTTTATGATTACAACTACCTATTCGATATCCCATTTGCCATTTCCATGCGATTGTCTCTTTACTACCTTCCGCCTTCAAATTTTCAGGTTTATGGATTTGAAATTGTGTCAGTGAGCACAATGCGGGCTTGAAAATCTCAGCCAGCCAGGCCTGGAACTGAAAAGCATCTAAGAGATTAGAGGTGAATCATAATTCATTATTTTTCATTTTACTCAAACCTGCTTTTCATATAAGTTTCAGCCGCCCGTGAGTGGCTATAGTGCGTATATATGGTATATGGAGAAACTCTGTACTCAAAAATAGTCCAGAGGGCACTGAAAATAAATAATTGCAGTCTTTCCACCTTCCAGTAAAATATTGTTAAGAAATGTCAACATGCACATGAATAATGTTACCTCACAGTATAACAATATGATTTGTTATTTGTAGCACAATATGTTCGACGTTCGATCCCTTACGCTTGTCGCACAACGCACAATATGCCACGCGCTGCATTTTTGTGATGTCAACTTTCCTGGTGCAATAATGATTCATGAGATTCAGGATGCCGATAGAGTAAGTACAGGGAACAGGGCAGGAGGAGAAGGCACCACGACTCAGGAGAGCAGCACTTGAAAAAATATGAACGATCGTTAGTTATGGCTTGGCAATGGCCGTACGCATGCCTTTGGAGAAAGCCGATTCGCGATGCAGGCTCGGTTACGGTTTTATTGGTAGCGATATTATTTACAGTAAATAACTCAACTACTTTCTTTCTCCTCTCGTGAAGTGAAGTGATGCATTGGCAAAAGGTGCATCATCCACCATCGCCATCGCGTCGCCATTGGTAATTTCATGTATAATGTATATCGTATTTTATATGCATTGTAATATTTAAATATTTTATTTATTTCCCCATTCAATTTTTATGGAACATTCTTGTGCTGCCTGCTGTCTGGCCTAGTCGTCTTCTGTACTGCAGCCAATTCGGTGCATGAATAAATTTGTTATTGAGTATTGAGTTGACATCGGACTAGAATTTATTCAGCGTGCAACCTACTTCGAAGTTCGCAACGGAGTCAGGCCCGGTTGAGCCCATTCACTCATACCTTTCCCGGAAAATCTTCTTATGCGAATAGTCTTTAAATAGACTCATTCATATTCACACTGTCTCTTAAAAAGTGTTGTGCAATTAAGCTTTAAAGTCTCGCCACCCACACGATGTCAATTCTAAATAGTCGAGGATGTGACACTCTTTGAACCAGGGGACAGAATCATGAAACCCGAACCTTGAGTGCGTGGAATCTTGTGAATTCTTTCTACAAAAGTCCTATTTCATATTTACCTATTTAAGGACAGGGCGCAACAACCTTCGCCCAACTTTTTGCCTCAGTACAAACATTGTACGCATACTTTCCAACTAATAAAAAAAGTTTCGTCTTTGTCTGCTGTGAAGAAGATTCTCAGCCAACGGAACGAAGTTCAATTCTCGTCTCTTTTTAAAGTTGTTGCGTTTTACGTTGGCGTTTGAACAGACAGGCAGAGCACAACCGTAAACTCTTTCTTCGAGAAAGATGGGATAATGAAATCTTCGAAGAAAGGAGAAAAGTTAGACCATGCATGACTTTTCACGAATACTGATGATGTCTTTTTATTCATTTTTTTCATACTTGCTGCGCGCCATGGCCCAGACGCAAGATGATCGGACGGCTTCACTGTAGGCCTTGCCCGTGTGCGTCACGCAATTCTTTTCTTTATCAAATAGTTGAATCTTTAAGCAACAAGAACAAGTTTCAGTTTCTGCATTCTCCTTCCCGTCTCGTCTCATCACTCACACTATTAAGGAATTACAGCTTGCGCCTCAGCTGCAGTGGATATACTCTGGATACGGAAATAAGAAGGAAACCGGCAGACGAATCGTCGTCCCAAGTCTCGGTCGCTCCGATTCCAGCACGTTAAACTATGGCGAAGTGCAATCATAATAATAGTCGTTAGCATCTGTGTTATTATGTGAATACGCCTTTTATAGAGTACTTGATTCACTTTTTCCAAGTCATTGATAATCCAAGTCTCGCGAAGTATCGTTTTGAGGAGAATAAATACTTGTAGTTAAAGTTGTTAACACGGCGAGCCCTGTCTGTATGAGCATAGCCGAGTCGAGCTGACGAAGGATGTGTAATGGAGCCACTTTTGAGACTCGTCCTCGTGTGTGGATTTGAATGGCAGACAATTTGAGTGAGATGTGATATTTTATGATTTGAAAACGGAGAAAGAATGAGCGCTCGATGGGCGAGAAAGTAAGGTAATGCTCATCCAACGACTGAAACACCTTTTCCTCCATCGTGTATTGTTTCAGGAATATGTGCTTGGGGTATTGGCTATGGCAGTGATACGACGCACAATAAAAAGGACGTGGAACGCGCACTTAATGCTGCTATACATATTGAAGTAATGGCCCGTCCTCGTTTCTCGTCCTGCCTTGACGAAAGCAGTGCGCAGTGTTATGATGTGTAATTCGCAGCAGCAGTGTAATGCCCATTGAAGAGACAGCGACAGGTATAAGTGTCAGTTTCTGTCTCCAGGTTCGCTTAATGGAGTGTGAATAAAAAGTATTTTATTACAGACACCCAAAAATATGTATTAATGATATTTCAGAGTGTTTTTATTATTGCAATATCGCACATACGCTTTCACTTTTACTACTACGCACGCTACACATCCATGCATTATAATTATGCATTCTTCTCACTTGTTCATAATAGCCGTATTAGATTTCACATTTAGATATCTTAGCACATACCACAGCCCTGCCTGCCTGGTACGGCTACATGATAGCTTTGTGTATCGCGAATAGAGTATAAGAATACAAAAATCGAAATTCTCTATAAAATACAGTAGCAATAGGAGTAGTACATGTAAGTCTTTTGAAATTAGAATTTGTGTTTCCAAACCATTAATCCTTTCTTTGTACTGTACAGCGAAGAAGTACACAGGAAAGTTGGTATTTTAAAAACAGGTTCGCATTTAGTGCACGTGGGTTTATGTTTAATAGATTCTGCACGCGCGATGCGATGGCGGACTCGAACTACACACAACTTTCTGGTAATTGATTAGATGCTAATTGCTGTCCAAGTACCCTAGAGTCAATATTTACAACCATTGTGGTCGGCTGTCCGTGGAGAGTTGTCCCGTACGCCCCGACGTCCACGTTCTGCCGCGTTTCCAATTGATGGTGCTATAAAATACAAAAGGTAATGTTACTCGATACAGCAGTGAATCGGGCAAATAATTATTAGTGTCAAATGCACAGTTATTTGCGATTAAAATGGACAGACTGAGAAATTATGGTTCTCAATTTCCGCGCCGAGCTTCTGCTGTGCACTGCACAGGAAGTGATAATGAATCGTCGAGTTGATTCGCAGTTCGCAGGAGAATGCAGGTTAAATGTGAATGGCGAATCGTGAGTTGTGCTTTCGGGACATGCCACATGATGAGTCCCTTGTGGTCACCGTTAAACAAAAATTTCCACACAAAATTCCGACAATTATACGCTCAACTCGGCGGACGGGAAGATTTAGTACTTTTCAACTGTCAACTTGAGACAAAACAAAATAATATATTATCCGTCACGGTGCTGCTGCTCTTGCCTTGCCTACTCTGCTTCCGTCTACCGTGCGCTGCACTCGAAAGTTTAGCACGCTGGATTCTCCAGCTGAATATGAGCCGGATTCTACGCTCGAAAGAAGTTGTGATGTGTTCAGGGAATTTTAGTTTATTTACGAATTCCAGACAAGTGACTGTATTACTGGAAGCGAAATTAGTGCACAGTGCTGAGGGTAATGGCATCATGAGCCATGAATTCCAGCAATTACATTCACCGCGGATGCACGATGTTAACCCGCGCACCATGTAATGATGATAATGAATTACTGGATCCTGAAAATGAACTTTCTCTCGCGCATCACACTTTCTTCACCACACCGCTCACGTCTGTCCGTCTTTGTTTTATTCTGATCAGGCTATTCCGCTCATTCTGTTGTTGGTACAATAAATGATGTTTTTTTTCCTGCTTCCTGCACTGTGCTCCGCTTCGCTTGCTTACCTTTATAGGCAACCCATTCGGTTTTCCACGAAATACGGTGTAATTTGACATACTACAAGGCATTTGCTGCTGCTCCATTGTTGTGAGAGGGAGGTCAGGCTGTCCAGACCGCAGAAGATTTTTTTCCACCATGTTGAGAGGAGGAGTAGACGACCCGTAGCGAAGTTGAGTAATTTCTCCGTTACTCAGACGGGAGAAAGAGTTACCAATTCTGGGAATTGCTGCAAAGAAGGAACAAAGAACTTTTAGTGTTAGAGAGTTGGAGTTGGTGTTAATATGCACGAAATTGAACCACTTGGCATTTGGAAATGTTGGCAGCGGAAATCAAGCTGTACAAGTAAATAATATTAATTCTAATTCTTGGAGGCCTCGAATGCGGCTCTAATGCGGGCAGACGCAGGAAACAGGTACAAATCACGCGCTCATCTAAAATTGTTGAACCTCGCTCTCGCATTAATTAAACTGCATGAATCAAATGCCCTACTAACTCTTAAGCAGGTAAACGTCGCTGTGATTCTGCGAAACATGCAGTTTGTGCATGCCCACCCGATATTCATAATTCTATTTATAGGCGAAATTATAATCCTCTCCGCGTCATGCAATACACCAAAGTTGGAGTTCCTGTTGACAGTTTGAAAAATTGGATTAGCAGACAGGCATACAGTCGAGGCGAGTATTTGGTCTTTGATTCTCGTTGATCAAAAGCCTCACACAACGATGAGGCTTTCACTGTGTGTTACGATTACGGTGAAAACCTGGATTCCGAAATTCACCTGCCGTTTGAGCAGAGGAGCAAGCGATGTAATCAGAAATTTCGACTTTGTAAGCAACACAGATTCGCGTCGAGTAAAACGAACACTTTGTGGAGATTATTTTCCACCACTTTCCACGCTATCTGCACGGTATGGCATTATTATTTTCAACTCATCAGATACTTTTAATCCTTCAATTTCACTTCGTCCTCATTTTAAGCCTTCTCTAGAACATGCGCTGCCACAAAGTGCAGAAAGTGGCCTCGCAATTTATAAAAACAGTAGCGAGCTGCCAGCTGCTTTCATTTTCCGCGACAAAACAAACCACACATACCCATATGATATGCGTAAGCATGGACGTAGAGTAGACAGATATTTCATAAAACAATAGGCTCGCCATACTACTAACAAATCAGAGCACTTCCTGAGTTTAATCCAACATTTAACATACAAAACCCAAGCTAGACACTGACACCGTCAGTATAAATGTATTTGCAGCTATGTAGTACGTACTTTGGCGAAAGAGATGCTTACAAGGAAGGCTTAGTTCAAAAGACTCAAGTGTGACTAAGCATGTGGATTTCCTTCCTTTTGTGCGAAACTCAATACTTAACTTGAAGAACAGTTGAAAAGGCGCATTGTGCTTTCTCTCTGTGCGTCTGGTTTTCGGAAGTCGGGAACGCACTTGGCGTTAGTGTTGACCAAAATAATGAGACACTGCGAGTGGTTAATTACTTTGACTATCTGCTCCTCTTCGATTCCATGACTTCGACTTTCAAAATTTCTAGCCTAATTGGTTCGGCTCAAGTCGCTAAAAATTGAAGTCCAAATTACCCTCAAGTAGAAATTAACCTTTATTCGGTCATATCGCGTCGTTAAGAATCACGCACGATGTGCATAACAGCAAAACTTTTGCTAAAACTAAAAATCCACGCTCGCGAAACGATTATCTTTAAAAAATGCGGGAAATTCTGGCCCCTAGATGTTTTATGGTAGCAGAGGCATTAGCGACATGCATTAATGTAAGACAACGGCACGACTCGAATTTGAAGAATCATGCCATATTCAGGCTTGAATGTCCAAAGTGTTAGCTGGCACGATTCTGACTGAAATTTAATGGGCTGGAATTTTATCATCACTCAAACAAACCGTTTTATCAATCAGAATAATGGTACTTTTTGGCAATCAAGATACGAAATCTCAAACAAAACCATCATCAATCAGACGAGTTTTTTTTCATATTTCGCACACGTAAATTCAATCATCCATCAAAAAATTCTTTTCATAACTCACTAAGATTATAATCAGAATGGGAGAGTCAAGTTCAACATTTATTGCCGAAATTCGAGCTTTCTTAGCTCCAAGTGAACGCTTTCTCGTTTCTGGCCAATTGAAGCATCTTTCGGGATGAGGGCACTGAGACAAGCCCCTCCACAACAGGTAAACCGTTAACAATTATAATGCTTCCGAAAAATACGCATGGACAAAAAGGATTTCTCACAACCAGTCGCATTAAAACTGATACTGTGGTATGGGAAATACCTGGAGCTACAGTAATTTATTTGTCTCAATGACGCTCCAGTTTTCATAACGAGTTTAGCATGTTGCACCAATGAACTCGTCGAGGGCTCTAGTCATTCAATTGATAAAAAGCATTATTTGAAATATTAAAATGATTCACAAAAAAATATTTTATAAACACATTTATTTGATGGATAAAAAGATTTTAAAATTCGTATGACGGTGATTGCTATTTTCATTTATTGCTAATTGATAAAGGTTTTATTTGGATGATGGTTGAAATATACCCCAAATTTAATTACGTACCGATTATCATTTTCAAGACCCATTTGCTAGCGAGATTCGTTTATTCTTTGCCTTTATCGCCGCGTCTGTACGAGTGTACAAACGACATTCAAAACGCCAAATGGAAATGCGAGGTGATGAAATATTTATGTAACATTGTAAGCTTTTCAGGAGCCGATGGAAAGAAGTGCGAGGTGTTGAGATGTGATGTGATGAGAAAGTGTTTTGTTTTGATGATGTCTCTAAACAAGAAATTGCTCGCGCGTTTAGATGAGAGAAGCGGCCGGAAGAGAGAAGCATTAAAAAGTTACGTAATGTGTTTCTCGACTCGCCGTACCATTTTTGGAGGGGATTAAATCTGGATCACCATCATCTTCTCCGCTGTACATGTTGGCCACAATGTTGGTCTTTGTAAATGGATTTTCCATTGATGAAGCATCACCACCACCGTCGTGATGAGGTTTTTTATTGTTTCCCACCGAATGATGATTGTGATATAATTCATCATGTGTTGAGGAACGACGCGAGTTGCGGAACTCATGACTAAATGATTTGTTCAGTTCAGGATTCGTGCTGCTGCCAATTGGATGGAGTCTTCGATAGAGGAGAAATGCAATTAGCGAGAAGAACGCTACGGCGAATGCTGCACCAGAACCAATTATAAGAGCAATTGTTGTTTTCTCCAAGTCTCGTATTTTCGCTGCAAACAAAAGAGAAGACAGGAATCAAACATTGCGCAATGTTATCGTGGATTCATCAAGTTCCATACTACATCAACACGGCGCAGCAGATGCACAAAATTTATAAAGGAGGTGAATACGATCGATACAACACCATCAGCATGACTTATACCTGAAAATAAAACACGGACTAAATACGAATGCTTTGGAATTGATTACTCATGCTGATTTTCCAGAATTCATGAGCCGATTTGGAATTTATTCTTAGATTTCAAGGAAACTACTACTCCGTCCTGTTAATAATAGCATTTGCTAGATTTGTACGGTCGTACATAAGACATTGCATTCAAACTTCGGAGCCATGATTCATTGACAAAGCAAAGCCATGAATGTTAGGCTGCAAAAAAAGTTGGCGGTTGGCAGAAATGTCATTAGTAATTCTAATCTAGAAGCAAAACGCACGCGTCCAGCTCACTTTCAGGCTTCCCGTGTCCGTACTCCCGGCTAATTGAATTGTGGGTTCTGCGCTTAAATACCGGGTTCGTTTAATAATCCGAAAATAATAACAACTTGTTTCGTGCCACTAAAAATACTAATTTCTTTTAGTCTGGTAAACGCAGGGCTTGGGTGAACTGTGAGCAGACTTAGCTTGCATGCTGTCACTGCCACACGCTTGACTTCACTACAAATACAAGAATAAAGAATGGCCATTTGTGCATTAATCCAGTCCAGTAATGCGTACCACAGGCACAGTCAGAGGCACAAGTTCTTTAACCCACTAATTCCATTTGTAATATTTCGTATACACATTGCACTTGTTTGTATTCAAGTGGGAAGTCTAATGCGTTTACTTTAATGCTTTTCGCGATAATCCTTACATGAAAACTTTCACTCAAGTGCGCTGCAAGTTCAGATTTGCGTGTCATGAGTTGGTGCGCAGATTTTCGTTGGTAATAAGAATGCTGGTTTAGTTTTATACCCGGCCAGTGTATGAAGGAGCAGTAATAACTAATGATCCACAGCTTTACCAAACGTCACCTTGCCCAGCCTAAGCTATGAGCAGTGTTCAGGCTACAGGATAATAAAACTAATTATTACTCGTAAAAGTCATGCCCGTGACTGTGCTGAACAAACATTTGGTGTGTACCTTGCTGGCCACTGATTCAATTGCCGCGCACATGAGCTCGCGAAATGAATAGGGCCTCGTACAAAATGACCTACTCAATAGCGTTTATTGTGAGTTCATTTGTTCATTTTCCTGTTTTAAATGGTAATGGGCCTTCACTCACCCAAACTGCTTTAAAGTATTACTTTAGGAATTAGAAACACCTGAGCTGGTGTAAGGCTTGGGGGTACTATTGTTTTGTCACGAAATCTGGTCGAAATCCAGTAATCGGACGTTTTAATTGGACATAACTCCAATGTTAGTACTTTGTGGTGTCTGGCAGCCTGAGACCAATCTAAACCCAATGCAACAAATATGAACACACAGCACACCGTACCGTGTGCTGAGGAATGCTGACCATTCCGATTTCCCAAGTGGAAGCGTGCTCGCCAATTCAACAAATCAAATTCAATAGTCACATTCCAGGAAGTCACGAAAAACGATTGAGTTTATGAAAGTAAAGCATTCATGTTTTCGGTACTGCAAAATAAGTAGAGCAAACTCGGATATGCTAAAGCGGACGTAAATTTAATGCAAGGTGGAGCTGGAAAGGTTAGTATGCAGATTTGAAAAATATTTTGTACCGGCGCGCTAAACTTCCATGGCATACTTTAGCCGTGTATCGCAAGTCTAACACCACGCTCAAGAGGATACGGGAACAAGAGTCGATAGGCAGTGAGAAAGAACACTACTCTACACCAACACGGCACGGTACAACACACAATGGCACTTCCGTGATTGAAAACTACCAAAACTCCTTGAGGGAAACATGAAACTCCTCATAACACACATAATACAACTTGTTCACTTTACCACGCAGCAGCAGCAGCATAAGCGTGCAGCAACTTTCACTTCGTCTTCACAATAATTCAAACAATGCGCCCGTAATGCCGTAGTCATGCACACATGCAAGATCACGCCTTACCCGTAGTCATGCTGAACCAAATTTGTACCGTAAAGTTCCTGGAGAGTTTAAAATATGTTTTCTCTCGTGTAGGCCAGGCCATATTTTTCGTATCAAAGCACATCGCATTACATATTGAACTTTTTTTTCGTGTTACGCGTTATTGTCGTGTACTACATTATTTTCATGTTCCTTTCTCCATTTTTAGCTTCTTTTCACATTGCTTTACAAGCGGCATGGAATGCCATGCACTTTCTCGGCTGCCGATTGCATGGATATTGTTATGTGAAAGATAATGTATTACATTCCATTTTCCGTTTGCAGAATAACTCACACTCGCATGGCACTCACGCATCGTCTAACGGCCTTAAACACACTTTGACTCGATTTGTTTGCTACCTGAATGCGAAGGCGAAGCTTGCACGTTGCGTAAGGAGTAAAGTGCGTGAGTCAGTTGCTCGTATGAAAAATCGTGCTTCTGGAATAACAGATTTCACCAAAACGCTTCGTATGGACTGGCTAGCTTTCCCATGTGCATTCCGTTGTCCAATCCAATTGCCAGGTCATGGAAGTATGTAACATTCTTCTGCTTGAAAATCTTTAATGTTCGAATTACATTAAAATAGTAAAACGATCAACGGTCGATCGAATTTGCCTCGTGTTCTCGCTCTTCTCGATTTTATTCCAAAAGTGCAACCGAAAACATATGGCTTTAATGCGCCATTTTCTGAGAAACGCGTAGGCACATCGCAGAAGCACGATCTGTACTTCTGTTGCTTTTTGCTAATGCAATTTCAGTAGTTTATGCTTGAGAATGGGAAATAAAGCTTGAAATGGAATTGAACAGGAAACAATAATCTTAAATAGAATTTGTATTATTGTTTCGCATCACTTTTATGGCGATGCTGAAATGTCTACAGCCTTTGGATGTGTACGAAGAAATAAAACCAAATAGTTAGAGTTCGAGATCAAGTACCAGGATAGAGCAGCAGCGTGCATGCTGCAGGACATTTGGTCCATTGTCCATAACACATAACAACTGTCACCATTTGTCTTCATTCACTGTGGCCGTACGTGTTGTTAACCTTTCTCCGTCTTGGAACAAAAGCCTTCCCAAGGATACAGTAAGTTTAATTCTTGAGATCAGAAACACAACAGCGTGGAAGGACGTGGACAAGAAAAGCAGTAAAAAGGTCCGAGTGAGTTGAGTTCAAGATTGGTTGTAAAACTTCGCAGATCGGTACAAGAACATAAAATGGTGCCCGATTCCACTTACCAGATTGCATGGCAGGATAATGCAATGCGATTCCATCCATAATCGTTGGACTACTTCTACCTTTTCGATTGACCGCGTAGATTTTGAAATGAAATGTTCCTTCCGTGTCGAGATCGGTGAGCGAGAACGTCGGACTGGTCTTTGAGGAGATGTTAAATTGTAGACCACGACGAAATGATGGTGCTGATTGAAACGCTTCCAGGATAAACAGCTGTAAAAGTACACGGAATGAGTACCAAGTACGACATCATGGTTTAAATGCGAAGAGCGAACGAACTGGGCTGAAGTGTTGAAGAATACCTGCGGAAGACCGCCGTCAAATCCTGGCTCACAAGTGAGTTCCACGGAAGTACTAGTGCGGTTCACGATGGAGCAGTTCTCGACAGGTTGCGGAACATCTGAAACAGAACGAGCAAAAATGTAGTACTCATCGCCGCCGAGCCGGGCTTGGTCGCTGCACTGGAATGACTGCACTAATACTTAAAATAAACATTCCAGTACGTAAGTACACGTATAATGGTATTGCAATGGCATAATAGAAGAATCAGGGACACCCAAAATGACATCCATGAATGTAATGCGCATTGTGGAAGGGCGACGACCGTGTCCTTCGCCAGAAATGCAGACTGCAGAATATTGTAACGTAAGAGACAAGAATAGGATTTGGTTTTAAGAGGTTCTTTCACTTTCTAATTCCAGCCCACACAGTGTCAGCTTTCTCCTTCGTCTTGTTCTTATTGCCACTTGCACTTCAAAATTTAATCCTCTTACAACAATAATGTAAAATTAGTAAATGAGAGTCCTTCCGCCTCTTTTCCAAGATTTATTAATTCACTTTCCTTCCACTTTCAACTCATTCATTTCTCGAGCGCCCTTGCCTCACTTCGAGACTTTCCTTATCTCGCGTATTTTGCATGTGAAGTAATTTCTCAAGTGGGTTGACGTTATTCCTTAGTATCAGGCTATAATGGGATGGGAATGTCAACGTCTTTTAATTCATCCGGTCGGAGGATGGTGAAGAGCGAGCGCTGCAGTAACCCGAGCATGGCATTTCTTCATTTCCATCTTCACCTCCTCTTCACGCCTTAAACGATTTAACAGAGATGAACCACTTCGTAGAATGACTAAAGAGTTGTCATCTCATTTACCATCCCACTTGTTTTTACACTGCAGTTACTGTGAATTAGTCAGCTCATGCCTTGCAGGCAAACACTTTCGTATAACGGTACAAAAAATAAATATAGAGTTCAGCCAAACTTTTTCCTGGTCTGCCAGCCCCTGTCGTAATTGCGCACAGGACTCGTGAAGAAACTCTTGAAACTTAGCGTTGCGCAGCAGTGAAGGAATGAACAGGCTGATTATGATGATAAATTAGCAGTGAAAACTAACACAAGTGCTTAGGTACTAAATGAGCAGGAGAAGAAGTCTAAAAACTAAAAGAATTGGAAGAAAACTTGAATATGTCTTCCTTCACAGATCGGACCAGGAGAAGAGACAGCACTTCAACTCCAAGTGTTAAACAATTTCATAAGACAAAGTTTATCCTCTGCACTTTCTGCTCTCCCTCAGCTACGTTGACATTCAACTTGTTTCGCAAGTCATTACTTCCTGTGGAGAAGGTTGCGTCATTCATTTTGCCCGGTAGTATTCTTCGGAGGCCTCAAATGAGTCAGGCGCTTTTGCACAGCTTATTGAAAATATTTGCAGTCCTTCAGCCTTCCACATGCAACACGCCATCATCAGGGGCAGGAGCAGAAATGGAGATGATGATCACCAACATGTGGTGGTATTATTTTTAAGGATGAAGATGCGTCGGTTTTATTTATCTTTTTACGACTGAAAATTGTTCCGTTCAAACTCATAAAACTAGCGAGTGTGGAATTATTACCCAAGGCGATACGATACGGCATGCTGCCCAAATTTTGCCGATAAGCGGATGAGCAGGCAGTGTGAATCATGGGAAGCAATAAAATGATGTCTCATACGAAAATAATCTCGCACTTAATACTCGTTCCGTTCAGTGAACCTTAGATCAGGAAAGAGCGGAAAATTTAACGCCGAAGCGTGCCTTTTGGAAAATGGCCAATTTTCAAAATCTTTCCATTATAAAAAATTCTAATCGCAGTAATTTCTTCACCTCAGATTAAAACCTACGCTCCCATCTTTTCTTTTGTGTGGTCTTTTATTAAAACTTCAAAACTAAAAGAAATGAACGCGAAAACTCTTGTGAATCAAGTTCAATGCTTTGCCCTTCCCATTGCATTGAATTCAAGATTTCAAAAGCGCACAGCATCAACGACATGCAATGCAGTTGGACGAGGTAAATGACAAAAGAGCGAGATGATTGAATGGAGAAGTCGCACTCGCACTGTATCCAAAAGTGCAAGAAAAGAAAAGAAACGCGAAACACGACGAGGAGGGGAACAAATTCGAGGAGAAATTGTCGCAATTTCGCATCCTATAATACTAATATTGCGTGTCAAGGAATCGTTAAATCTAGCTTCAATGTTCTTTTCCCAGGGAAGGGTGAGAGCGTGGTTGCACTTTATTCAGGTTTACAAAAAATTGCAAAAGAAATACGCGACCGTGCGCGCTTCTTATTTATTGCAGTGAAAAGTTCTGAATATTGTCTACGCAAGCAGCAGCAGGTGAGCACTCGGTTCCCTCCACTGCAACTTTTGATTCACGTAATAATAACCCAATGTTTACAAGGTTAGTTTATGATGATTGTAATTTCGAGTCGACAAAGGATTATTATTACCAGCAGCGCAGTCGACCATCAGCCATCATTCCAGACCTCCTGACTTGGAAGTTGTAATTCAAGACGCACTTTCCTCGCGCTGCACTCTTTACAGGATACTCGAATTCATACAGTTTTTGTGTATGATGTGAAAGTGTGTGGGAAAGGCGAAGCAAACCAGACGCCCTTTTCCGTTTTTTATTTACAACAAAATGTTCAGACATTTCGCATGAGCAAGGTTACAGAAACACTTTCGGTAGCAATTTAGAACCGAGAAATGAAATCCATTATAATTATGAATGACAATGTCAAATACTTCTATCCTCGTGCCAGGCCGCTGCCGCAGTGCAAATGGAATGACAAAACATGACCCAAACTCGTAAACCGTATGCTAAATGCCTGGCGTGGCGTGCTCGGTGGGACACTGCAACATTTTGCTGCTTTTTATTATAAATAATTATTCTAAACTCCGTGCCACTTTGCTACTTTCACTCTCAGCGCTTTAGAAGCAGGCAAGATGGTGATGGTGATGACGATGACTACGATGACTGTAATGGGTTATACTTTATTTGGACCCAGCAGACACTCACGCCTAATAAAAATAATAATTCACAACGCCCAGACACGGTTCAGTCACAGTTCGCAAGCCGAGAGCTCAAGAAGCGGCAAAAACTTTTGTTTCTATTTAAACTAAAGATTAATATAATTTCCTACGGTCTAGAAAAGTGAAACGAGTTGATATTAGATGAGCTAAATTACTTCTGCGAGCACTGCCTTGACTTGGCTGCAGATCTGCGTGACATTCCGCTACCATTCATTGTGCTGTATAATGTGTCCTCGTGGAAAACCTAGAATGTGTCACAAGTTGACGCTTAAAAATATATATTATCCGCTCAACTCCGTTCTCTCAGCCTCCAAGTTTGAAGGCAGACGAGTTAAAACTAAGCAGCTCAATGCTCAAGTTTGTCTGAAACAAGGACAAAGCACTGCTGAAACGAGGCATGTGCCGTTTGCAGTTGCCTTCCTCTAAGTTTCCATTTCTGGGAACAGCAGTGAATCTCGCAAGTCATAAGTCAACATTCAGCAGAGGAAGCCAAGGAATATGGAAGCTGGGACCAAGATGGTTGGGAAATTGGTGACAAGTAAGACAGTTTACAAGTCACCGCAACAAAACAAGAAAAAACTGAATGTCAAAGCCCCTAAAATGAAACCATTGAAAGACAGGAATAAGTTTACGGTTTTATAACAGTTGAGACAATTTCAAAGTCCGTGACGGGTTTGTCTTTACGCTGTGGCTGCGTGTCAACAGTCAACGAGGGTTGCAGTTCCACTCCCACTGCATAATTTTGTGCTGACTGCTGACTCGGCTCTTTGCTAAGGAGGATGAATTTGAAGCAGAATGAGAGACGGAGAAACTAACCTGCTGGCACTAATTGATAAATACATGGTCTTTCAGCAGTCCCAATAGAATTAGAGGCGAAGCAGAGGAGTGTTCCAAAGTCGTTTTCGTTCTTCACATGATATGAAAGTAAACTTCTTGATCCATGGTTGGAATAAATCTCTGACGGCAACTCGGAACTTTCGCCGACCGTGTTTGTGTGTGTCCAGTGGAACTTGAGATTATCAGGAAGAGCGTCCATCTCGCAGTTGATGCGCACATCCTCCATCCGGGACGCCGCTATAATTATAGCTCCTCCGTCTGTACCTGACAAGTTGGCCTGACATGCAGGAGCATCTGGAATGAACAACAAAAATTGTATAAAATAATAACAAGTTACGGCGCAGAATATCAAGGAGTGAATCTCCGAGAATTAGGTCTCGACTGGAGCACGGCTAAAGGTCCATCACTTTAAGTAGCGTCCTAAACAATAATGTACACAATGGCACGTTATTTCTTTTCATTTCATTTCCCAGTGGATTCGCACACACATGCACGCACTCTGAGCTTAAAACTTTCACGAGCTGCTTGTCTTGAAAGACGTGCATTCAAATCAATAAAGTGCTTCATTCTTCCTTATTGCATTCCTTTTTCTTGTGACTTCAGGAACCTTTCATGAAAACTTCTTCCCAGCACGCACACTGGAGAAAGAAAGACACAGGCAGACACTTGGCATGTGCAGCTCAACTTACACATTATCTCCAGAAGAACTTCATTACTGTAACCAATTCCTTGTTGATTGACTGCACGGCATGAATAATTTCCACGGGACGGGCGACCAACGCGTTGGAGTACAAGACTCTGATTACTGAGAATGATGCCAGCACTCTGGTTATGGTGAAGAATAGCACCCTGGGTGAGAAATAAAACCGTCATTACTTATAAAGTCATCAGGCGAATAAAAAGGTGATAAAATTCACTATCAGCGCGCATATCTGGGTAGTATCATTATTATTACCAGCAAGGAGACACAGAACTACACAGCGCCATATGTTTTTTTTTATAAAATATCTCTTCGTCTAGAAAAATATCCTACAGTTCTGGTTTGCAGAGAGCAATAAGCTGCTGGAGTATTTCCACCAAATTCTTTACCTCTAAATGCTCACTCTGTCTGTTTTCGCTCAAATTATTCAAATTGGTAAAAAGACCAGCACAAATAAAAGCGGTGACGGTGAACGCACGCTAATACACATTCCCAAAAGGGTTTCTCGCACAAACCCGGTCATAAAACTAATACCAGTTGCCAGCCCAAGCCTCTTTGGATCACATTGCCTTGCGGATTGCGGGGCGGCCAAGAAACGGAAACGGAAGAAATGCTCGATATTTTAAGTAATAGTAAAACTAAATACGACAGACTAATAAAAAAAATCGTACGGCAAAAGATCATAAAATATTGTCATAATATGTATCATGTAGGCATTTGTTTATATTTGTAGGAAACTCATGTTGGATAAAAATACATTTTTACAACGTAAACTTTTACTGCACACTGCACGGGTAACGTGCCCGGCTAAAATAAAAATACTGCAGAATATTATGATTATTGCTATTCAAATTCGTAAATTTTGATCACGCAATTCGCCTTTCCCTGCCACCAGTCAGCCAGTCACAAGTTTCAAAGTATTTTATTTTACTTTTTTATGATTTCTTTTCCTCATGCCGTGCGCCCGTGACTGGGAGCTGGAGTTTGTCGTCCTGCTGATGTTGATGATGGAAGTTCGGGAGGGAATGTCAAAGTCTGAACTAAAGTAGCTTAGCCTGCATGGGCACGGGCGCAAACACGAGCATGATGTTTCTGCGTTCAGGGAGCATTTACAGCGAAAATAGAAAACCAAAATGTGGTAAAAATAACAATTAATCGTTCTGGTGCTCGAATGACAGACACGCATTTTTCACACCCAAACTTCTTCCTCCAGTTTTGTTCTCGGTTCGTTACGCATTGCTCGCCATTGAATGACTGTTATTGACTCACGGACACGGACAGGCCATGACTGAAAGTATCGGGAATGTACTGAACACTTGGCCTGTGTGTTTTGAGGGAAAAACCATAATGCACAAGACGTAATAATGTAGTATTATGACGAGCCATGAATTTTTCATAGTTCACCCGCCCTTATAAACAGGAACTGGAACTCGGTGCCTTTCATCATTGAACATTGCATTAAGGTGGCAGTAGCTATAATTTCTAATTTACAAATGCCGAAGTGCAATTGCGCCCTTTCCTGATCCTGAACAAGTTGCACGCGTTTGGTGTGGTCGTACAAGTCTACCGGAATCATGGAACTATTGATTCACGTCGCCGCCAATGTAAATACTACGAACATATGTAAAACCACATCCCATGCATTTGTAAAAGCAACCGAAATTAATTTGGATAGTGCCAGATCGACACCGACATGAACTTACGTTGTGATACCATAACAGCTTTTGAATCGGTGGATTTGATTTAATGGAACATTCAAAATACACGTCGTCGTTTTCTTTGATATCTTTCGGATTGAGCGAAGACCCCATTCGGAGCGTCAAAACCGGAGAATCTAGAAAGGAGGCAAACAAACGTATTTTCATTACTTTCATTACCAGAAATGGCATGGCGGGGAACGGAACGAAGCTTTGAAAACAATGCAAGCTAGTGATTTTTCGTATATGATCGCAATTTCTTTTGTCTGTTCCAGAGAACATCAAAAGTGCTTTTCCAGTCTCTGCCGTGCCACGGTCAAGAGAATGTGGTTAAGTCGGGGAGACGAACCGCACGGATTTCAAATTAAAGTGGCGAACATGCTGATAAAGTTTACCATGCGCGCGCATATCGCGGCGATGTCGTACACGCATATGCGTACTGCGTAGAAAGGCAATTCATTTGAAGTAGTATAATTTATATCTTGTAACTCTAATACTAGAAAACCGACTCGATGAAAATTCCATTCAATGACAATCGGGCGGGTATAAGCTTCCATGGTTTTCGTTAGTCTGTGACGCTGATGCTGTGAGGAGACTCAAGCTGTTCGGAACTGGGATAATGGAATCAAATTCCTATTTTGGTTGTCAGTCCGTACTCGCCCTTCAACAATGTTCAAGTGGGGACGACCCAGTTCCTGAACGAGTGTGTCAGAATTAACTTAACCACACGTTCTCGGAATTGTCTCAATTTACAAATTCTCTTTCACCCCGGCCTCGGTTAAACGAGCTTCGATAATTGTGGACCAAAATTAAGAGCAAGTCGTATATGACGAGCGGTAGAATTTCAGTGAACGAAAGCGACAGAGCAGCAGAAACTTTCTGCACTTAAACGCAAACATTGTGAAGCATTTTGTGGTTTAGTGAAACAGTAGAGCGGAGATTAGAGTACTTAAGTGTATGAACAAGTGACAGCTCGTGTAGCTGCAGGATTTTATTGTGAAGAACTGCGATCTCAGTCGGCAGCACAGCTTCCACGCACGTATGGCATGGTATGGCAGTGAAAAACGGAGAAAGAATAGAAACGAGGACAAATGAAAATCCTTTCCAAGAGAAACTCATCAGATCACATCAGCGGCGGAGAGCAAACTAGAACAAAGTTGATGGCAGTGCCTTGATTTCACCACGGCACGCAGTCATTTCCCGTCTGCAGTTTGCATTAAATGTACATAAAAGGATTGTAATATCGGATATACTCCGTTTCAAGCTCACACAACGACTGCCACCGCCACCACGCCGCTATCGTATATCTGTGTTAGTATCTTGGCTTACTCGATGCCTGCTGCACGTCAGAGTTCTTATATCACATATTATCCTGACGTACAACTACTTAGTCACTCACGTTCTCTTTAAGTTGTCAGCAACATTCTCTATCACGTTTCCTTTTGCTCTCGTTTGCTCACTCCTTCATGTTCATTCCTTTTAGATTAATACATCTTAAGTTCACAAATCGATTTGTGCAAGAATGTGCTGCGCGAATAACAAACCAAGCTAAAAGAGAAAGTAAATGCAAAAGCAAAACGGTGAAACGAAGAAAATTAAAGTACGCTCATGCATCAAACAAAGGAGACACATAAGCACCGAAAACCAGGAACAGGTAGTCAGGTAAATGTCCTTGTCACACTATGCTTGTCTTTCTATTCGGCTTCCCTACCTTGAAAACACATTAACCCAATACCAAGAACAGCAACAGGACAACTGTCAATCGTCGGAAAATTTACCACTCAGAAACCAACAAGAGTGATTGACCCTTCTACAACAAAAGTATGATTCCTGTCCGCAAAAGGTAAAACTACCTCTGCTGTCATTAAAAACCGGAGGCCTCAATGTGCTTGTTTCTACGTTTGACTTGTCACACGTACGTTATTTGGACTCACGAAACCAATTCGATCTAGCACTTTCTGAACTCCTGAGTCTAAAGCGCTGCTCTTGTTCGGCTCTTGTGCTGGAAATGTTCTTTTGCTTTACGCCACTTTGTCAGCCACTGCGGTTGACACCATGGAATTTGAGTCGCCAAGAATCTTGAAAGAAAACGACAAAAGCCGTCCTTGCATTGTCTCCCATGAAGGATCAAACAGATGTATGGGAAATATTTCGTGATTTCGAGTGCAAGCAAGGAATAGTACACCTGTGATTATAGGAAAGTGGAGAACTTGACGGCACTCTACACTGTATTATCTGTTTCGGTTGATTCTACGCGTGTGGATGCGCTGATGCGTTTCAAATATTCAGTACTTGTATAATACAAAAGAAAACCAAGCCTAAACCAAAACAAAGCTCAACACAAAACTATGGAAAGTTGACACGGCCAAAGGAAGGGGCTCTTTTCGTCGTTCGTTCTTTGTGATTTAAAAACAGTATGCGTCATAAAGGAAAGAAGATTCAAACCAGATTCTTCGCCTCGCACTATACTCGTTTTATTCTAGGGAATGGAACAAAAAATGCATACAAAAAAGCAGAGAAAGCAATTCTGAATACTTTAAATGACTTCTGCTCTTTCCCTTCTCTTTTATTTGAAATCTGGAAAAATTTTAATTGTGACTGCACAACAAAGGGAGGGTAAGAAAACTAGAAACGAGTATCGAACAATTTTCACATTTCAATGCACTTGGAGTACACAGATAATTATATTTCGCTCATTGATCACTTCTCACTCCGGGTAAAGCAAAAATAATGGGAGCGGAAGCTGAACCCTTTGAGAATGACAGGCGCTGAATCCAACTATCATCAAATCAAAGACTCACGAACAGCATCGGGTGGATCTGACAACGACTCATAGCCTTCGCCCTCATTTCGAACTCTCTGCGAGTACGATCGCTGATCGTGCAAATGTAATTACATGCTTGTGTCAGGAATAGCAATCAGAAGATAGAACTAAATGCCATTTCATATTTAATAAGAGCTGTCGGACAGGCGCGTCTGCTTCGCTACGCTATAAATAATTCGCGTCGTTGTACTCACATCGCACTCACACTCGCACTCGTGGACATGCAATGTAATTTTGCCCGTACACGAACAGGGCAAGCAACACCAGAGTTAATGGGCTTCGAACAAGCATATAAACACATGTCCGTTTAAATGACGTGACAGAAACTCCTACCTGACACCTCTCCCGATCGTAATAAGAAAAGTCGAGACCAGAAATAGCACGCTGCCTTTCGCTGCCATTGCGAAGAAATTTTTTCGAAGTGCTGCGTTGCTGTCGTGTAATCTATCTAATCGACACCATCGTGCGAATTGACACTATCGCATTACATGCATTCGAAATAAAGTATGCATGTGCCAGGCTTCTCCTCCCACGACAACTAAGGCGTACTTACGTGGGGAAATTACTCTGAGTAAATGCCGACTCAGATATTTCTCGTGCTTGCGCCTGGCTTTCTTTGCCCGTTCGACCGTTTAATCACTCATTTTACGTTCCCTTCCTCCATTTCGGCTTTCGACTTGCGAACGAACAGTAAATTTGATTTGGAGCTCGTTCACTTTAGATTTAGCCTCGCCTGCGTGTCGTACGTTGTCGTGTTATCTAATCTGTCACTTTCAGTTATCCGTCATCAAAAGGCATGCCATGCAATGCAGGCAAGACGTGGACATGGATTTGGAAAACAAAAACGCGAACCGGAATGTACTTAATATATTACACGGGTTTTAGTAGTATTGGCTTAACTCATGTAAATCAAAATATAGCCAAGTCAAAGCAAAAGTGTAGTCGAGCTGGTAATTATTTGTACGACAGTTGCTCAGCACGAAACAGCGCTGTGCATGTAAGCTTGTATTTTGTTTCTTAATTGGACATTCCATCTTTCATCTTTCCCTTGCCACCGCCATTGCATTTCACTGCCTTTACTGGTGCACGTACTGCTTATCTTCTCATCTGACTGGCACTGCCATTACTCAGCTGACGAATGGCTTGACTGAGGAGCGCAACTAGAAATGTGCTTTCAAGTCAACTTAAACTATGCGTTCTTTATGGCTTTGACGTGCAAGATCGCGTACATAAGCTGAGTCGAGCGATCATAAAAGGGGAAATTTTTCCTGTAATCATGTCACATTTCCCCCTCGCCTTGTGCGCACCGTCTAGTTTATTTACCTGCTCTATTTCCCAGGTGAAACTTTAATTTTCACGTCCTTTGTCTATCTACTGAATCCATATTTTACCTGTCTTGTTCGTGGTACGTAATTTCAGAGAATCACAGGTGAAAGATAATCGAAGAGGAAAGTCATTGAAACCCATAATTTAACCGACAGGATCTACGTCAATAATGCTTGTTTGCTCTACGATCTTTAGATCGCAAGAAAGATCAGAACTCATCATATCACTCCAGAGTGCACTTGGAAGAAAGACTTCAGGAAGTTAACCTATAATACCAGTTACATGTGCTCGACTCAGGCTGCCGTGAATGCCAGTGCAGTGATACTTTCACAGTTCAGACTCGTTCTCTTCAGAAAGAAACTGAAAAATGTAATTTTCTCTCAGCTTTCTCGTTAACGAACTTCATGTCGGAAAGGTGATCTCCTTCGTCGAAAGTTTTCCAAGCTCAAAAATATACCAGCCATTTCCACATATGCCTTGCCGTGTCGTGTCGCCGTTGTTTTTGTAACCCACTTCCTCACTTATGTTGCTTCACCCTTTGAAAGCCAATTTTCGTGAAGGAATTGACAGAAGCTTGCATAAATTAAAGCGTCGAAAATGAAGGCAGGAAGGCGAAATGAAATGCCACATGCAGAGTGTTAGAAGGAGGAATTGGCGCATGCAATGGCGACATTCTCTAGAAAGCCTCAACTCGCGGCTTGCTATGCGGAATTTGACGATCGTACTTAAGAGCCCCTTCTGAATAACGCCTCCTCAAGAACAACTTAAGCTGCAGGTTCCAAAGGGAAGTCAAAATTTGTATATTATGCATGCACGAAAAGGAAAGCCAGTTTACGGACTTTCACTACCAATTAAAACTTTCTAACGACTCATTAACCCAAACCATCTCATTGCTGTCAAAACTGCCATATAATTTTAGCGACACAATTGTTGGGGCTCCGTGCCTGGCTTGGTTCGCGTGCTACGAACCGAGCACAGCAATTCACATAGTAAGAGAGCAGAAGTAAATTAGACTGAAAGGAGGAATTATGCTTCCAAAAAGAGCACTGGAGAAGACGAAGAACGCTTTTCCCTTCCTTCGTTCTCGCCCAATTTAAAATGAGTAAAAGTAAAATATGATTTTTGAGCGTTTCGTCGTAACGGGTCTTGCGGATGTTCATTGTGTTGTGTTCTCGACTTGAGGGACTTCGAGATAAGTATTTATAAGATATTATATTTCGAACAACTTTTGCATTGCCTTCAACTCGTCCGCACTACTCCCACAATTTCCTTTGTAATTCCATTTTGTCTGGTAAATAATGACTATAATGAGAAAATTCAGTACAAAACGACCGTGAAGTACGAGACAAGACAGGAAGAAGAAGAGATGATTGTGGAAATGGTGGTTGTTCCCCGAATGAAGAACGAAATTATGACAGATCTTGTCTCTTTCATTTCATGTACATTACATCTTCCCTAGAAGTCTTGAAATCTCTCGACAAATGGAAAGTTGGGAAATGAAAATTTGATTGACGTTATGAATTTGAATGAAGGAACAAACAAAGCTCGGAATGAAGGAAGAAATACAAAACTTTAATTTATTGTGACAAGTTATAAAAATATCCCCTGAAGAATCAAATCATCATCATCAAGATACTTGACAAATGGTATGAAGGGGAAGCCACGAGAGAAAATCCGGGCACAACTGAGGCTCATTTCGCAATTGCTATTCCCTCGAATTTCGCAATGCCCATTTGCCTATTTGACGTCAGATTCCTTTGAAGCCGAGAGATGAAAGTATTCACTGTGAAATTTCAGGCTTTGGCCTAAGTTAGTTTTGGGGAACAGGGAAAAAAAAAAGTCATGAGAGAAAACTGTTCGATTTTATTTTTATTTTTCCGTGGAGAAATTGCCTTACTTCTTCATCCAGGATTTCTGGTTCCTTCCGAGCAGGAAGAAATCGATTTTTATGTGTATGATTGTACGCGTTTTGTGGATGGACTCAAAATAACTGTACCCAAGAGTAAATTCTGTGCCAAAGCAAAATATTGTGCAAAAGGCAAAATAGCACAACAGCGTGAGTGAGACAAAGATCAAAAAATAATAAAAACAAGGGTCCCAGCTCCGAGTGTTTGCGTGAATCCTACTGGAGCCGTATGTAAATGCTCTACGCGCATTGCACGACACGGAACATAAAAGGTACACAATTTGATTCCGTGAAATGTACGTAATCTATAACCTAGTTTCGTTCGTGTACGGTATGAAAATTTGAAGAAAAAGACTTTTGAGATTTTACAGCCCATATATATTCTTAAAATGTCCAGATGTACGGTGAGTTATAGCTCATAGCATATGCAGCTTATTGCGACAGCGACCTGCAATAAAGCATTTTCTTACCAGCAAATGGTTTGCTCGTATTTTGGTTCAAGTTTCACGCACACGCAAGACGACATTCTCGTAATTCGCGCATATTTAAAATACACGCGTTAGAAAGCAGAAAACCAGTTTTAGCTGAGCAACAAACGCAGCCCTTCTGAGAATCATATGAATGTGTCAATTTGTAGGATGAAGGGTCCAGATTGGTTTTCATGGTCATAATGCGGCGGCTTGTGTCGACTGACATTAATTGTAAAGCTTCCAGGAATAATTTCCTTTAAAGAAAAATTGCACTCATTTCTACGCTCATTCGGTGTGCGAATTCTCCGCCCCAACGATAGTAAGGACTGATGTGGAAAAGGAAAGAAAGAAATTGCGACCATTTCTCAATTTAATAAACGAATGCGTTGATAGGAAAACCGTAATACAATCTACCAGCCATAGCAAGGCGGCGAGTGGTTGCACTTGCATGGTGAAGGAATAAGAAATTGACTTACAGACAACTTTGAGCCTCCACGAATCTTCGATTGCACTTCCAGGTAAAAGTGGATTTTCACTTCTGCACATAAGGCGTTGGCCATCAAGTGAAGCAGTCGGGATAAGTGAAAGTCTTGACACTGAAGTGTTACTTGATCGCGAGTCCTATATGAAGGTAATCAAACATTTATTGAACATATTATTATATGTACTGAGTTTTCCCTGCTATGTACCCCGCGATGAACTGCAAAGCTTGACTTTTTCTCTTTTTCCAGCAGAAATGCACACTTGCAGTTAGGGAGCATCCAACTGCGCACGCTTCTGATAATGGCGAGCAAGATTGTAAGAAAGTCTGAGTAAATAATTCAACAACTTTGTACTTTATACAATCATCGTCTAGTTCACCACTCGCGAAGTCTGCCAGCACCAGACTCCTAAGACGGGCAACTCAGCCTGGACTAACAAGTACACGAACTCGCTCAACTACCGCTACCACTACCTCAATTTGTGCCTTCAAACTAGACTACCGGAAAATGTTGCTCCTAAACTACCTTTCAACAAATCAACATTTTGCTTGATTGGCTCTTTTCGTCTTCGGATTTTGAAGTATGCATGCCCAGCTGCCTGATCAAACACCATTGTGATGAGTCAGCAATTAAACGGGCGGTGATGACGGAAATCAATTTACTGAAAAGAGGTTTCTTCGCTTAATTACGAGACCTCAGTTGGCCTAACTATCAGCTGGCAACTATTTACAATTCGCAATCATCAGCCCCTGCCTTTTTGGCCTCCGCATTGATTAAGCGAAACAACTCGAAATGCGCCTAATTAAAATATCTAATATTAGACAAATTAAGTACAGAAAAGAAAACATAAACATGAAACACCGACCAACGAATTCTCAGCATTGACGCTCTTCTTTAATTGAAACCGCCTACTAAAGAACTACCCACATTCGTCTAAGTTGGGAAAATTTATCTTGAAGTTGGATGTAGCTTAGACCCTTAATTAAAATCCTTCTGTTTTTGAGCATGTTAATATTTAAATGCTCCTCGAGACACAGCGCAGTACTTTCATTTTGTGCTATGAATATTGACGAAGGTTAAAATAAACGAAAACATGATATTTCATGTTTTGATTGCTGATGTTTAATAATTTTGAAGTGCGTCATTGCTCCGAAAATAGATTGACCCATCTGAAGTCGCTTGTTGTTCATCCATTTAGGAGATTACATATGGATAAAAGTATTTGACCCCGAAATTTTCAAAAGCAGTCGACTAACCTCCGCTTTTCCACCTTTCAATTCTTGACTGTCCAGCCAAAACGTGATTTGCGGTGCTGGATGTGAGCCCCATGATTCGCAAATAATTTCGTACTGCATATCGGTCGAAAGTTGGGTGTGATGGTGAAGAAGTGAGACCGTCAAAGGACGCACTGAAAACAATTATTCGTCATTGTTATGCTGAAAGCTTTTAATTACGCGCCCGGCACGCACGTGGAGAAAGTGTACAGGAAGGGTCACCCAGAGAGCGAGCCATGCCCTCGCCACTGCTATTGCTAATGCATTCCTCAAATATAAATTATTTCCTTTTGTATTTGCAGATCAATAGGCTGATGCATTAGCCCCGTTCTTACAATACGTTATTATTACCCGTTGTTCATCTCAGTGGGCAGGCCATATTGTTCTCGCTTTGTTCGGAGAATTTTATTACTACCGTTATTTTAGGAACAGTGGAATATTAATACTGCCCATGCCAAGCAGTAAGGACAAGCCCCACAATCGAAAACAATTTATTCTCTCATCCTGACCGACCACAACATGAGTTCACACTCATGTCTTTCCGCTTCGACACAATTGTTTTGTTTTAGTTTTGTCGGCCCTCGAGCCCTGCTGAGAACAGTTAACGTTCACAGCACAGCAGAATTCAGGGTTCACTCTCCCACTGCCTCGAAAACCTGATTTGGCCTTTGCTGGGTGACATCGATAATTTAGACTTCACGTTGCTCAACCACTGCCGTTTCTTACAATGCAGTCGAACAAGCTTTTAAACTCTCGTGCCATGTTCCATGTCGTGGTGTGGCGTGTCGCTTTATGAGAGCCAGAAATTTATGGGTTAAATGTGAATCAGATTGCGGTAATAAATTAAATTAATGTAGTCTATTAATACCGTGAATGGCGGAATGGCCTTTTCGCAATTAGAAGCCTTTATGAGACAATTGGAAGAAATATGTGGAAAATTTGCAGTTTTGCATCGCTAATAAAAGCGACAGTCCTCCCGTGCGCGTACCTCCAATCCGAACCAGACCGGGTCAGAACAGGGCACGAAGGACGTAGCGTTGGAACCATAATCAAATTACTTAAACTGTTTTTGCTTGAGTAGGCCATTATCCAAAATAATAATTATGAATCGACGTGACCAAAGCGAATACGTTATAATAAGCAATGAAAGATAAATATTAAAAAGCAAAGACCATGCGCGGTCGAGTGAACTGTTCAATAATCTACTAATCAAAAGGTTAATATGGCCCGCATCTGTATAGTAAAACACGACTAGCCAAAGTTGCGGATTCGCCAGCGACCAGAGATTGCAGGTCACGAGTGCGTACCGATCATTATATCAGATTTACAATCTAATAACGAGAGGCACCGATCGAAATATGTGATTTTCCATTATATCTCAATGTGGCGAGTGGGAGTGAGAGTGAGTCTATGCACAGCAAAAAGTGAAAGTGACTTCTTCACCAAAAAGGCAATTTATTTCCAAAAATTCGTTCATGCAACCGGGCGCCCAAGCTCGCTGCTGTGCTCTGCCTTCAATCACAGTGTAGCAAACTATGGGAAATAGAACTTCCACTCTGCAATGTACCCAGTGATATTTGTTCGTTAAGCGTAATGGTGTATCGGTACGGAATCCAATCAAAACTAAAAATTATGGACTCGAACAATGAACTCCACATCTGCTGTGCTGCAAAAAATATACTCTTACCATCCACGTTTGTTTTTGCGCGGTGTAATTATGCTGAGAGATGCAAAATGCAAATCTGGCGCACGCCGAATTACGCGTCACACTCACATGTGCATTGGCATTCCTAAAGTTCAAAGCCATGCGAGTAAACAACAGCTCCCGGGAACCCGAGCGCTCAGAGCTGAAAGAGTAACAGCGTATGATTTAATTTTGAATGTTTACACACACAAATGTACACCTGTAGAAATATTATTCAAATTGTGCAAAGGATTTTGCACTGCGATGCACATGCTTTATCTTTGCCTTGTATTTGCATGCTCGCATGGCGTACGCACTTCCGTTATTCCGGAGATAAACAAAAATTACATTTTCCACCTAACTTGCTCTGCAGTTTGTTTGCTTAGTAAAATAGACGGAGAGAGAAATGAGTACGAGACACAGCAGAAACGCACGAATTCGGAACCAGATAAAAGATATCGAATACAGCCACCCAATAGCAGCAGCTTGGACATTAAAACAGTGCAATGCAGTAGTGAGAGATTTAATACCTCGCCAAAAATGAGGACCGTCGCATTGCATTACACTGAAAATCGTGTAGATGTAATTTTCACCAATGATTCAATCTCGACCAGAAATACATAGGACCGTGTTTTATTGTACAACTCCGATGGCAGTGCGAGAGATATAATGTACTGATACGGAGGCTAATGTTTTTATAAGCTTTTAACACAGTTGTTGTTAAATCGTAGATCAAGTGACCGGCGGCATCAGCAATGGCATGGCGCGGTTCAGTGACAAGACGGGCGAGTAATGGACTTGATATTGGTTTGGTGGGAGCACAAGGCAAAGCAAGAACAGAAACTGAAGCGAGGGAAGATAGTGGGAGCTGAGACAGCAGAAAAAATAAAGTTGGCACGACATCATGCCCGCTCCAACCTGCATTGCCACGCAATGATAGAAATACAGACACGAACGGTTACTTACAGTTCAATTCGATGGTGACAGTCTTGGAAATAGGAGGGGAAAGCAGAGTATTAAATGCCCGACAGGCCAAACGGGCTCGGTGGTGACTCCTTTGAATATTTGGCACCGAAATGTGATTTATCACCTCTCGCTCGTTCTCAATGTGGTACGAAGAGTCCACCAGCTCGTCGTTCAGGTACCAGTGCACCCGGGGACTCGGATTACCTACGACGCAAATCATAAAGACATTTCATTAGGGGCTGCACGGATCCGAGGAACAAAGGAGACCATTATTTTTGTTATCCCACCAACAATTACATGGCGAGCAAAGCATGGCATGGCAGGGTTCTTGTTTCATCACCACTAAATACGAACTGATTCATTTTCGGTTGCGGTTGAGCAGAGATGAATGAACGCATTTTATTGCTACGACTTGGGAGAACGAAAGCTGTGCGTTGTGGAGTCTGTATACATTTACACATATGCTTCAAATGAAATTAATGATGCGAAAGAAATGTCCGTGGGCATAATTGGTGAACAACGCAACCCAGCATCGCGCCAGCTTGTTCTGTGAAGCTGTGCAACAGTACAGCTTCACAGCACAGAACCGTCTGCATAGCGAGTGGTGGTTTGGTCATTAACTTGGATACCACGCCATAAACGAGGAAAGCTGAATGCACACTTTTACTTCAACGCTAAACTGTAAAGTGGGAGATTACTTTTACTTTATGACGGAGAAACAATAAGCGTGGGCCCAGAGAACCTCATTCGATCGCAACATTTTCGGGTATCAATAAAGAACAGCTGAGCATTCTCTCGTAAAATGAGCTTTTACTAATGATTTACAAAATTGCATGGCGCACGTTAATTGTGAAATGTTAAATGAAATCGTTTCATGAACATGAACCGATAGATTATGTCCTGCTACTCAAGACCACAACCAAAGCGCATTTTTTCTCTTTTGTGGTTTACTTGTTTTAATATGCTCAAATTAAAATTCTCAATTCTTGCACAATGATTTGCTGAGCTTACCTCCGCGTACAATGCAAGTCAGTTCCAAGGTTGAACCCTCACGAAATGGACCCACTTCACCCCGTGAACTCAGACCCATATTTTCATATATCAGTGGTTCGTCAGGAGGCACTGCAAAAAACAAAAGTAGCGAATATGAATGAAAATCAATACTAACGACTCGTAAGTAACAACATATAAAACACGTGCTTGCTAATTACAGCACGGTACGGCACGGTGCCAAACACAGTTACCGACCCACCGAAACTTTACATGCTACAGCAAACTAGCAGCTCACCTTTTTGCTCGCTTGCCTGCAATCATGATAAATTGTTGTGTTGTTGCTGTGCGTCTGTGCACCAGCACGTGTAAAGGAAACGCGCTACGCAACGAAATCCTGCCAAGGCCAATTTTGTGTGCCGATCGCATTTCGCTAGTTCGCTACACTTCACAGGAAATCTGTCAACATGCCTCGAGTCTTCCACGATATATTGATCCATCGAATCGCTAATGTAAATTTGCGTAAAGAGGAAGGAAAGGAAAGGCAAGTGAAAGCAAGAAGGTGACAAATTCCTTCACTCCACACAAGGCCATTCTCTTACGATCCATTTTCTTGGTTCTCTGGCGTATTATTATTCATTACTTATTCACTTGCTCCCATCACACTACATTATTATGCTTTTATGTAAACAGAATGCATCGGCGGTGGTACCAAGTGCCACTGCCACTGTCAGTACGTGAGGCGCGATGCAGATACAGAGCACGGTTAAGTTAATAAAGTTCACGTTTCACTTGCTCCCACGCGTTACATTGAACCGTGTAATAATATTAAGTGCCTGTGCATGTGAACGCAGTTCAGCTGAGAACAGGTTCAATGTTCCAGGAACCAAGCCCGGTGTTGATGTTTTCATTTCGAATGTCTTTTCCCTGTTAAGTGCTCCGGTGCGGAGCGCGGCGCGTTTCACTATATCTTAATTAAGTGTTGTGTGTGCAGTACAAACTTTATTGCATAATCAATGGCACGCGTATTTGCATAAGATACGCAATTCGCCTCGCTAAATGCGTACGCGTGCCGCATGCGAACCGCGTTAATGTATAAATCTGCCTTTCACCGCACCGCACAGCACCTCTTCAGGCTCCAGGACACTGGGCACGCGCATTACTCATTCAGGAGAGAACGCTTAATGTTTTTAATAAAGGACATTTTAATACCGCGTTGACTTTAAAAGCATGTGTTAATGAACTGAGCATGGGCGCATTGCGTTACAGTGTCTCTCGCAGCCGCAGCGCTGCTGTTGCGAAAGTATATCATTATTAATTCTTTGTACATTTATGAGTACCACGAAACGCTGAGTGGTGAATGAATATGAGATGCCCTTCATCATTGCCATCGCGGAACGCGGAAGACGGAAGAAAGTACAAAAGAAGAGGCGCAGGTGTGCGAGGAGCGAATGTTTTAATAATCGCGAAAATGTGGACGATGATGAAGAGGAAAAGAATATAAAATGTACCAGATTAAAATGGCGGTGATGAGATGAAGATGATGCATTGACACAGAACGCTACTGCGGCACGGAACGGTGAGATGAGGTACGGCGGTGATGAGCGGAGTGGAGAAAGCAAAAGACAGATGCAAAGAAGAAAGGTTGAAGCGGATGAGAGAAAAAAGTTGGATCTTCTTCTTGAATCCTTCATCTTCGTCATATATTCTTTTCATTAATTCATTAAAAAGGAAGTGGTTGTTGAGGATCAGGTCGGAAGCCTTTTTCATTCACTACCGTCAACTCGAAGCTGCACGGTTCATCTATTCAGGCATTCATTTAAACCTTCTCTATATTCATATTCTTGTTAGTCGCTCTTTGATGCTTTGCTGCCACTGCCACGGCTTTCTCTCTCCGCTCTTTCTTTTATCCTTCCATTATTATCGTCATACCTTTCGCGATAACGCAGGGAGAATTTGTTTCAATGGCACGGAGAAAGTTATACAGCCCAGCCGTAGTTTAGAATGTAGAATCTGGGCTAAGGCACATAACTTATGCAAAAACTTTCTCTTTATACCCATCACGCCAGGATTTGACAATACTCGTTCATTTTTACTCCTCGATCTCCGTCTTCAGCACACGCACACGGCAGAATCTCAGTCTCTCAGTCTCAGAATTTTGGCATGGGTGCTTTCTTCGTTTGGGAGAGTTTCACCTTGTATGCAGCTCCTGTGGCCTGTGGTTGTAGTCACGGGCGCTGGACGCAGTTGGAAGATATTGCCCCAGATATGTCACAGGGCCTTATTACGAATGGATAATGTGAGAGTGTCCGCTGTGGTCGGAAGGGAAGGTTAGTTCTCCGTTGGGAGGTTGAAAATGCGTTCATGAGGTCCGGTTGCGGACTTTCGGCGACATTTTCGTCGACAAACGCGCAAATTAAATATCACGAAGCCGCATGAAAAAATCATATTGTATGCCGTGTATGACAGTTCTGGTGTCATACTTCTCTCCATTTCCTCGAAGAGATAGGATTCTTGAGTTGCCACGCAATGTGTGATTTCCAAAAATAAATTAATTATACATTCCGAACTGAACTTATTCCAACACCAACACTAAAAGTACAATGAATATTGATTCTTGTAACCTTATTTCATGCTCTACATGTTCCACATCCGATTATTATGGTATAAATGTATGAGGAGGAAATGGAAATGATCAGAGGAAAGGCAGGCTGGTGTTCAGCGTGGATGCGCAGGATACGGATTGAATGGCAAGAAAAATTGATGAGGAAGACAAGCTCGTGATCATGCTATGCCATGTTGTAGTTGGAAGGATGTGAAGGAATACGAGAATCCTTCAGAGAAACCAAACTTATTGACGACATGAAGAGAAATTCGGAGAAGTGTGGAAGCGAGAGAAAAATTGATCGCACATCATCCTTCTCACTTCTCATCACATCATATGTCTTTTCTACTCCGTCGATTATCTTCTCCTTGCAGTCCAATTCAATCTATTTTATCATTTTCGTGTTTTTCGGCTGCCTGCCACCGATTCCTTGACTAATGTGATAGTAATAATGCCTATCAATACCTAATCACAAGAATTCGCAGCGCACTGCATGTGCACTTGAAGCAGGGATTGCGCTTTGCTTTCTGCCTTCCACTAACTGTCAACGGAACCTTTTAGCGTAATTAGATGGAATCAATATAGCCAGTAAAGTTCCTTACTAAAAGTAACCAGGCACGTCGTAAAAGCACCTCAGGCGAATCTAAATTAGTTATGTATGAACTATTGAAAGTGTCTTCCACTTACCGACAACTGTGAGGTTGAGACGAGTCTCCCGGCTTGGCGAATTTCTGCAAAATGAAACGGATTTAATACGTATGGAATGTTTTAAACGCACACACAAAATCGATTGCACCGTTTGAGCAGTAGCACGATTTGCTAATTATTAGCTTTTAGCCATAAAATCTAATCTAAAATGTAGCCCATGTAATTATATGAGTAAACAGTTATTACGCAGTATTCAGCATTTACGAACCTGAAATCCACGCGGCAGCGGTAAATTCCTTGATCCGAGACTCGCACGCCTTCCACGACCAGCTTGGCTGGCTCGGATACGGTCCGGAAGTGTGCACGCTTCCCGAATGGTACATCTGCAGTCCAGTGTTTGGCACCACTAAATGGCTTCCCACGTATATCAAGACTGTCATTCAACAGAAAATAAAAAAAGTTATACGTTTAAATGTTTAATTCGTGATACTAAAGTCCTCTCACGTCCAAACTAAAATTCAATATTACAAAGAAGCCCGTGATGTAATCTCGCGAGCTAAGAAAATAAAGCAGCATTTAACCATCGTTAGCACTTTCGACGCCGTGTCTGCTGCTGCCACGTCGCTGTCGGTTCCACCGGGTGCATTCACCCTGATTATCCACGTCGCGTGAAGCAGTTCAGCTCGGCCAACAACGAAGCTTGGCTCCGAAAGCTCCGTTTCGAAAGAATGCATTTTCAGAACCAAATTATCTTTCTCTCTCTTCCGGAAACCGCACATCAACATGGGGCTTAATTCACATGCACTTTCCAACGTGCCTGAGAAAGTGGCTTGCGTGAGCCAAGAAACAGGCACGTGGAAAGTGGAGAGCATATTTTCGAGACAAACAGAATAGCTAATGCATCAGCACAGTTAAATGAACTAACAAGTAAATTATAACAAGCGTGCGGAGGCAAGCATTGAATCTCAAGCGAGCAGCAGCAGCAGCTCTCACCACCACAACTGGATATAAATTCTCTAAAGACAACTTAAGTACGTTTTAAAACTGGAGAAACAAAAAATAAGTGCATTATGGAATTACTTTCATTGGATGGAATGAAAAATTAATTTTCCTTTGTCTGAGCTTGCACTCTTCCCTACCCAAGGCTTTCAACCTAGCTACAAGCATTTCCACTTTTGGTTTAAGGTTCGCGTTTTCAAAGACAAGATATGTTTCCAATAAGTCAGGGTTCATTTCTCTCCTCAGACGTGCACCAGTTCGGAGATCGCTTGCTTCTACTTCTTGCCTGGGAGCTTGCTTGCTTGCCTTCTTATCCTGCATGCATACAATAATCAAGCCACCAACCCAAACCAAGAAATATTTTATTTGGCTAATGTATCCCGGAACTCCGGGTTGAGACGTCTCTACTGAAATATTGCATTAAAACCAAGAAATTATGGGATCCGAGACTTTGGTTCCATGCATCAGTCGAGAAAACCTCAACATCTCAAAAATGCCTTCTGGGAAAACACGTCACGCCATGTCAGCTATGCTCTTGCATTCTAGTGCGTTGTAATAATGGTATCAGGTTTCTGACTCCACTTCTCGAAGAAATGAGCTTATTACATTTCCTTGCATGCATTGACAAAGAGAAAAACCTGACCAACTCACAATCGCCGCTAATATTACTTAGTACTTACGATTGCGAATTGCTCGGCAGGAACATTACTCTTCCCCGCTGCTCTTTTTTTAAAGCGTAGCAGGTAAGAAGTAAAAATATTTTCATTTATACAAAACACGACAACTGATCATTTCGCTGGTAGTACGGTATTTGTTTTACATCTTGTAACAAGAACAAGGAACTGCCGTGCGTGCGGGCAAGGAACATGAAATGCAGCAAAAAACAAGGCAGGGTACCACACCCGAACTAGTAATTCATTTTTATCTCGCCAACGACTCGCGGCTCAGGAACAGAGCCGCAGGAGCGAGCACAATGCATTTATGGTTGATTATGGCGAGGAGGGAGGACATGCAATCCACGAAGAAAGTAGGATGTTCTTTTCAGGTTTCGGGAAAGAAAGCAGCAGGTAAGCAAAAAGTGGGAAAAAAAGCTTGAGAAACATTTTTTGTGCTTTTCTTACAGGATTTTTACACGTTATAATGTTATTACGTAAGACATTCATGCATGTGAACGATGTGGAGTGAGCATGCATGCAGGCACCCGGCCAGGAATGAAAGGAGCCGAAATTTATTACGAGGAGAGAACAAAAAAGAAAGAAAAGAAAGATATGAAATGGTAATTACATGACCAAAACCATACTTGACGATAAATTAAATTAGTACAAGAGTTTTCTCCTGCTTGCTTCCTCTTCCTTGCTGGTCGTGCTCGTGCCCGCGCCGTAGAAGGGGAGCGAGACAGCAAATGTGATGGCGAAGGTAGTCGGGCTAATAATGGCATTACACGAGTATGTTTTGCACTGCATACGTAAAAGCAGAAGCAATCGTAAATGTAGCTAACAAGTTAACCAAAGGCCATGGGAGCCCAAGACACAAAGAGAGGAAAATATTACCGTTCACATTCGTATGTTATATGTTGCTTAGAGCATCGATAAATCTTTCCTGAACCCGCGAGCTCGCCTGCACTTGGCCAATCTTAAAAAGTACTAATAATCATACGCGTATTCATGCCTGCTAAGAACTGTGGACTCAATGAGACTATTTTTGGCTCGCTGGCCGAGCTTCCGCATGCTCTTTGATATTTATACTCGCAAGCATTGCTAATTCATTCTACAAGGAGAACAACACGCGTTTTATTGTGGAGCAGGTAAGAAGGTAAGAAATTACTCCAATGAGAAAATTTGCAGGAGTTGAGGCAAGAAAAACAAATATTTTAAAACTTGATGGATAATATTACATTACATTTGTAATTTAAAACTTCCTGCAGCTTTCTTGTACGCTACTCCAATGTGTAGCACGCTAGTAATAATAATGCAACGAAAATAATTACCGCCATAGTCCACGGAGTCGCGGCTTTCAATCAGACCAAATTATACAGGCATGCACAATTTTTCCTGAGGCACTTTTTTATGCTGTTGCTGAGCGAGCAATTAGCACACGCAAAATTACACGGCGCGAGGCACAGTTGAAAGTTTAAAAATTATTGTTCTAATAAATATCTTACGTGCAGTGTGGCTTGGCTGCCCAGTAAAATAATACGTTTTGGTCAGCATTAATTAACCATTTACATGAAATTTGGCATTAAATTACGTTAATTTCGGGCGAACTTTGGACTTTGCGTCTGTGTGGCAATAAATTGCGAGAGGGGCCGCGCAAAAGTGACTTGCAGCAGACTGCACCCACTTTTACTCCTAGTTTATCTCACCATAAGTTTCAGGAGGGAATGCTTGGGACCGACCATAATTTTATGGCTGTGGAAGGAAAGTCTGGCCCTGTACAGCGACAAGATTTCAAACTCCTTTTTTCATGTTGTACTGCAAGTTTTCCTACTATATATTATTTGTCGCGGATGTTTCGCCTCACGCCTTGCCAGCTTGGTCAGACAAGCAGTTTAAGTCTGATTTGCCTCACGTATTCACGCGGACGGCGATTCTTTCGCAGTAAAGCCACCATGTGCTGAATCTGCAGGACATGAAAATATTTTAATCTGGACAGCTCTACAATATGGGGCTGACGTTGACCATCAATTTTCCCAGTGGTAGTAGTACGCATTATTATAAAGAAATTGCGTATGCAATATTATGACGTTATAGCAATCCACGGAAAGCGTAGGTTAGTAAATCTCGAAAGGCGATAGACTGTGCCACAATATTTTCCTCACGCCGCGCACCAAAGCGAGAGCTGCCTTTCCAGGGCTGAAGGAATCTTGGGCACGTGAAGAACAAGTGCAAGTTCCCGAATGATAAGTTATGGATATGGAATTTGAAAATGAAAAGATACCAACTCAAGTTGGGATAAGGCAATGGAAAGGAATCGACTTGTGCGAGAACCGAAGTCAGAGTAAAGTTACGGCAGAAATTTGAGGGAAGAAAGTGAGAAAACGAGAGCTAAAGTGAAAGTCTTTTATTTTAAAAGTTTTTTCTTCAGTTTTCCGTGAAATAGGAAAATATGACTATCGATCGACGCGATTCTTCATTGCTTAGCAGGCGATGGCCCGTTTGTGCGTGCGTTTTGCGTACGACAAACAGTTTAAAAGAGTTCTGATCAAATATGTCAGATAAACTGGGAGAATTTGTGCCTTTCTGTACGCATAGATTACAACGTACATTGCGCGAGGAGGGCGCCGAATTAAACAGAAAGAAGAGCAGCAAAAGCAAACTTGTTCAGCTCAGTCGTGAGCAGAGCACGTGTATTTGAATATGAAAATATTTGTGAACAATTTACGACGAGTGGAGTCGCTGAGCACGTTCTCGTGTTCGTTCCTCCTGGAATTTGCCTTACAAAATCATTCGCATCCTTTGCACAATTTCTGAGAATTTCGTGAAAACATTTGAACGTGAGGATGTCACGTTGCATCCTTTCTTGCATCCCTGAACTTGAACCCTACTGCATTCATTTCCCTTATGCGTGCTCTCTTATGATGTAATTGTCAGCACCGAGAGAAAGATGAAAGTGTTAAATTATGCAAATATATTAAATACTTATCTTCATCATCTGCAGATGAAATGGTAAATACCGTGCTTTATAAATCGGGTCCTCGCCTCGCTCGCTCGAAAGCAGAGTAAACAGCAGATGATAGAGCACGGACATAATGCCAAACGACGCTAAGTGGCATTGTAGAAAGAAAGTGTTTTGACAGGTTGAGCTGAAATGCGCGCGGTTCGAGTTATTTTAAATTCATTCAAACTCTCCTATTTAATACAGGACTCTGCGCTGTGTTGTACTGCTACTACCACTACTACTTCCATTATTGTGGAATAGGTTTTCCTGGTATCTTAATGCGAACTGACATTCCCTTCATCAATCCAGTGCCAAGGCGTGGTGACAGAATTTGGTAGAGAAAGTGCGCACAAAATTTCTTGTTCATGAATCTGTCGTGGCCCACAAATTCGGCATCAACTTCATCCAGAATCTGAGAATTCTCACCCAGCCAAATAAGGCGAGAACGACATCAATATTCGCTTTCTCTATTTTCCCAATCGCCTGGATATAATAACGCTTGCTTTGCCAATGCTATGTAATTGGTCAACTTATATGTTTTTCTAGTCACTTAAGTATAGGTGCTACTTTTTTCTACTGCCTTAACTCATAAACTCATTCGGAGAAGTACAACTGATATTTGCTTTTCTTTCTTCTCTTAACCGAACTACTTGTTTTATGTCTTGTGATCTTGTATCTCCTTGAATTCTGTGTCCATTCTTTAACTAAACGCTGACTGATGTTTTATGTTTTGATCACATCGCATTACACTGTTTATTGGGCGGTTGACGACTGGCCTAGGTTGCCGGTGCCGTTCTCATCCTTGCCACTTTTTATCGTGAAAGATCCGCGTCAATTATGTCTTGGCAAGATGTTCTCTCCGTTCCTTAACCTCAAGTGCGGAAATGCTTTAATAAAATCGACATAAATTCTTTACAGCGAAAGTTCTACATTTAATTCTTGGTACTTGGCCGAAGGAGGCTATGGCAGTTTGGTAGTTTGTGGCGGTGATAAATTCTTGGGAAACCTTGATCTCATTTCCAGACCATATTTTACTGCGGATAGATAGGCTGAGTACATTTGGTTTATTGAAAGGAGTAACCTCTTTTGCGGGCTCAGAGCGTGAAAAGCAAGGGAGCAAGTGAAGAGTGAGCAATAAGATAAACACCCGCCATAAACAAAGCTGACAGTAAAATAAATGTAAATGCACTATGCATGAAGTACAGGCACATATTTTGGAGAAAATTGAAAACATAATTCATCAAAGGAGACACGAGTTCACTCCCGCCTTTCACCACGTATTACAGTCTTTTCTTTATTATCCGGAGCGTACTCCACGTACATTGTTTCTGAAAGACAATTTCACACATTGGCAAGGTGCATCGAGAGAACGATGCGAAGATGAGACGTGGCAGACGCAGCAACAGACGTGGAGAAGTGGGAACGAATAAATTGAATTACTCGTACTTTCCCGTACTTACCTGTAGATTGGTATACTTTCATCACCGCGAAACCAGAGGACCATGTACACTGCATCATCACGACGGAGTGGTGTAATACCACAAGGCATCTCGACTGTCTTCCCTGTATAAAAACATAAGAGCGATATCATTGCGAGCTAACGAAATAGATCAGAAATAAAAATATAGGCCGAATCTTCATTTTGTATGCAGAGCAACCAACTTACCAACTACTCCATCAATTGACTGCGATAAGTCCGCACCTGCAAAATATAAACATCAAACATTAATGCAATGCAGGCAGGAGATAATTTATTCATGCATGGGAAGCACTGGCACTGGCTCTAATGTAATTGTTTTTGTTGCGAAAGATTGCTGGCAGGGGAAAGTCGACAAACGTGGGAAAGATCTGCAAATCACAATGCTTCGTCTATGTGAATTATACTGTGGGTAATTTACAGACGTCGCCGTGGGTCGACCTTGGAATCCGGCAGAGTGGCAGTTCCCGCGGCGTACTTCCGTCGAACGAGCAACAACTACGTGCGGGCAATCATCTGTTGACAGTGATCTAAGAAAAATGCCGTGCGATAACGGATCGACATCTCATTTAAATTAACAATCGCGGGTCTAGCCTGCACGTGCCAAATTATCTGAAGTAGAACTCTACTGAAACGCAGAAAGAATTGATCGACCGGAAAGTAAATGTGTGTTCCCTGGATAAGCGACATGTTTTCCTCGAAACAGGAACGCTTTGGACATACCAGAGGTAATTTGCCGGGTCATAGGCGTCAAAATATTTACGATTTCGCGATATGGTTGTGCAATCAACCAAGCCAACCATCTGAACCCGAACACTTAATTGCTACATATTTTGGGAAACATTGAGGTTCTGTAGCCATTTACCTGAGGTAATGTGCTCGTGCCTGCTGTTCGTGTATTATTATAACAGCATCGTGTTAAGAAATTGAACAACGAGGGTCGATACATCTGATACACTCGTGTTTCTTTACAATGGGGCAGTTTGGGTCATCGATAATGCATGGAATATTTATTTCGCTCGCCTGTGCATTATGGATACAATCCCATTTAACTGTATTTAATATTCACATAGCGGAACAATTGACACGTTTTGTTGCCCACATACGTGGCAGTACATGACATGCAAGAAAGCGTGGATACTGAATAGGAGCGCTGCTTCAATTGTCGGAAAGTGAAGGAGTGCGGGACAGGAAATGAAAGTTTTGCGAAAATCCAATATTCAATAATAATTCACAACACTGTAGCAGTACAGGCATGCATGAATCATAACTTCTCATGCATGTATTCCATATTTGAACGAGAGCGTCAATATTCCGTGCAGTGCAGCGCAGTGATGAGTGGAGGAGTTGAAATTGGGGCAGTGAAATTATTTCTGCCTTGTGTATTCCTTGGAATTTCACGGACGACATGAGTAATGACCTGGCCAGTGTAACATGCCAAAATGATGACGCTGTGAGACATGGATCGCATCGTGCATTGTGCGTGTCGTATTATGGCAGGCAGTTATGCATAATAAAACCATACACTATCGGCCCAATCGAGGACAGCCCGCGCTAGTCTTGCATTGATAAGACAGGCCGGGCTTTACGTGGTGGCATTCATACCGCCTGCCACTGCCAAGCAGAATGACACTGTTCAGAAGTTTGCGAGTGAAGAGCTCTTCATGTCCTCGTCCGAGAAAGAAAGAAGTAAGTCGTAAAGTAGATAAAAGAATGGAGTAAGTAACAGTACGACTTGTCATATTAAAATGTAAACGAAAAGAAGACCTTTCTAGTTGTCCTTATGGACTTGGACTCTTCACAGTCCTTCTTCAGAAGACCAAAGTTTTCACTTTTCTTCATATATCGCACACGCTCACGCACTTCCTATTCAATTCGACTCAAGTCGCAGTCGTGCTCTACTTTTATCGATGTTGTTGCGCTAACAAACTTTGAGGGCCCGAATCGCGATGTAGGAGCAGGGCATCGGGCTGAAGTGCGAATGTCTCCTGCAATAATAAGGAAACGAAACTCCAAACTCATACATATGTATGTATGACATGTATCAGAAAGAGTGTGATACAGTGACAGACCTAAGCCATGCCGTGGTGATGACACATTCGCAGAAAAGAAACGAATGCGATTGTGACAAAGGAAACTCGAATTGGATGTCGCACACAGATCAAGTGTGCGTACGCCGTACGCACTTTATGCTACCTGCGGACAACGCTCATGGTTCATTTTGTGTAGGCGGGCACAGTCGAAGAGTTTATTTATTCTGAGAGGTTTTCTCCCACACTTTATTCGAAAAAGTACACAACTACGACGACAACTGGGGCATGAAACATGGTCATGGCTCGCGAATGTGAGTGCACGTGTGAAGTGCGAACCACGCGCGGGCAGAGACAAGTCGGGTCAGTGCAGCCAGTGGAAGAAAGAAAGCTATTCTCATCTGTCCCATTATTGAACAACTTGTACAGAGAAAGTTTGGGTGTAAGATACTAAAACATGGACACGTATGGGCAAACCACACTCACCTCACCTTCGCGCACATTCATTGTCCTCTCTACATCAGGCAGACTTGAAAGTCTTAAGACCATTAAAACTTGAAGGAACTTGAAGGAAAAAGTCATCGTGAAACAATCTTTAACAGTAATAAAAACTAAGGTACTTTCAACTTAAAATGTGTCTCCAATTAATTAAAGCCTCTTTTCCCACACTTATTCCATAATTTCAAGTATATCGCCAGCGGTACGCTGTTGGTTGCAGCCGTCAAGGCTTCAGCTCATCTTCTTCACCGTGCCATGACTTGACTCTGACTTATATTACATATTATACTCTCGTAATGCTTCTTTTATAACTTTTCTTTCATTTGCCTCGCCTTATTGCTTTCACTTTCTCATTGTGTTTCATGTCGGCCGCGTTCTCGGGCTTGCTTGGCCAACCTTTGCTTTTACCTTTTCTTAGCTCAAAGCGATTTTATACCTCTGATCCTCGCTTCAGATCTTCCAAACTCATTTTGACTCCTGTTCATGTTTGAAACTGGGGTGAAACAAGCCTGGTCTCTCTTACAGTTTCCAAGAACATATTTTGAGTGAATCAAGTACCCTGAAAAATTCCAGTCTGGTCTTGAACGTTTATAATAGCACTTACAAAGAGTTTTATATTGTCTTGTAATAGCGACGGAGGCATCTCAGACACGATAAAGGGAAGAACCTCCTGAGCTCACTGGCCTGCCATCAGAGTGCAAAGCATCAGTCCAAGAGTTGTGTTAATGTTCACTGAAACAATGTAGCCCATGTACTTGCCTAATGTAAGAGCTCTTCATTTTACTTACCTTATAATACACACTCGGGCCACTGCTACTGCAATGCAATCGTGCAGGATTCTGCAACTGAAATCTTTCTCGCAAATACTTAAGCCAAAGAAACATAAAAATGGAGAGAAGGACTTTCTCTCGTAAACTCACGGGTCGTGTACGGCGTACGGAAATTTTAAGATGTAAAAAGTCTAAAGATCACAATTTTCTCTCTTGCTTGGGACCCACGAACCAAACGGCGGACGAGTTGCGAGTTGTGCCCGAATGGGAAAAGGCAGAGTGGAGAGATCGCCTTCATTTTTTACGCTGTACACTTATTACATTTTACTCATTAAGCTTTCTTCCTAGTTTCTTTTATTTCAGGCCCGGCGCTAACTCAGCTCCCACTTAACTTACGACTTGTATTACTCGCGGTGTCCTGCCCAAATGAAAATTCAGGATACATTCTCAAGGAAATATTTCGTGCCCTCAACCTGCGGCAGCGGAATCTCCTCCGCGTACTGTGCTTCGTCTTCCTCACACTCATTTCCGCCTACTTGTGCTTTAATGTGATTGTAACGAGAAACGAAGCACAATAAAAACTTCTCGAGTCTCCAGTACAATGGCTGTGAGGCAGACACCGCTCTGGAGTTTTTTCACTTGTGATTAGGTTGCGTAATCCTTTCTTGTCTGAGTCGTACAAAGACCGGATCCTCCTCCGTATTCAGGGAATCCATTACGGAACTGACGGCTGACAAAAAACGAGCGCTAAGTAGCACAATTGTAATCTTTCACGTTTTAGCAGCGCTGGTAATCTGCCGGAGCTTAAAATTGATTACACGATGATGATGACGCATTCATTAATATCAGAGGCTCAACTGTTCGACCAGACAGAGACACATTGCGTTGAAGGAAAAGTCAAGCACTGAAGGTCGTCAATCGATGAGTCATTTCAACGGGACAGGATGGGATTACTGCCCCGTGGTTCCAATGACCTTTTCTTGGTTGACGCCAGACGAGCCGTTGAAGGGAAATAAAAATGAGAGGGAAAGTAATTCGAGTGCTTCCATTTTCCTCCCATTTCAGCCACAATAAAGAAAGAAATGATCAAATATTATTATTGCCATTATGACGATGACGGTCGTATTCTTTGAAGCGCACATTTCCTATTTCTATACAAGTGGCTAAGTATAGACACTTGCAGGTCGCCGGTCGCCCTTTTCAATTTTATGTGCGCATTTATAGGCAGAATGGTCAAGGAAGTGCAATTCCAAGGCAAAGGAGACGTCAATACGTACGCTTCACGTCGACAATAAACACTGGACACCAGGGAAATGTCGCTTCAGACGCATGTTCATTTGAAGTTTCAACAACGCTCAACCATTTGTGTAAATTTTGAATAATTTCACCACACGATCAGTATCGAATGATGGCACAATGCCATTGAAAAGTCTTACTCAAAATACAGATCTCGGTGCAGCATTCAGTGACTCGCCGCAATTAAATTTGTGAACCTAACTGGCAAAGTACGGTTGCTGCTGGGCTTGGGGTCTTGAAATTACATGCCCTAATCTGAATTGCCATGAAACGTCAGTGCTACTCTTTCATAATGCATTATAATGGCCCGTAGTCTCGATTCTGAGACAAAGTTCATCTTTAAACACGGCTAACCCACACTTTTACCCTGCTCGCTGTTCCACTCTCAAGAGGTTTACAGTGCAGTAGGGACAAATTCATGTACTGGTGGTGTACGATCGTGAGAGAGGATGTCGCAAAAAATTTTATGAGTTCCACGACTACTTCTTCCCTGCTAAACTTTATTTTACTAGTCTGCCGTCTGGCATGGGCTGGCCTGGTCTACCTTCTTGATCCTTGAACATTATTGAAGTGTTAAAAAATTTATGGTGACTTTCTCCCGCATCTTTCGGCGCTTTGCTACTTTGCCACCTTCTCGCCATTGCCCGATCGTTGTCCGTGCCCGCACTTTTTCCCTACTCCAAAATGCGCCGATACGGAAGGAAAATATTATTACGCCAGGATGCCAAAAGTCATATCATGGCTACTTCAACCCAAAACTTGCGTAATGCGCAATAATGATTCAACCACGACATGTGAGAAGCCCACGGAATTGTCGAACGTCTCCTCATCTCAGGCGTAAAAATAGTACGCCTTGCCTTGACGAGTGTGATATTGGATGGCTTTGTGTTATTGAAGTTGAGTTGAATAGATGGTCGGGCCGAGGCTTATGTTCGGAGGAAGGATGAACCAAAAAGAGGAGTGCGTCATTTAGTGCTCAGAGAGAATTAAAATATGAATGCGGCTGACTTCTTATTTATATTTGACCTTTCGGTGCTTGGCGTGGGGTAGAATTGAAGCCGAGATAGCAAGACTGGAGAATGAAAAGTTCTGGCGCTTAAGTTTTGGAAGATCATCCAAAATGTGAGCCTAAAAATAGTTTCCCTCATTGGAGGAGGCCCGCCTTACGTCTGGTTTTGAAATGATATATTGATGAATCCCCTTCCTAAGATCTCTTAGGTGGATTACCATAGCCAAGGGCTTGCGCTACTGAATTAAGAGATATCGCGGAGCGAGGACTTGCCGGTTTGTGATAAACAGCCCACGAGAGATATTCGACTTGAAATGTAAAAATGACTTGCGTAATTGAAAAAATGATCTAACTCGAACGAGATACAAATCATGGCAAACTCCGCAAGCATGTTTTAAAACTGCATCACTTGCACCAGTAAAGCTCGACATTTCGCTGATTCCATTCTATAATCCATTTTCCGGCTGACAATAAGGCGCTGATATCATCGTTAGTCGTGTGACAGCTGTCAATGTATTCGTGGAGGGATATTCTCATTAAAATAAAACGCGACCTGAGTTTCTGCATCGCTAATAAAGTCGTGCTGTCTCCAGCAAATCGCGATTGGCGAGTGACGCGGATGACAAAAGACGGAATGGCATTTATTTCTTTTGATGAGTGCTCAATGTCCGTATGTGCATGCTTATGTCATGCGAATTCATGTTCAGGTCGATTTATTGATATGGCATGCATATGCACCAAATGCTTTGAAGAGCGGATCGGAAAGACAAAATTGGAATTTCGTTGTAACCAGGTTATACTTTGCTAGACACTTGGAAAAGATTTTTTGTTTCAAGAAGACGCATGAAAAGGAAAAATAAATAGAAATCAGTTTAAATCAAAGGAACGAGACAAGCACATTATGTTTATTATATCGAGTTAAAGGAGAAATTCTCCTGGTGCACTTTTTCTTCTCTCCTTTTTGGGCTGTGCATCCTTTACAAATCTTGCAACATTTCTCTACTTCAGCCGTGAACTCAGCCGTACTGTGCTGCGGAACTGTTTGCAAACGAAATTCATGTTTTTATTTATTCTTCCACTTGTGAAGCTACTAAAAATCATGTACGCCATATTTATAATGCCTTTGCAGTGCGGTAGTGTGGTAGTAATAATAGTAATGCACATTATTTCCATTATTTTTATTTCATGTGGTACACTGGCGTTGCGTGCTTGTGAATTCATGTAATGCAATTCTCGATCTCGCGGAAAGTCTACGCTGCTACTGCTAACATTGGTAGTGTGGCGCGCAATTTACGGAAATCCTTCTGGGAATTGGAAACTACTGTGCAGAAGGCAAGCAGTACATGATTATGATGAATGGGTGGAAGGATGGGCACAAAAGAGGAGTCATAGATCAGTAACGTTCAAGAGTCTTGCGCTACGCACTCAACACACACAAATTTAACGGTAAAGCACAGCACAGTGCAAAACAAGAGAGAAAGAGATTCCAAAAATCCGGACCTTCCGTGGTAATGTGCAGAAAATAAGATATATAGAAACATTTTGGCCTTCCTCAAATTATTGTCTTGAGTCAAGGCAGAGCAGGCTGAAGCAATGGAGGCAATCTTCCGAGAAAGCTTGGTCTAGGCCTGGAAATGAATGGCTAAAAGCACGACGGAGTGCACAAAAGTATCCTGCTGTTATATAAATGTGGCTAATGCAGATTTTTGCTACGCATTCTGCCCGAGTGCTCTTGAGTTAGAATATCATTAATTTCATCGCACTTCATCCCATGTCCTTCCTTAAAAGAATTTCTTGAGTTACGCGTTCAGTACGCTCTTACTAAGCTGAGTTTATATAAACATGTATTAAGTTTTCCTTTCGCGGGTGATATCTCAGAAGTTTCCAAAAGCTGCCCGATTCAAGATGCGTTTGAAAGCATTAAACCATTGCAGCGGAAGGAGCAGGCAAGAACAAAAGAAGTATGTGGCCATGAAATGGACTTTACTGCACAAACCCTTGTCCTAATGCCAATCTTACGGTTGAATTCTCAGCTTTCTCCGCGGGCCAAAGGAGAATTCTCTTCACTCGTGTTATTGCATTACTACATGCATTCGCGCCGAGAAATATGAAGGCTTTTACATTTTACAAGAGTTGACTGTCGAAAGATGCCCGCATAACATTACTATAATGTAACATGACAAGTCAAGGATGAAATCACGTTTGTGCTCTGAGCCGCTCGTTGTTGAGGTTGACAACTGAAGTGCGAGCCGACAATAATAGTAAATTGTGACTGCCCCCGCGGTCTACCACTTCGAGCCGTTTTCACTCAATGTCTATCGACCTTCCTTCGCGACGAGCATTTGCATTTCCACGCATGTTGCCAGATCAGATTTGCGTCTGGAGGGTTATGCTCCAAAACGGGGAAGGCTTTAAAATGACCAAGCTTTCAAATGGTGTTCAGTGCAGCATGAGCAAGGCTGCGGAGAAAATCCACCTGCTTTTACATTATTATTGCCTTGCAGCGGTCGTGGAATCTGTTCCTTTCTTTTCCGTTGTGAACAATAAACCCTGCATTGGAAAGACTGTGAATAAAAGAATGCGAATGCTTCTCTTTGTATTGCATGAAAGAAATTCTGGTGAGTATTCGTGTGTCGTGCCCTCGTGTCTTTTATCCGTGTCCTTTCATTTCACTTGCATTTTCCTTTCAGTCAGTTATTGCCTGAGCCGGTGCATCTCGTGTGACTCGTGTCTCGTAATAAAAGCTCTCTGTTTCTAGTCTGGCTTCGGCTTCAAGTTTCAATTCAAAAATATGGCTTCAATGGCCAGGGCCGTATATTTTGTATTTGTATTCCGTGCAGGCAGACTAGGCTTACTTTTACTGTAGCCAACTGAAAGCATGTACGCGCTCACAAGAAGCTTTTAGGATATTGAACAAGATACAAGTCGTAGAATCGACGAACTTATTGCTGCTTCGCATAGCGGGAGCAATGTTGGGAGCGTAAATGGTGTATGGACTACAAAAGTTTCGCTGTGCTGTGCATGTACCTTCGCTTAGTAATTTTCTATTTACGGCAGCTTATGCTCAGAATACATTATGCGCGCCTGCATTTCGCAATTCACAGGATCCACTTTAAACGCTTAGCACCTTATTATTCAAGGCCAACAGCGTCCTGAATCAATTAACGATCGGCATGCATTTTCGTAGTACTGCAAGTTCTTCGGTGGAAAATTGTAGTATCACGAGTTTAAACTTTTGAACGTATTTCATCCTTGGAATGTGAAATAGGAATTGCTCACATATTTCGGCGTTTCGTACATGGCCTTTTAATTTAGTGGGGAGAGGTCAAGCACTGCCAACCTCCTTGAGTCTCAAAGGTCACATTTTCTACTTTTCTTTTCCTCTTCTTGCTTTAATGCCCTTCCTTGCTTCTGGCAGCCTTGGCACTGTTCCACTACAAACGCTTGCCTGCTTTTCCCTCAAAGATTTTTTATCGTGCTGCTTCTTTCGTCTACTTTTATTATTATATATTTATGATTCTATTGTAACAACTTAAAACTTTCACCCATCTTTTACAACGCGGCTCCGTAAACAAGTGCACATCAATGTGAACACCAAACGCAAGAACGGAGAGAGACAAAGTGAAGAAGCACAGAAAGTCTCACAAAATACTTTTTGCCTTGGTGTGTGAATGTGCGTGAATCACCTTCGAAACTGAAAACTCTTTGGATAAAGCATTTGTTTCGTCTTCTGTTCTTCTCTGATCTGCTGCTTCTATATCAGGTTTATTTTCATTCGAGTTTTCTTGGATATTTTTCAGTATACGCTAAGCAGAAGAATCTCGCCTTCGCCTCGTCTGGCTCTTGTTCTTTATTAGGCAATGCTTGACACTTTCATCTCCTGGTATCATATAGCATATGGAATGAGATGTGCAAAATTCACTTTAGGCTTGCGACCTTCTGCCACTTTTCCCGACTTTCTTCCTCTTTCTCGGCTGTAAATTTCAGTTTCATGGCCTACAACGAAGACAAGTGCGGATTGTGCAAGTTTCTGTTATTTTATGCAATTCTTCCCGGCCTGTCTCGTCTTGTAAAAATATATTCAGCATGATAATGAAATTTTACACCATCAACAGAAGGTCGTGTCGGCATCGTAAGACTAAATTAAGAGATTTTCGTTTCTACTCGAAATGCAACGCAATCTTGCTGAATCCTGCCTTGCTTGGGAAGGAAGCCATCATATTCTTTCATTTCCCTCATTCAATTTCAAATTATATTGTGTTCTCTCCTATTGTGCCATTTCCCTTGCCTGATTACTTCAGAAAATACACAGCACGCCTTGAGGATGTGACTTTGTTCGGAACATTTGCTTAGCCCTTTCTAATCAAGAGCAGGAATGCTTAGGATAGGCCCTTTTTCGTTTATTTTTAGGAGGAAGTTTATAGCAGGTCTAATGAAATGAAGGTTATGTGAACTGTACTATTTTTACAACGACGTAATTAATTATTAAAAGGAAACGGGCTGGAAGGAAATGTCATTCCCAGCTATTTTTACTTGATTAAAGTGAAAGCTCAAATAATTTCGCCAGTCTCATGATCATGAACAAAGTCCACGTGAATTTGAGTCATTTAAAGTGTCAAGACATTCCCAAATTAGACACTGAATCAGACATGAGCTTGCGAAAGGGACTATAGCCGCTGACACAATCGGTCGCAGGTACTAAAATTCTATTCTCAAGACAAAATTATAGCAATTATGGGCAATTCCACATTGAAACGAAAGGAAAGTGAAGAATGGGAATTTTTGGCTAAATGCAGACATGCTATAAATAAAAATGCTCATGTTCAAGTTCATTGAGAAAGTGAAACTTGTCGGCAAATTACGTGGGACGAGTCGCACTAATATCCCAGGACAGTACATATATAACGTTGTGACCATTGCGGGGAGCAGGTGATGACGATCAAGGCTATTGAGCCATATCAAAAGGTAACGAATGAGAAATTCCGTTGCGTTGTTTCCGTTGCTCTTCTATTATAGAAGTTCATTAAATATTCCACGAATGTAGCGCTCACCTGAGAAATAGACCTTGACATAATCTATGTGGTGTATTATCAGCATGGACAGCCGAAATCGATTGTTTGCACAATTATGTACATATACACGACCAATTTACTTTTCTGACCGCTGACCGATTTTCGTTTCTTGCATTCTGTCGGAAATTCTACCAGCCATTCTAAATATACTACTACTTTCACTGGACGTTGAACTCTTACGCTACAAATAACTTTCATTTATTCGATAATTATAAATTGTCACTCGGTAGGTTCATGGCTGGGCTATTTCCAGCATTTATCCAGGCTCAAGTTCACGGATACAAAAGCCTGTAATTTGAAAGCCGGCATGAAGGCGCATGAAATTGGTTGTAATAGATGGTTGTTTAAACACTGAGACAGAGAACTATTGCTTCATACGCGCTGCTAACATTTCCAAGAATAAACTTCGTGGGCTGCAATTTAAATATATGAGTACTATTTTTATCTTATTGGGCAATCAAACATAATTGACATGTCCAGAGTCCAGGTTGCCATCACGTGAACAGACAATGACAGTACAATTCTGCCGTAATCGAGTACCATTACATGAGTTCGAGACAATACAATAGCAAATGGCCAGCCCCTTCGAGTCATGGAATGATGTACTATCAAACCCAAAGGGTTTCGAAATCGATAAGATCTTATCTCATGAATAAACAGGTATTCATTCAGAAAGTGAAAATTGAGTACCTTACAATTGTGTGGCGTGATCTTTGTCAGTAAGCAAAGCAAGGGTTGATAGATTGACACAGTCACAGTGCTACGAAAGTGAACTTTTCGAGAAATAGAATTCATTCAAACAAGAAAGAAATCATTCCCCAGGCGAACGTGACTATATTTTTTAACTTCAACTGCCATAGTCTTCAATGCCAGAGCGGTTTGATATTAAACGTCTCCGTCCCTGAAGGTCTTATTACAGAAGCGACAAAGTTATTCATGAACTTAAAATTCAAACGAAAACGATATCATATGCCAGGCCGTAGTCTGAAAAGTGTCATTTCCAGACGGCAAGCAATAATTACACATTTTGAAGTTCAAACCTTAACATCTTGAATTTTCTAACCAGAAATCCATAAGCTCGGTGTGAATGAATGAAGATTTTAGAAGTAAATTAAAACAGCTTCCTATAGTGCACAAATAAGAGCCAGTTTCGCCAGTCTGTCGAACCAAGGATCAAATAGCGACTGAGAAACGCTCATGTTTACAAGTTCGAAAACAGATCATTTCAAAACACGGAAACGCGGTCCGCAGACATTCCATATAAATCACCATGTGTGATTTCATGTTTCTATCTTTTGCTGCACCACTGAAGCTCATGAAATTTAAACGTAGTTAAATGTTGACAACTTTGCCCCTTACTTGTGGTGGTCAGGGACCTTCTGAAATCGGCTTGGGTTATGGCATTTGCTTCATTCGATTTCTCAAGTTCGAGGTTAAATTTTCACTTTCTATCAAGGCGAAAGCAAAATCGAGTAATGTGGAAAGATAGGAATAGGAAATGTGAGACCAGACAGTAGAACAAACATTCGAACGAGAAATGAAAGCATTGAAAAGGCGATAGTTTATTATACTCAAAACTTGTAGTTTAAATATCCTCAGGTCACAGGATGAGCTTTTCCCTCAGCACAATCATGGAAACTTATAGAATAGATGACTCCAACTGCAGTGTATGGTATAATGACTCAAGTCAATGCAGAAGTCTTTTAATGGAGATGAGATTGCAACTTTCATGAGCACGAGCGCGAAGGAGCCAAAGTGTGAGTCTCCAGACCGGATTATTCTTTCATACGCATTGTACATTGTATTTCTTTCTGTCTGGCCCAGCTTGCTTCACTTTTTCTGTCTCGATTTCTTTTCCTTGCTATTCTTTCTGGTGCAATTTTGTTTCCGGCGAGAAAAGTTACTTTCTTGGCCGCGTTGCCTTTCCTTCACCGTTGGAATTACTTTATATTAGGTGTACTTATTTTGTTACGATGGTTAACTTCTTCTTTCTTGAAGCATTTTACAGAAAAGAGGATAAAATGAGGACACATCCAATTTTCAAGAATTGCTTCTCAACTTTCAGCGAAAGAGACTTTCTCGTGCTTGGCCGTGCGGCCAATCTCACTTTTACCCGTTCGTGTATCACATTTCACCTTCAGTGAACACCCAGAAGCAGTAACAGGCGTGGAATGTACATTCTTAAGGCATGATGAGTCCTATTATTATGATTATAGTTTCGAATTATGTGTGTAATGTAACAAAATATTTTGAGCTGGTAATGGAACTCATTGTTTTTGATTTACGAAAAGAAACACGCGCTCAGCTCGACCCATGTTCAGAAGACAGCGACCGACTGCAACGAGAACCTGTCGTGTGGACAAGTTGATGTCAATGGTGTAATAATTTAGCGGGTCGTTTACTATTGACTTTGTCTTCTTTTCTCAGACTTGTTAAAGTCGCATACTCTTTTACGATGTCATAATTTTGTTATCGCATTCCAACCTCTAGGCTTCTGACTGTACCTTTGACTTCCTACTACCGTACTAAATAACAATTCCTCGACCTTTATATCCTCGCCACTTTCTGACACTAAACCCACACTGGACAAGCTTAAGTTTGCTTGAGTAAACTTTTAATTCTGTTGCATTCAAAAAAACTTAAATATTTAATACACCAGTCGGATTTAATTTAATTCCCAAATGTTCAGGAGCGGTACAGAATGAAATTGCAAAAAAAAACTTCGACTACCGAGCGCCGTCTGTATTCGTCTGCCCGGAGGCTCCTGAAACTGGAAATCGTACTTGGAACTTCTAGAATTGGATACTAGAAAAAAGCTTGAGCAAACACTTTTCTCTCCTTAAATAAATTTTAAAATATGACGTCCTCCAAAACTCAAGTCACTACCAACACGCATCGAGATACCCCCCAACCGTGTCATGACGAACGGTAATGGAAAGCCTCTTTAACCCCTGGCACAATTATTTTGTCAAATCCGCAATTCGCAAGAACCTGAAACCGCCGCCATTTCTTTTATTTGGAACTCGCTCGGAACTTCCCACCGTCATTCCACAAGCAGGCCAGGAGCATTTTGAGATTTGACCAACTTTCCAACGTAACGAGCAGAAAAGAAAACATTAAAATGGCATTAGACTACTTTATGGTCGTGCTGGCATGAAGATAGTATGTGATCATGTGAGTGAGCAGGAAAAGGAATGTACTTAAGGTCAACAGATGTACGTACACTCTCTGAATAGAAACTACTGAATTTTAGAACGCTCACACGGACGAAGAGAGCCAATATTAGTATAATTGGGATCTCATATCACAGCCATTGCCGTACTTTTACGCCTAGCCTTTGTCAGAAAAGAAAAGGTCAGAAACCAAAAGCAGTTTGGCGAACAATGCACAAGCCTTTTCGATTTCGAGGCTCGGAAACCTAAGCCCGAACAACTGCGATATGGATTGTTTTCGAAATCAATACTATTCATTGACCATTTGTTGGGCGATTACGGCCATTTCAGGATGAGGTGTGCATTTTGTGAACAAGGAGTCCTCGAATCATTGTTGCCATGTTTTTGTCTGGAACTTCGCTTTCGAGTGCTCCAGTTTTGACACTTATTTATCATTTTACGTGGTTCACGCTCTTTTGTGATAAAACTGCAAGAAGAAATCAAAGATTCGCCTGAGGAGTTGATGGTGTATCGAGTTGACACAAGTGATGCGATAAATCAAGAGAAGAAAGGCAGCAAGGTTTCCACTCAAAGGATCCGAGGAGACACGCAACTTCGAGCCGCATCTTGGCTTGGATTCGTAAATCACTGTTGTTGTTGTTGTTGCTCGTCTCGTTTCCTTTGTCTTCCACTTTCGTGGAAGACCGAGTACGTCTAGCTTGATGTCAGTGTATTGTATTTCTCTTGGAAACCATGAAGTAAACTTGAAGAAACCCAATAATAAACCTTATACGCGGTGTTGAATGCGACGATGTAGTGCACTAGGCACTGAAGACTGTGAGGACTAAGCCAGTACTTGCAACAATAATGTCGTCAACATTCTGGCTCCAACACAATGCCCGTAGTATATAATACTTATTTAAAATAAATAACCTTTTTACATATTGGAGAAAATGATCATTCATCTTGGCCATCTGTTTTTCTTTCTCTTCCCATTTTCTTGTCTCAAGGATTTTCTCCGTGGCGCAGAGTGTATTTGGGTTTACCGCACCTTAACTTCCTTTATGCCAGTGCCATTATGGTGCACTTATAAATTCCAATGTCGCTGCTCTGCTTGGTTTAAGCACATGGAAATGATCTCTTGGCTTGGTAGTGTGTCAGAGTCCTTGCCAGCTATGAATCCAGTGTCGTCGTCCTTTCTCTCTCGTGTTCAAAGCCAAAGCCAACTACCCCATTATCATTATAATATTATATGGAGAATTCATTCCGTAAAATGTGACTAAGGTTTTACTCTAATCTGACAACAAAATTAATCATTTGCCTTTCTTCCTCGCCTCCTAAGCCTAGTCACCGAGCTTCTATTCCATCGTCTTTTGCTATTTTCGGCAGCAACACGGCACAAGTCCTTCCAAAACTGAAACTTGGGTTGAAAGAGTTGAAAACTGGATCTATTATGGTAGCAGTAATCTCAAATATTTAATCATTCAATGAAAGACTCGTAATGCCCACCAACTCACTTAGTTTTATCATTATTAACGCAGAGTGCAAATTTGAAAATGTCTTGAACAGTTGCGAACATGTCACGGCGTCGACAGTCGACACACACCACATTAAACGGGGCTAAAATATATTTGCAGCGGGTCTAATACTTTGTTATTGATGCTCTTTGAACTTGCACAAATTATAATTCAAAGCAAGGTGATGAATGATGTGCGTGCTTTATGACATGTGCTGACAACAGAACTGCCAAATGAAATGATATGAGAACATGATTGCAATCACGAAAACAATTATAATCTCGGTCAACAAAGTTCGGCTCAGTGATTGTGATTATAGCTGTCATTAGACGTTGACTATGTCACAGACACAAAGGCAGGATATTGTAGTCAACAAAACAAAACAGGAAAGAGTCAGTTGTGCGTGTCCTCACAGACTGCGAGCGAGATTGAAGCTAAAACGATTTTAATAACTTACAGGAAATGTGACCAGAAGCGCAAACAAAGGGATTAAATTTCATGCTCCACATTCAGGTCGGCAATTAGGTCAATATTTATTAGCCAAGAATTGTCAAGATTGCTTTTGCAGACGTCGTTCATAGACGCATGGACATTGAGCAAAAGGCCATTATTGGTTCACATTCAATTTATTTCATTTTGCGCCAATGTAAAAGGTGAAAGTGACAAAATTGTGTCTTATGGAAGAGTTCTCAGATATTGTTTTCTCGATTTAAGAAAAGCGTGCATCAATTCTTCGAATTCAAACAAACCAGTATACTCAAATGAAATTAGATTTACAATTCAATCTTATCAGTTTTATATTTGAAAATATTTGGTAAGGTAAAGAATCTGCGTGTCGACACACGGAATGCGAAAATCACGCTCTGAGCACGGAGAAATAGAAAATACGGCAATATGCTTTGATAATGGAACGCAATTGTTGGATTATTTACACCTTTACTCCATTCCAACCGTTCTTTATGGTTAAAATGTGTTACACTCACGAACAATAAAACTGCGACATTACAACGGGTACAAAGAAATGGTTAATTTTGTCCAATTTAATAATGCAAACGGTACAATTTTGGCAACATTCATTGTAGTGCAAATGAATAGAAATTATTATGAGCAACATGCTGGGGGAAATGAACTTGTTCACTAGTTCACTGCTAACTTCAGACTTCCATGTCATTACCGAGAAAGCACAAACCGAGAAAGTCTCAATCGAGAAGCCAAGACCGAGAATCTTGGACCGAGACGGGCATGAATCGAGAAAGGCATGAACAGCGAGAAGCATGAAAAGGACAAATGAAGTAACAAAGTCGTCAGAAACTAAGCTACAAATATTCAGAAAACATGACAAAAATGTTATATTAAACGAAAGATATGTGCGATTCCAGTCAGATAGTTTTTTTTTGAAATGGTACCGAACTTGTCAAGTAGGTTATTCAGTCTTTTCTTATTCACGATATTTGAGATGTCTAGCCGGTGGTTGCAAACCCGGTGCCGGTTGGTTTAAACGGAAAATAGTGTGATCTTTGCAACGAACCTGTTTCTTGCACAAAGGCTGAGAAAGGCATATGAGGCCTTCAGCCTAGGCAGCTGAGGCTGCCTGCTGGCTCGACTGAGAGACCAGCGCTAATGCCGACAGTGCGTTCGGATTAGCATTTTAAGATAAGGGATCCGATATCCTTGTAAATAGTTGAGTATGAGACTCAGAAGTTCAAAAGAAGGTTTAGAGAGAATAGGTCAGTAATTGTGGTTCGTTAGCTTAGATGGTAGAGCTATCGGGGCCAATCCGAGCGACACGGGTTCGAATCTGGTACGAGTCACTTAATTTTTACTCTTTTCCTTCATCCTGTTCTTTTTTCAGTACGTCTATGAATTTCCACAGGCTGGAATGATCAGCACGAAGTAATGGAGAGGAGTGTCTAAAATTACAGACTGCACGACAAAGAGAATGTGGAAGGGCTTATCAATACATTTGATGCAAATCTTTTTCAACTGAGACGACTAGGAAATCATTGAAGGTAAACAAAGGAGTACATGCTTCTCGCTGTTCACATTTTTCTCGATTCATGCCCTTCTCGGTTTGGTTTTCTCGATTGTGACTTTCTCGGTAATGACCTGCTACGACTTTAGAAGCATTATTTGTTCAGGTGCTGTTGCAGCGGCATTTTGGGTTAAAAATCCGAGGATGACTTTTAGTGCTGTTTTCAGGCACGAAGGGAGTTAATGCACAAGGTTTTTCGTCGGTCCTGAATAATGGAGAAAGTTCGCCTGACGACATTCGCCGTCCTGCTAGAAGCTATGTTTATGAATATTGGATTTGTTTAATGGACGCATTATTAATAGCGTGAGAGAAATTCGGCAATGGCTATGAAGCATGGAGGAACAATGACAATGCAGTACAATAAAAATCGATTGGTGAGAATTATGATATCAATTACGTTTCAGAGTTAACGTCAGGTACAATTTATTATGCAAATATAAAGCTCCGCTCACTCAGCACATTTTACCCGACAGAGCACAGTGACAGAGCCCTATGCTGTATTGTGTTATGAGTATTTAATGCTCTTACTCATTTTCTGCCAACTATAAAAAACAGATGGGACTCTTACCAAAGCATGCAAGACCACGCTGAGCTGGGACACACTTCCAAGTCAAAGTCATATTTTTAAGTATTTCCTAAACTTTTTAAATCTCTTTCTTGGCTGCCATCTTTATGGCTTATATTTGAGAAGGAGAAAAATTATGTCATGACTCAGATTTAGGTGTCTTTTAAAAGTGGAAAGTTTGTTGTTTATTGGTAGGAAACTTATAGGCAGAGTAAACATAAATAAAAGTCGAGTAGGTCCACACTTTCCCTTTCATTAGCAGTGCCGGCACCAAGTGATGACCGAAGAAAGTGCAAGTTTTTCCTGGTCCCAAGTCCGTAATTAAGAACTACGAACTTCTAAACTAAATACAAGCACTTCAGCAATAGGCTTTAATGCTTCAGTGTCGTGGGCCAGACAGGCCGCCGACTTTGTTGAAAGTGAACTTGTACATGAGTCCATGTTTACGCTTTACTTATACTTTGCAAAGTAAATACACTCCGAGGGCTTATCCAGTTGTATCGAAAAGAAGGCACCGAGGCGTTGGTTTACCGTGAGTAAAGTATCTGACTAAAATTATAATTTTGCACATGATCAAGCAAAATTAAACCTTGCTTTCCTTCCGTACAGCATGCAGTACAAAACTTGCCTTCTGCCGCCTTCCTGTAATTCACTAATCGCTAATCGGATTCCGCCCTACGTCAATCAAGCGTGCGTACTTTGCTGGCCAGCGTTACTTAGGGCCTAGTAAAATGAAATGTGTTGCAAAGAACAAGAAATCACATACCTGAGGAGGACGACGGAAGAACGGCATTATTGGAAGTGATGGCGGGTGTCACAACTGGTGACAGCAGACAGAGAGTGAGAACGATTATGGAGATGATATCACTTTTCACAAAACTAATTTGACACCTGACACGAGCCCATAACAAAGGGAGTAGTCGCGGTAGCAGTCCGTGTCTATGAAATAATGAGGAACATTTGGAGTCGTAGGAACCATTAACGCAAAAATCGAACTGGCTTCCCTCGGGCTGCCTCGATATGCATTGTTCGCTTCTTCTCACTAATCGTATTACTTGTTGACATAAAGTGTGCCATGAAGAATGGAGGAGGTTTATTATCAGCAACGGCGTTAAGAGTATTGACGAGGAGCGATACTTCAATCGGATTACTTTATTGGGGCAAATTTGATGCTGAGTTTCTTTGTCGGGAAAACAATTTGAGCTTTGCAGTCGAGCTTGTTTGCTGTCAGCTGAGAGTTGACATTTTTTCTTGCACAGCTTAATTTTTTGATGTTGCTCATTTTGCTGCGTGATTTCCCTTCTCCGGTCATGGTCGTAATTCGGATAGTGACTGTAATCTGGTGGGTGTGAGGCTGTCATTCTCTCTAGACTTGATTCCACTGCGACTACCGATGCTTCTGGTCCGACGACAAAATTATACTTCGCTTGCATGTTCGTCTGTTGTATTTGCTGTAGCTTCACTTACAGGGCTCTGATCATCAAAGTGTTCCGAACGGTCGACTTCTTGTAATTATCGATCTACATTTCCTGGATTGTTGTTGTAATTTAGAATTGAGAGCAGAAAAGAGCATCTGATCCTGCAAAACACAATGAAATATAGTGTTAAAACGAGGCGGCAGTGTTCTGGGTGCGGTGAAGACGTCTATTTCACACTTTCACGATTGATTACATTTTTCTTCATGTCTTGTTCAAGCCCCGCTTTTCCCTTGTGTCAGAGTTTTGCTTTCGTGCGGGTTTCCTGACCTTTCAAATTCTTTCCTTGTTATTTTTGGCTCGTCCTCCTTTCTCTAAGCTCATGCAAAAGCTGTCTTCACGCTTCTATTGTAGTATTTTCACAGGGATCAATAATGTACAGTGTACACACAGCCAAGTCTTCAATACAATGAATGAAATTGCTATTTGTAAATATTTACAGAATAAACGCAGTGTCTTCGCTTCGTCTTCGTCCTGCTTTCACCACCCACGTTTTCTTAGTTAGAGTTAATATTAGTTTCTTATTTTGCAGTTCAGTTCGGGTGTTTTCATACTTACTGTGGCTTATAAAGTAATTTCATTGAGCCAAAATTCAGGAATCACGAATGGCTAATCTGCCGTTAAGTTACTCGACTAATCCAATCCACCCTTGGCACACACTTGGCTTATTCAAGCCACTAGGCAAATAATTGAGAGACTTCAGTGCGGTCAGTGTTTCAGAGGCGCTTAATGTACTAAACGGGCGTGTGCCGAGAATGGATTGAGTCCCCGGCTTATTTGCCGGTCCCCACCTTGCCTTGTCTTGCCTAGAGAATAATTTATAGAAAAATGATATACAGCTTAATTTCTTCGAGCTTATGTACAAAAGACGCGGACCGACTGCTGATTTTATTCGCTGCGCTTTCACTCCTGGAAAACCACGAAACACATGTCAAAATGCTCTGATGCTCTGGATGACGAAGCTGCACCGACTGTGGCTTATGAGAGCACGAGTGAAAGTGCCCATCTAGTAAAATCTATATGATATATATTTTACTCGGGTGCCACACAGATGCTTCCTCTCATACATTATTATTATCGTTATTACTATTATTATGATTACTCTGGGCTCCGTTGTTACGTGTTCAACGCGTACCGTACGGACGCTGCACACAAGTGACACTTGTAAACAACGAAACAGTGAAAGCAGTGCATGAACGCGTAACCTCGCTTCCTTTCCTGGTGCGCAGTTGCTCGAACTAGACTCTCGGACTTTGGTGCGATTCATTTTGTCAAAGTACAATGCACAACGCGCACTCACGTTTGTACTTTTAATACTTGGCCTGGCTTGTAGAAGTCCACGAGAGTTGTTCGGACTAGCCAGCAGATATTATTTATATTTTACAACAGGAAAACCAAAGCCAAGCCATCGCACATAGTAATCATATGTTTGTTCTTATTCTTACCCCAAGAGAATCGACGACAACGGAAGATTAATACTCCGACTTGTGGCCACGAAAGCCAGCACACAGTTTCACTGGCTATTTAGTTGCCTGTAGTCTGTCTGTACACTCTCAGTCAGTGTTCTGTTGCAATATTAATGCTAACAATATTCGTAAAAGTTATTAAAAACGAGTTGTGGCTGGTTTTGCAACGGCGTGGCGGTGTAATTTTGTTGGCCGCTGCTCTGTTTTTTGTACACACTTGTGTCTATTGTAACAGCGACGGGACATTGATGGATAGATTCTTATTTACAACACACAATGTGCACTGGCTAATGCATTGGAGCTATTTTTCCTTGTAAAATGGGAAAAAGTTTTGTTATTCTCAACAGCAACAGAAACAGCAATGGTCCTTTTGTTGAACGCCACGTGAAGTGGTGTTAGTACAATGTACAATGTCCATTTATAAGGAAGAAGGGTATGTAAGGCCAAGTCCACCGGCCACGTCCACATCCTACACGACGCACGAGACGGTGAATGTCTGTGTACGCACTTACGCACGGCGCAGCACATTCAACTGGAAATATGGGTTAAACTTGGGTGCAATCCTGTAAACAATATTTCAACTTGTCTCTGCGACGTGACTTTCACCAAAGACTTCGCTTTGTCCATGCTCAAGTGTGTGATTATTACTTTCTTGTTTGAATGATGTGTACTGTTGAAATGTGACGTTTCGGAAAAGAAGCTCTGGTTTCTGTTATGTTGATATTCACGACTGTCACTTTCGCTTTGCGGTTGCAGCTTGAACAAAATGTCAATCAATGTAACGAAGTTTGCTCATTTCTTCAGGGCACCTATAATTTTGAGCACATGTGTGTGAACTGTACAGTACGCGGGGGCGATGGGAAAAGTTACGGGAAAGAGTTAAGGACCTGCTCTGAATACTGGCGAGGTTATTTACGCCGATAATTTAGTCAATACACACACAACACTTTTCCACTCGCGAATTTTAAAGTGGAAAAGAGACTCACAATTCTTCCGATATTTCTGCGTATTTGACACAAATTATTATTGGATTCAATGTGGAAAAGTTATTGTGCTGACGAAGCAATTGTCCGCGGATATGTATTACACGGCAATAATAATAAATTTGGAGAAATGCAACAATTTGCACGTTTCTGCGTTTTGCCGCTGGATATGTGTTGTAGGCTCGGTGTGAGACGACGCGTACGCGGTGCACGATACTCGCTGTGTCGAACTGCGAATGAGATGTGTCATGTACGAACTCAAACTCTCAACTCCACAGGAAAAGTGTGAACATCGAGACTCTTGTACCGAAATTTCCTCTCAACCGGTTCACCAGCCAGCTTTCCGACCCTCCTGCATTGACTTTGCGTGGTACGGCAAGAAGTCTACACCACCAATGCCACTAGCTGGCCGTGAAGGAAAGCAAAAGTTGTACTCTGTAACATGTTTGGGTATGCGAGACCAACTTAATTTCATACGGTCTTCCTTTCCCCGCACTCCTGCCTACTTGGTGGGCTTCCACAATACATTGTCGCGAACCGTACTGCTGGCCCACCTTTACAATATGATGGATCTTTACACTTCATTTTTACTGTTACTTTCTCTTCAATACGTTGCTGGTGCTGTATGGAGAAAGGTACTTCATTCATGCCGTGATGACCTTAAACTTTCATAATTCCCTTTGTCTTTCTGTCCGGTTCGTATTAGCACAGAGAAACCCAATCATTAAAAATTCACACTTGAAGCCAAAAATAGAATGGTGCAATGAAGTTGGCAGAAATGGGTGGGTTCCGTAATTTCCGTTCCATTCTAGCAGGGGTTTTCAGTCAGTTTTGGCATGGACTTTGATTCTTTCGCCGACAGCTGATCGTTTAGCCGTGTCTGAAAAACTGAAATGTCAGGAGACCATGTATATTTTGGTGCTTGATAATTATGCATGTTCAGAACTGTTAAACGTTTCAGGGTCTACGACATTTGGCCCCAGTGTTAATGAATGATACTAGCTAAAACCTCGTGTGGGGGCGCCATGTCTGTACCCCAGACTTACACACGCATGTGTCCATTTATTTAGCACCACAAAAAGTGGGTAGTGAGGACGTCCAGCTCTGCTTCCATACACACCTGGTTAGTTTCCATGATGTGGTAAATAAGTCAATCATCTTCCAGAAATGGCAATTATCACATCGTTTGGCGTTTATTCCAGTCTCGTTGCAAATGAAGGATGGCCGAGTACACTACCTTCGTTCGCCTGGACAAGCTGAATTTGTCAAGAAATAGTGGAAAGTTTCTAAAAGTTTTATAAATCCTAGATGAATCGCCGCCGGAGTCGCTGGAGTTATTTCCTTGCGGATTTTGCAATTATTAGTCAATCAATCACAACTAAAACCCTGCAATAGCAATCAATAACTTTAATCCATAATTGTGAAGTTATTATGGTACCTGTTCTATCAGATTCTGTCCCTGCAGTCAAATCAATACCACTTTGCCGAGCTGAACGTTGTTACCTGTCTGACGGAGTATGGAATAGCTCCAGTTGTAACAATTTTGAATGACTAAATTAAAGGTCACCTTCCTGTAGTTTGCATGTCCATTTTTAACTGAGATTATTGAACCACGACTCTTTCCATATGGTCGCTCGTGCCCGTTGTTAAAAATACGTCGATATGTTAATATTTAAGGTACTTCTCTTGGCCAATAAATGAAGCAATGCTGTGTTATATGGTCCTATGACTGCGCCCTTTCTTCACTTTTTAAGTCTCAATTGAAGAGGAAGGATTCGGGCTTTAAAATGGGCTCCAATGTTGCATATTGCAAGATGAATTAGTGCGTGGCAAAGAAGGTTGGTTGTGACAACCCTCCCTTCTTCTGTTCTGTTTAAACTTTAAACAGGCGTCTTGTAATTATCTAGGCAGTAGAGATTCAATCACATGATAAATAGAATGTTGCAATTCCCATTCATTTCCTCTTGCTTCTGGTGTTGTCAATTGCATTTTCTGTTTTCCACCCGTTCAATTGTGCCAGAAATGTGTTTGAATGCTTCAGTTTGTGTACAATAGCACAAACAGCAGCACTTGCAGGCATTCATTGTTTTCTCCCCAAAACTCTCCCTCCAGTCTCCTCCTGTTGCTGCATTAAAGTAGTTCCAGGATTCTTTTATGAAATGTGAAGGTACTTCAATTCCACTTAGCCTGACAAATACGATAATGGCACAATTGTAACACTCGCTGCCTGTCTGCATGTTTTCCTAAATGAGAAGAAATGAGAATCTGTCTATTCCATGTCCGCGTCCTTCGTGTCTCTCGCAGCAGTCACTGTACGAGCATGAGTGTATAATTTTATTTTGAGAAAAGGAAAATCCGAAATCGCTCCGGTTCTCAATTCACGAATTCACCCAATTTCTCAGGAAAGATGTCGAAAACAACGAAGTGATGGAACCAGAACTCAATTTCGAATGAAAGAAATGGAATTCTACTTTGTTCTTTTCCATTGAAATTGCATCGCACGTGCCGGGAAATCATGTCATCTGCAATTGGTTAACGTTACTGATTTTGAAGCGGTTGGTTATTGCGTATGCAAAGGAGTACGTGGCTAATGTATTGTTGAGGTTTAAATTTATTGTGACATGAATTAGGGTAAGCAGATGGTGAGAATCACTTCATGCAGCTAAACTCAATCGAATTCACAATAGAAGCAAAGATTATCTTGTCACCTGGCTTTGTTTATAATTCGTATATGTCACGCTGGATTTCTTACACTCTTCATGGTGAAAAATATTCAACACATGAACAATGGGTGGATCCTGCAGATTATGTGGAAGTTACTGAAATATCTCTACCATCCCGGTATTGGCCTAATATCTGCAATCCATTGCTGTTGCATTATTCTGAAGTCGCGAAAAAGAGCAAGAGCCAGGTGCTAAATATAGTAATGGGTAGCAAATGTGACAACTCCATTCGATGATTCGATAGGAGCAGACCACAATGTCAAGTCTCGTTATTTCGTGATTTGGAGTGGAGCTAGTGAGAGATGGTTCTTGAAGTGCAGGATTACCAAACCTCTTTGTTTACTTTTAGGCTTTCCATTTTTAACCATCCTAAATGCGGCGTATATCTCTTATCAAGCAAAGTACCACTAAGCTATAAGCTCCCAGATTTTTGATATTAAGTCACAAAAAGTCATTTCTCTGTGCGTATGGGTATTTGGTATGTTGTGAATGATCTTTGAGTGACTTGAACTAGCAGTGTGTTAATGAATTCGGAGTTCAGAGCTTGGTATATCTGGTAGCCTGGTTTAACTATCGTCCTGGTTCATTGTATTCCCACTTTCTAAAACCGCTAAAAAGGAAATCATGAACAAAAGTGGATTTGGCAAAAATCACCCTCGAGTCTCGTCCAATAAGCATCCATTCAGCATAACTAACACAGCACAGCAACCACGACGAGAACAAGCACATTAGATTTTGTGATTGAAAGTCACAGCGGGTGACGACGACGGTGTTGGAAACAACAACAAAGGATAGGAGGTAAGGAAATAATCCAGGTTGGGGGAAACAACAATATGTTCAAAATCCATACATGGCGTTATTTACGAATCCAATTATTTTTAGATCAAAAAGTGCATCCTTCTCAGTCAGTACGATATTATGACGCGTGGTGTTCATTTTCGCCAGTAAAAGCCATGAATCATACTCCAAGTCTTTTGAACTTGAAATGACAGTCTTTTATAACAGTAGCTGGGAAATAGGCAAAGAGGATTAAATCTTCGAAACTCTCATCGTTTTCACATACTGATTTCTGGAATTTATTTCTTCGATCTAATAGGAAATTCTATCAAGAAAAGTATCAAAATTAAGATGCGACTGCAAACCGCCATTTCTGTTACATTAAAATGAACTTAAGACTACGCTCCTTGGAGCAATTGAATACAATTAGTCGATGGCATAAATAAAATGAAAGTTAAGATGTTATAGAGTAAGAAATTAATTGGCAATTTTGGATGGAAGGTTGAAACACACCACCGGAGTCTTGCCATTGTTGAGTCCATACTGCACTTGAACACTCACCTGGAATAAATTAGATGGCTGATTTCAGTGCAAACATTTCAGATGACTAATTAATCAATCGGGATGTACTACTTACGGCTGGGTAGCTTTTCAAAATCGGGAACGAGTTCTTGTAAGTGTACAGCTGGCCTGCTTCAATTGGACATCCGGGCTTGCCATCCATCTTGCGAACAATGTCTTTGCATGCATTTGCGCCGTGAACTTCGCGGAATGGGACGCGGACGATTCCAATACCACCGAAAACGGCAGTTGTCAGTTGGTTGTAAGTTTTATCTGTGGAATTATGAAAGAGTATGAAACAGAAGCATTGATTTATCTGGGATGACCCTAAAGTGCAAACTCTCGTGCATTGGCATAAAACTCCAATTGAGTACTGACTACTTAGTTAGGGAATTTCTTGGTATTTAACGTCAGGCTTTTCCCACTTGATAACACTCTCACAGTCCCAGACTGGACTTTGTCTTTCTTATCAGCTGAGGCTTGGGACAGCGTTCTAATCTCGGTCAACGGCCAAGCCGAAGTTCACAATCGCAACCCGAAGACTTGTCTCCGGAGACAGCCTGAGAGCTTTCATTATACTTTATACTGCTTTGTGACTTTTTATATTGCGATTTGGAGGCTAATAACAGTCAAGCGAGATGTTGGATAACAATATTACTACATTTGTAATTTCGCAACAGTTACGACTGTAATGATACTGTCAAAGGCAGGTTATTATGAGCAGGGCAAGCTGGAACAGAACATGTAATTTAGAAATTAAGCATCGGAGTGGCCAGGCAAAGCCTGAATTCGGACATATTTAATAAAAGGAAGGAACTTTTATTAGCCTGTCACCTTCTATCTGATGAGATATTATTGATTACTAGGTTGTTATTGCCCCAACCTTGGATCTTTCTGCGATCTAAGAAACGTTTCACTGCCTCTCAAGTTGTCGGCCTAACTCGCTTAACCCTAGTTCTGCATTTCACACACGATTGGGGCTGGGGTGAAAAAGCAATAATCTCAAGCTCTCGTATTTCTACAAACGCGTACCTGGAATGAAATCAAATTCGATGCTTGTTGTGTCTCCCTTTCTCAGCTTGCATGGTGTTTCGTCACAACTGCTCACGCGGACATCTTCAATTTTCGATGAGCCAAATGATCCGTCCCTTGCACCAAACAAATCTGTGAAACAAAAAACACGACCGAGTTATTGTTGGGTCATCATTTGGGAGCATGGAAAGGTTGAAATCCTTAATCTCTGTAAAATTCTTGCCCGAGGAGTAAAGGAGCAAAGCTGGATTATTCTGGGCCTTTGCTTTCACTTTTCGTGTGCTTTCTGTCTGTACAAAGCGTGGTGAAGGTTGTCAACATGTTTAATAAGTGCCATGTACACCACAGCTCCCGGCAACCATGGCTCACGTAGCGTGGACGCACAGAGAGTGCAATAAAAGTACGGTTACCTTGAACTATTTCTGTCATGTCATTGTTCTTGTTGAACTAGTAGCCAGTCACGGCTGGTCCTGAACATTGAACATGTCCTTGTAATAATGCATTTCCAGTTATGCGCTTACATGCTACAATGCTGGACTAGAGACTCCAACTATAACTACTACATGCTGGTTGAAATAAATGGACACTGCTTTCCAGATTGACAGATCAAATTGACCGAAATTGTTTGGAAACGTGTTTTGAAATGAAATCAGGCAGGAGCGTAAACAGAGCGTAAAAACTGGAACACAACAAAAGAACTCTGACATTTTGAGCTATGCTGCTGCCTTCGTTTCAAAATTGCGGTGTACTAACCTAACAAATCCCTGCCGGATGAGCATAGTTAATTCATTTGATTGCGATAGTGCTTACAGTTAATCCAATGCTGGAGATGAATGAAACTTGTACAACTTGCAGAAGCTTCAATAAGAAAAGCATGTTTGAATTAGTTCTGGACACTTTGCCTCCGAAAGAAGCAGCCAATTCTTATTCATGCTGCCTACAACAATAATAAATATTTAGATTCAGTCAAACGAAGAGTGAGTTGAAGTAACTGCATCTTCATTCTTCGTCTGCTGTTCCTCTCTTCCAGATCCCATCAACACGTCCAGCGTATTTGTGCACGAGTGGGCACAGAGTCGGAGGTTTTGTCCTACGACGACCCACTAGAAGGGTTCAAGAGTGAAAGCTAAAGCACTAAACAAGAAAAAGTCTAAACAATACGCGAGGAGAGCGAAAGACAAGAGGCAACCATTACTCAAGATGGATTTTAAAGGTATCTTGAGGAAGAAAAGTTTACAAGTTACGTTTTCCAGAGACTTTCTCAAGACAAGGAAAACTAACACGCTTCATTTCGTTAACTTTGTTGGAGAGAAGAATGGAGGAAAGTGCTGCTGGTAAAGTCCGACACGGCCCGGAACACGTCCGTGAGAAAATACGAAAGGAGCAATTCATAAAGCGTCGCACAAAGAATCTCAATTTCCATTGTGCGTAATTCCCTTCTGCTCCTTCCACTCTCAGCCTTAGCCATCATTCTACAATTGTTAACCCAAAGAGGCTGGTATTTCCTGCATATCAAATATTCTCTGGCAGATGAAGACTTTCAAGGCGTCAACGTGCACAGTGCACCACTTGCTTTGCTATGCAGATTCCGGACACATTAAAAAATTTTGCATTCACTGAAAGCCGGTAGGTTTCCTTTATCAATGGAACAAGACTGCAATGTAGGAAGGAAACTCGAATGCAAACCAGCAATACTGTGGAAAACTGATTCTTATGATTATGAATATGGCAATACATTTGAACAAACCAACAATGAACTCCAACCAACGTAGATCAAATTGCGCGTGTAATGCCTGGAAGCGTTTAGTCACATTTCCCAGGTTGGATCAAACTGCGGAAGACGAAACGTTTATGGTTATATTTGGAAATTAATTTTGCTTGGACTGAATTATGGATGGCATTTTCATTTGAATGAAATTCATAGGCTCGTCGTATTACGTCTGCTTGATTGAGTTTGACATCTCAAATGTGTGACCATGAGCGTCATATGCAAACTATGTACAGGGTACCGACTTAGTACGCCTAGATGGTTGTGTTCGTAGTAGTAGTAAATGTAATTACTCTGTGGTAAATATGCATCCGCTACATTTGGTAGACTTAATTGCTCTATTGCGCAACCTTAAAACCATCCAAGTTAACACCTGCACTTTGTCACACGGTTATGCTATTAGCTACATCCTAGTTATGTATCCCTGACACATGGAATGGATTCGCAGTGAATTAAACCCCATCGCAGTGTCAAATTGATGACAATGGTAATTGGGACCATTATAATGAATGCGCCAGTGGCCACTGTGCTTGGCATGTTAATGTCTATTGTGGCAATTGTGCGAGCACAGCATTTGCGTCAGTCCCGTACTGAGCCCAATCACACAAGAAATCATAATACAAGTCAAATCGCAGATTACTCGCACGTATGTAAATTATACTGTTGATTAATCGCTCCATAAACATAATTAATGGTATTGGGGTTTTTCTGACAATTGAAGCTCGAGTTTGTACGCTGTGTGCGCGTCAATGAGTAGTGGAGTGGTCTCTTGGCTTTTGAAACAAATGGTTCGTTACTAAGGCTAATTTCAATTCTCAAATGGCGTCCCTCGCTAAATACAGTGCGCATTTAATGTTAGGACATGAAACTGATACGGTTTTGGTTCCATATTCCAGAGAATTCTGACCACTGATGTAAACTGTTAGTTACATTTGCAGTGACGGACTTTATGTCTCAGTAAGCATCGAATTACAAAAAAAAACAATGAAAATTGGCGCAATGACGATGCTTACTGCCCACTTCTCTCCACCAAACCCTTGCGTGCACGTGGGAAGGAGGAAATCATTTCACTTTCATGTAATCATGAGACGCAACGCTTTAGGACGATGATTTTCAATTCAAAGCGCCGTTAATACTTAGCAGAGAAGCAGAGTTGTTACGCAATATAATTTGTAGTGTCACGCTGCACGAGTACGAATAAGAAAAGAGTTTCATCTTACCTCTGCATTTGTCAACATGGACCGAGCTAACTAGGGCAATGCTTCCCAAAAGCAGGGCGACTCCATAAATGTGATTAATCATTCTTGCGATTGTTTACGTTGAGCGTTGACGCTGATGTTTGAAACACCAAATTAAGATTTTACTGGCTCACTGAATGAATGTTTAAAAAACTCCTGAACGATGGATGTTGGGCGCTGATGAGACGAAGGGTGACTGAAACAGTCCAACACGATTGCAGTTTGGTCTTATATCTTTTTTCTTCAAGGGGATTTGCATTTTAATTTTATTTTTAGGTTACAGGACAATAGCACGGTCCTCTTGATGGTAACAAAATATTATATGGTATATTTACGAGGATCGGCACAACAGCAATAAGACAAGATACGTTGTCTCAGTTGTAATTGTGCTCTTGCTTGGTCGTGCTGTACGGAGAAAAATGTACCATGTCACACAAAATTACGAAGGAACATAACATTTAAAGTCACCAAAATCCAGCATCTACCATCATCACATTTTTGCATTGCTCCCTGCAAGCAAGGCAGGCGAAGACGTTTCATGTCTTGTGAGCAGTGAAGGTGAACCATGTAAATTACCTGTCAAAATGCGAGGAATTAGCTATACACTGAATGTAAAGGCGATTATTGTTAACTTATGAATTCTTGCGTAAGTAACTGTAAGTCGTGAAGTGTGACTCACGTATCACGTTGACTTTGACAATTCCGCAGAAGTTTGGCCTTAATCAAATTCAGTAAATGTAAATGACGCACTGCTCAATGTTTACAAGACGCTGCTTCTTGGGAATTTGATTGATGACAAAGGTGCAACATGCTAATTATGCAATATGCGACATGAAGTAAGGCCGCCGGTGACCAATCCATAAAACAAACATCAGCCACAGTTGCAAAACTACGTCGGTTGTCGAATGATTCTGATCCACAGTCCAATTGTGACTATAAAACCCAATACTGTTCTGCTCAATGACAAGTAACTTAGCCTGACAATTCAAATTCGGCCCTTCAATGTCATTGTCGTTATTAAAAATTACGTCTCATCTCTAGTTTTGCTTTGAGTTATGTCATTATCAACAACCTAAACTCATGGTCAGCGCCATCAGTGAAGAACGTCTTCTTTGTGCGCAGCACGACACCGCAATTGAACTTGGTTCTTGGTCGCCTCCTTCCTAACTTGGTTAAGCAGCTTTCTGGAATATTTTAACTGTGTGTATCAAATATCAAGGACTAAATATCGCTTGTGCAGCAAAGGTATATACCATATTTTATGATTTAGAACCCCTGGCTTGTATTGTTTCAGAGGTCAGATTTTTAAGGGCTTAGGACGCAATAGAGGCCCATGGGCTTTTATGGTATCAAACAACAAAATAGAAACATAAAATACAAAATTGGCGGTTTCTGACAAACGGTGGTCTTTCTTCTGCGAGAAAAGTTGTACCGTCCCATAAATATACTCAGCCACCTCTCGCCTCCATCAAATTCAGAAGTGCCCGATTTGTGCAACTCCTCAGCTTTGAGTAGTATAATTTTACGTGATACGGGCAGATTCCTTTCCCTCTGCTTGCGGCCTGTCCCATCCAATCGTCGTCTTTTCAGAGCGGCTTCACCTTTAAATTAACATTTGATTTGTGTTTAATGCTACATCCTACCAAGTCACATGAGTATCGGCATCATTTTCTGCATAGCGAATTACTTCAAGCTTGAATCGGGCGCTTTTATCACTTTGGACCACTTTTAATTTCTAATGCCACATACACACAAAGCACATTCATATACCGCACGCACATTTGCTTCCGGCTTTATTCACATTGCTCATGAGCTGCTATTTTGCCCATGGGCTAGTATTGTTTCGAACACCCAATTTTGGCAAGCTAAGATCTCAATAGAAGCCCATAGGCTTCTAAAACGTAAAATACGGTAAGAGCTTCACAGTGATTTATTTCTGCATTTGACAATTCGTTGTTTGGCACTGGGCATTCTCTGGTCTGAGATGCGTAGTTTGCCCAACGACGCCTTGCGGTCTTTACTTGCTCGACAGTCGTTAAGGCCTGCCAGCCTTTCATGGCCGGTCACTCCACTATTCGTTCAATGAAGACTTGCCTAGGATTATTGTGGCAGTTAATTGAACATCTTGCAGGGGAAATCGAAAAGCAATGGGATAAGAGCGAGTCAGCATGGAGTTCTCGGGAAGGCGTCTTATATTTACATAACCAACTTTACCAAATATCCAAACACGAAGAAACGACATTGCTGTACGAAAGGGCGAAACTCTCAATTGGATTTACTCAATTCAAATTCTGGCTCTGCAGATTAATTGAACACATACTTTCAGGCAGGCGCAATAAGGTGATAAGCCAAAGTTCGTCATATGGATTAAATCCAGGCAAATTGAATTGACTGTTCGACAAGCACCTGTTGCAAAAACATGCCATCCAATTATCTGTGCAAACACTTGACACCCGCCGTTCAGCATGATCGATCAGAGCGGGCATGAGTCCACTTGAAATGTAACAGGTCAATAGTTAATTGATTGTAAGTTCGAAATTTGAAAGTCGAAATGCAGCAAGAGCCGATCGCTGATAAGGAGAGACTGCGACAGGTGTATTTCAGTCTTTTCAGTGACTCGACTGTGATAACTAGACAATTCTCAATTCCAATGCTTGCTATCATGGCATGAGGTAATAAATCTGAGATTAATCTGCATTTACAACTTTGTTTCACAACTACAAAATACGTATACCTATGGTAGTTTCAATTCAGCTGCAAATTAGCTGTGATGCATGAGAGAAGCTTCATATCTCGAAGACCTCTGATGAATGCCAGATTGCCACGATATTTGGCGATGATGAACCAGTGTGCATTCCTGATTTGATTCCAAGAATTGATAACTGGAACGCCAACGCGTTCGCAATAAATTAAGCAAACACAGGTGATATTCTTGGAAACGCTGCGCCCGTCCGCCCACTCTTTATACAATTTCGCGATAAATTAAGGAAACATCTCCACAGGAATGGTATGAGTTAGACGCAGTTCGGACTCCAATCTCATTCTATAGAATTGAACTTTGGGCTTCTGACACCTCATCACAGCAGGTGAATTCGTGGCGAGCGATCGCATCAATTCGCGTTGTGGATGACAAAAATTCCCAAGATAAGCAGCGAACCACAAGTGATTTCAATTTCAATTGCGCTGACAGTTTAGGCATCACAATCACATGCTCCTATTTGGGCATTCGTTTTGTAATCTATCTTGTTAATGCGTAAGAGCTGTTGATTTATACTGCGGTGGTGGTAGCGATTAGAACACTTGACATGTCCATGCACCTGTTCATCAGCCGCAGTCGGGAGCTGCAGGGGATTTATAAAAGGAGGCGTTTGAGTTGGGCCGTTTCATTCACGATTTACACTTCTATTTGCCACAGTGGTAAGTCCGAAAGCGAGCAACTCCAACAAAACTCATCATGTCCATGAAAATTGTTGCAATTGCTACATTCGCTGCAGTATTTGCAGTGGTGCAAGCTGGGCGTCTGGAAATCAACCGTTGCTGTAAGTTTAGTCTAAAATCAGAATTATTTGCTTTAATTCATTTATGCAATACTCATTGTCTCATTGTCAAATTCCAGCCACCGACGTCCCATCGCTGTCTCCTCAGGTAACATTGCACAGCGTAAACTTCACTGATGGCGAACTCCGTCCGGTCCTTCGGAAGGGTGAAAAGTACACGCTTACAATTTCATTCGTAGCAGGTAATCTACTGATCAACACAATGGCCTACAGCTAATAGTTCCACGACTAATATGAATTCATCATTCCTAGCCACATCAACTGGAGCGTTGACCACAAAAGTTGCTGCCTTGATCGCTGGACTCGAGGCGCCATGGAACGCAATTAATCCAAGCACATGCAATTTCTTGATCTCTGGTTCATGTCCCTTCGTGGCTGGCCAGACTTACGTCTACGAGAACACAATTGAAGTTATTCCAGCTTACCCATCCACCAGTTTGACCATTCTGTGGCGCATCAGACTTCCTGACAACCGCAACGAAGTCTGCTTTGAACTTCCTGCTCAAATCACCACCTAAATCTTGACCTGAGTATCTGACCCGGTCTGCTGGATAGTATTATTAAGATGCTAATATTAAAAATTAGGCACTAGTTAAGATATTTATGCCACTTAAAAAATCATTTGGCTTCTTAGTTGAATGTTCAACCGAATAAAATCAGCAAGAATTCAATTTATCGAACCCTCGAACCCGTCTTACAAGTGCCGAATGCCATAGACAAACAAGCAAAATCTGAACTAAAGCTCAATGACTCGTTAATGGTCTGAAGAATTCCTGCAGAATGATCCGTTTCATTTTGGCTCGATTTCCGTTCCGCGAAAAGCGGTCTGTCCAGTCTTTCGCTTTGCCATCAATACGATATGAATTAAATGCAACAATAAGAGGTTTCAACCTGCGCGGATTTTCCTGGCAACGGATTAAATCAGAAAGCGATCATTTCGATTAAAATCCTTCATACTTGAAAGCACCGATTAATTCATTGTTGGTTTTTAGCTCTTGCAATTTTTTCTCTCATTTGACCATATTGCAATTACTTGTTCGAGTTGAAGCCAAGTTGAGCTCAAGATAGCTTAAGTTTTTAAGTAATCATGCCGTCAAAGTCGCAGAAAACTGAGTTAAAGGAACTTATTCTTGTATTGGGACTCGGTGATGTGTTCAAAGTGGAAATTTGTGATGGATTGCTTGACGAGGAAGAAACCGCCTGCTTCTTGGCAATACTTGAAATCACCAGATACTTGGACGAACGCAAGTCAGTTCCAAAAAGTCTCCACTGGCTTGACACCGTGCTGCTTAACCTGGATGATAAGAGATTCAGAGCACAGTTACGGATGGAGAAACAGGCATTTTGTGATTTGCTGCTCCTCTTGAAAGGTGATTCGAGCTATGATCACGACGGAGTCTGACAAATGTGTAATGTGTCTTTGCGTTTTTAGATAACAAGGTCTTCAGTGACTCACAGGTGCCACTCCCAACGCAGCTGGCAGTGGCATTGTATCAGTTTGGCACGTTTGGAAATGCGTCTTCAATTGGAAACGTTGCTACCAAGTTTGGAATTGGAGAGGGCACTGTCGAAAATATCATGGACAGAGTAATTTCCGCCCTTACATCAATGAGCTCAACCACAATATCCTGGCCAACTGTCGCAGAAAGAAACGACATCAGTACAAAAATGGCACATCAACTACTTCCTAAATGCGTCGGCTTCATCGATGGATCTGATGCAGTGCTATTTCAAGCTCCAACCAATGACAAAGAAGTGTACTGGTCCAGGAAGAAGAAGTACTGCATTCAATTTCAAATCGTCTGTGATGTCAATAACTGTATCCGCCATTTCTTCTGTGGATTTCCTGGAAGTGTACATGACGCCAGAGTGTTTGCATCATCAGATTTGCATTTAAACTCCTCAAAGTACTTTGCGGAAGGAGAGTACTTAATAGGAGACTCAGCCTATGTATGTACAGATAGGATGGTCGCTCCTTTTAAGCGTTATCGTCAGCTTACACCGAAGCAAATCTTATTCAACAAACACATATCAAGCCATCGCGTGGTTGTTGAGCACACGATTGGCATCTTGAAGGGCAGATTTCAAAGCCTGCAGCATTTAAGGATCATGGTGAATAGGCACTCTGGACACAGAAAAGCCTGTCATTGGATTGAAGCGTGCGTAATTCTTCATAACTTGCTAATTAATCGAGATCCCTGGACACAGCCGTCAGATGAGGTGTATTTGGAACCGGAGCCAAACACCACAGAAGAAAATGTGCAGCAAGTAAATAGATTAGGAGAAATAAAACGCCAGAGTTTAGTTGAAATCATTTCTGCAATGTATTAGTTAATGGCTAAATGTATACAGTTATCGCTTTCTCATTCTCTCCAGCTCAATTTCTAATTTTAACTTTTCTAGCTGGAATTCTCGTTCGTGTTGTCGATCCTCCAATAGTTTAAGTTGAACCTCCTTGTCGACGCCCTGAATAAATACATACCATAAGAACTTGCAATTGTTGTATGGTTTCTTACTTAAACTTGCCTTCAATAATTCATTGTTTAACATTTCCTCATCCAGTTTCTTAGAATGCTCAAATTTGTGAACTTCTAGAGAATGTTTTTGTAATTCAATTTCCTTCTGCTCCTTCAGTTTGTCTGCAATTATTTTAGAGAAGCATCCTAGCGCCGTTTTGGGCCCCGTATCCACTTTCTTCTGCAAGCCAATACCAGCCATGGCTGACCGGACAAACCCGGCTACCGAACTGGTGGACGGTTCTTCAGTAACTTCTCGCTCATTAGTGGTAAGCTCGGGCTCATCGTCAGTTTCTACATCGCTGTTCATCTGTTGCAAAGCAAGTGCAATTAATTTACGGCCACAACACTTGAATTTTGTCTTTACCTCATTCAAACCAAGAATATTGGCACTATCAGTTGATGCGGTCATTTGCGGTGCTTCAGGCTCGCTTAAACCAGAGTCCACGAGGAATGGCGGAGTTACGTTTGGTCTGGTACCAAGAACTTCGTCCAATATTTCGAAGTATGGACACTCTCTTAATATCCAGCCTGAAAAAAGACAAGACAAATAAATCAGTCAATCAAATTCTCAGTTGGAATTATTATGATTTGTCTAACCCTTATCAAGTGTAGCGTCGATATCCGGGTCCACGCCAAAGCCAGATGATTTCAACTTATCTTTAATTTCTTGATACTTCCCAAGCAGTACGCGCAATCCATTCTTTAGTTGAACATCAGTTAGCTGAACCAATTCCAATTTATCTCGCATTGTTCGAAGAAATGTAATCCGCTTCTGTACCTGAGGAAGAATGCGATATGCTTGATTAGGAACAAGTTAGGTTGAAGGGCCCAAACATTAGAATTAATTGTATGGACATACCTTGTACGAAGTAAAATGCTCATTAATGTAACTGGCCATTTTCTTCTTGACTTCAGGAGACCACTTAAATGAGACTGTCTTTGCCACATCATTCTTGTCACTGGCTTGCTTTGGTCTTTTAGGTGCCATTTTCGTGTATTACACAATTGAACTTCACTTAATTGCCAATTTAAGTACTTACTCACAGTTGAAATCGTAAGAAACAGAACTAAAATGTGAGTAAGAAAGACTGAGAAACAAAGAAGCTTCGGATTAAATCGGAAAAATCCACTCCGGAGTGGATTTTTCTATTGAGCGATTATAATCGAACCTAGCTGCCGTTTCCTTGATGAAGAAAAAATTAGCTTATAATCCAGAATCTAAATAATCGAAAAGATCGAAATAATCGTCGAGGTTGAAACCTCTTA
>WIXG01000078.1:0-252958 GCA_009869945.1 Mesaphorura yosii
GTCCATGCTCGTGTCAGGATTGGGATTCCAAGAATTGCATTTCAACCACCCACTCCAATTGGGCCGTCCACTTCGCCCGAACCTGAACCTCGTCGCTTGCCGTACTCAATTTCAAGCCTGCCGTCCATTCTATCGGCACCGCTTCACATCACAGTGGCGACGGCTACCACGACAATGACGGAGAAACACCCCATCAAAGAACAGCGCCAGGAGACTTTGCTGGAACAACTGGATTTCGCCTGTGATCTATTCAAATTGTACGACGAGACCATCAGTCCTCTTCTGATTGGTCTTGTGCTTTCCATCATCGTGTTTTTGATCCAGTCAGTAAACGCGATCATCGTTTTTCGCATGGAATTGCTGTTTCGCGTATTTAATGGGCTTGTACTATTCTCCTTGATTGCACAATTAGTGCTGGTTATATTTAATATGGGACACTTCGCACACAAAACGGTGGGTGACTACTTGTACCCTGTTTACTATTTGCACATTGCAGGATGAAATGAAAAAAGCACATGCTCGGATTTTGGTTTCAGATAAAAGCAAGGAAATTGCGACTTCGACGAGTACTTGTCGAAATGCCGAATACGCCGGAGAAAGCAAAATTGAGTGAAATTTTGGACTTGGTCGTGCACTGGAAATGGAAGATGAACGCCTGGGGCTTCTTCGTGATTGATCGGTCACTTGTTCCTGGGGTAAGATATTGATACCAATATGAGTGTAGGTATTCCGACCTATGAAATAGCACGAACTGATGTTGTGCTCTTTATTAATGCAGATTATTTCGATCATGATGTCCTACGTTGTGATTCTGTTCCAAATTCAATTAACAACGAATGTTTCGGTGCGAGGTGGGCCTGGAGCTTACGCTGGAATCGCTGCTGGAAACTTTACAGTGTACAACTAGAAATGTGGGCTTATACTTTGTTCCAACGTAAATTGAGTAAAGCACTGCTTAAATAAAGCAAAATTTGTCAAACCAAGAGTCTACATTCAAGCGCGATAGAGGGAGAGTCGACCAACTCTGTAGGAGTGGAACTAAAAAGCTGAAACCGGGACCTTTTCTTTTATGCGTTCACTCGATTGCCTCTTTGAGTATTGCTTTGGTTTGGGTCCTTGATTCTTAATTTTCGTCTTAATTCTAACTGAAAACACAAACTCGCTTGTGCTTGAAGACTGGGTCTCATGCTTAAGTTCAAATTCATCAATTCCTGAGTCAACAATCTCAACCCGCTTGGTGCAAAGCGCTAAGCCTCCAATTTGCTGCCCATGCGGGTCCCAGACGAGATGACATCACCAGTAACAAATGACTACAAGATGACAATGTAAACTAATGAAAGAAAAGTTAATCTCACATTATTACTCATCAATAACAAGACACGTACATGAATCATGGCCATAACCAAGCCTGGTCCTGACTGGTGAGGCAATCGAGTAGTCAGTCGTTGGGTTGACAGAGATTATCAAAACTCAACGCGACGTGTGATTAATGTCTGTTGAAGGATTTTCACAACTGCCGTGTTTGCCGAACGGATTTCCTTGGAAACATGAGTAGACTGAATTTGGATTCGTAGCTGCAAAAGACGAGTACGACAGCAGAGAAGAGTAGACCCTCAATGCATCATCGAAAAGTTGTTTACACGCTGCAGTCGTGTCGGACGAAGCCCTTCCATTTCTCTGCTGCCTTCGCTGAAATGTTTACCAAGCACGGGACATGAAAGTAAAAGCCAGAGCGTGAACCTGAAATAGAGCGTTTTAAAAACGGATCTAATGTGAACTCGTACTCATACTCGTACGTATGAATTAAATTCTAATCCCAAAACAAATAAGCAACATCACTCATTTTCCCACGCTTGCGCTTACCCATTTGCCATTTGCTTGCTTGCCTGTCCACTGCTGGATTTGGGGTCTTGTCCTACAACTGCGCCAAGTACCGCCATTAACAGACGTAAATAGTTAACATGAACAAAGCACTTCAAATTAATCCTTTTGGGAGCTTGAGCTCGGGATTTGATGTGTGAAAATTTTCACAGGATAAATTTATTCTTTTCTCCTTCATCGCCTAGATTCGCTTCAGAACACCAGGTGAATTATCCACAAGACATCATTTTAATTGTGGTACACGCACGCTGAACGCTGACGCTGAATACTGAAGACCGGTGGCTTCAGGGCTCTGTTGCTCATTTGGGAAAGGTGTTGAGTAAAGATAATATTATTGTTGCGAAATTGAAAGGGCGGGTACTGCAACGTAACCGCACAGCAGGGCGCCTTGGCTACTGATGTAAATGAATACGGCCCAGGCTCAGACTGAGGATACGATGTTCGTGATCTCCTTCATTTCAATTCAGGTAGGACACAATGACATATGTACGGTGTGTGTAATGGAATACCGCAATATCCGGTTTACTACGGCACTCTGATATACAACAGCATGCCGCTTTATTTCGCTGTGATGATGCCAAATTAGAGCCATTGAAACAATACTACGGCACTCCGAATTACAATGGCAGGGGTATATCGACGACACCAATCACCACCAACCATATCGACAACAATAATTGAAATAATTCGGTACACCAATGAAAGTAGTCGCCATAAGGTGAACAAGATATTTAACTTGAAAAATCTGAATGGAGAACAGGCTAGAAGCTTTTCAGAAGAAGCTTAGGGAAAGTTCTCTAATTAGGAATTATTACAATCTTTGCGGTAATTAAAGTAAAGGAAAAGGCGGTCGTGACCGGAGCACCAAGATTGGATTAGATTTATATAACCGAACGGCTGTTATTCCCAGACTGGCAATCTCTCCCGTATTGACTGCCGCTCCTTCCTTAAATCCATTTCACCAAGCCCGATTCACCATAGTATTTCCTACTGCCAACAGTGGAAAGAAATTGAATTAACGAAATCACCTTGAATCGGACAAAGAATTTGAATTAGAATACTGAATTTTCTGAACTTTCTATGCAATATTTGCATTTGAAACAATAAAACGACACTCCTAAATATAACGGCATGTCGCTCTATTTTGCTGTGATCACGCCGATTTTGAGGCATTGAAACAATACAACGGCTGCCGTACTAAACCGAATTTTACGGTATTCTCCTCTGAATTGAAGAAAGAATTTCCAAGTACATGTTGTAAGATGTAATTTATTATTTACATTTACCGTTTGCCTGTTTGCCCTGTCGTACTGCGTTGCTCTGCGTAAAAGAGCAGTTGTTCTTCGTGCTTGCGGAGTTGGACAATTGGGATTTATTTTGGTTCTTTGAATTAATTTTTTCCTATTTCTATTGAATAGTATTATTATGATAATCGTATAATGCTATTAGCATTATGACGGTGCAGATTCGATAAAATGCGAACGCAGATCTTGAAAATCGGGTAGATTTCATATGCGCAGGGATTAACCTCGAGGCGAGGTCAAAGTTGAGGAAAAGTCGTGAGAAATTGGGAAATTCTTCGTGAGAGCACGACAAGCTAATATTTATTATGAGAATTCACTGACTGACGAGCATCAGGAAAAAATTTTTGACTACTTGTGGAGAAAGTCGAGAAAGCGCAGCAGCGGCACGGCTCGTGAATTATCTTCAGATCAAGATTTATTATTTAGGCCGCCCAAGAACAAATAATATTATAAAATACTCCAAATGCTTGTGCTTACCAGTGCAAGAAAGTGCGGGATTTAATATATCAGACTATTGCGTAATGTAATGCGTGTTATAAGATTGATGATTTATGGGAATTTTTTCTACTCTTCGTCTTCATGCCGTGTCTTGTCTTTTCTCGCGAGTTCCTTCCCGGAATTTTATTATGTACTCAATTTCTTCAGTGGTAGATTGCAGAATCATTCATTGCTGCAGTGCAGTTATTTATGGTGAGAACGTGAACCCGGAAAAATGAGGCGTAGCTCGTAGCAACTCGCATCGACCATAAATTATTGTCGCATCGCGGCCGCGCTGGAATGATTGAAATGTTTACAAATTTTTCAAATATTTGATGGCAATCGCGCTGAAGGTGGCGTGATCGTGCATTAAAAGGTGGTTTTAGTCCCCGTTATGACATTGCTGGCATATTGGCACTGTCAACTTACTTCAGAAAAATTGTGCCAAATACGGACAGCCAAAGGCCCAAACATGAAGCTGTTGTTGAATTCGTAGCAAAGCAATTGCGAATACGATAACGATTCTCCATTTAAGATTTAACATTTGGCACTCGCAATCGCGAATGTAATTCTGAATAATGCACTGTGCCGTGCCAATTTCAATGAATTTGGATTCCGAATGAACAATCGCTCAACGCGTAGTAATGGCAATAACATGGACAAGAGGAATGTAAAATATCTGGCATTTCGGGTGTTGTTGTTCGCCAAACCCCGAATGCTCTTTTTATCGTGCGTATTTTTCGTTGTTCCGCATTTGTACGGTGTAGAAAGCCAATAATGCTTTTGCTTTTGCTGCTCGTGCTGCTGCTGCCATTGGAACTTGAAATGTCATGAAAAATTCATGGAAGGGTGTGTAGTGTAAACACTCCTCTTTTGTGTCAGTCTTGATTAAATGTAGATGAGAGAGCGAGTGCGTGCCAGGGACGAAAAATGCTCTTCTGTACCACGCCGAGCCCAAAATTCTGTTTTCGGCACTCGTGACGGCGATGGTAATAATAACGCACGTAAATTAAATGCAACACAATAAAAACTTGGACGGCGTTGGTGTTGATATTTTATGTAGATTAATTAATTTAATACAATACATCGTGCAATGTGTATAAAGCGTATAAATCATTTTCCACGCCTTTTCCGATTAAATTACTCATTCTATGCTAATCACAAACAGAATAGTTGTTTCAATTGTTGTGTCGTCGTCGAATCGCACTTGTTTTGAAGCTTATGACATATCTGTGCTGTGTGGCCGTTATTTTGACAATTTCGGCACCGTGCGGCAGATGCACGACTGTAATTTTTTTTTTAAAGAAAGTCGGGCGAATAAACACTCCACGTTTCGTCGTCTCGTCTCGTCCTGCTGATACCGTGAACAATTGAATGCGTGTATCTTGCATCATGTCCACAGGGAACTCGTGCTGTTCGCTAAACGCTTAACAATAGCAAATGGGAGAAACCAATTCATTCACTCATTTCATTGCTTCATTGTCACTCTCTAACAATATCGTTTCACATTTCTCGTAAACGAACAATAAAACACTTGAAAAGCTGCGCGGTCGGACCCCGAAACCGGTTTCTTGTATTTTAAGTGAAAATTCAGCAGTTTACTTGCGTTGTTCAGGAAAAATCCACAAACGCGACTGCCAAGAATTTAGTTTTTATAGCCTACATCCTTTAATTACTCAGAATGACGGGCTTGCAGCCGGAGTCTAATCATAATTCAGGATCTGAAAGATGCGAGAGACCAAAACCAAGTTCAACACGAGTCGAGGCTGCAGGTTAAAGTCGAATGTTGGTTTAGCAAACGTCACTCGGGCATGAGATTGAAGATTTGCCTTGCTTGCCTGCGTTTTTCTTTATAGAGTTCAAAACTTGGGCTCGTGTGCTCGAGAAAATGAGTATTTTGATCCATGGCAGTGGCAAGGCAGCGCAAGGCAAAGGTTCACCACGCCACGAGTAATTCATGCCTTGAAAGGATAAGCTCACAATTCATACAACGTTCATCCGCATTCACATTCACTGTCCGCGTCCCTTACGTGAATAGCACGAGACGAGAATAATTCTAACGCGGATGAAGATCAAGTAACCGTGAAATGGAGTCAGACCAGACCAAGTTGTTGGTTGTTGAACAAAACGCGAGCAGCACAGCAACATAAACGAACATGGTACAGCAGCAGGATTGTTTGCTGTTGATGTTTTGCAGATGATAATCAGAAATATAATTACAATGAAATCCGCACAACAATGCCAGATCACATTATCTCGTACCTCGTCTGCCCAAGCATCACCACGGAACACGGGCACGAAAATCATTGAGAGCATGATAATTATAAAGTTGAGTAATGTGAATAAACTTTCGACAAGAACATCTTCAAAATTTAATTACAAAGTTCCCACTTTTACAAAGTCAAGAAATTTTCACTTCCATTTCCTCAACTTTTGCATAAATAATATTTTTGTTCACAAAACTTTGCCACTGTCACTGCGTTTGAGCATCAACGTGTGCAGTGTAGTGGGCTTGAGTTTTGTAATTCTTGTTGATGATGCTAATGTAAATGTTTGTCATTTCGTGCCATGCAAGGGCTTGCCTGGCCTGGCCTGCAACTGTTGGCGAAAAGCGACTCGTGAGAGAAAAAAGGATTTTTCGCTTGAACACTTTTCCATTAATAAAATAGACTTAATTTAAGAGAAAGGATATAAAATGAGATTTATTTTGAAATCCGTCCTGTGCCGTGCTATGACCCTGCAAGCAAACAAACTGCAATGGAGCGGACTACCAGAACAGAAGAAGCTCCAGTCTCGTAGCTGTAGTCTGAAGATGAAACCCATTATACGCTTTTAAATAACATTATTATTATATTAGCACGGCAGGGCAGGGCAGGATAGGCTAGGAAGACGCTGGAAAAGTGCTGTGCTGGCGCTTCGAAAAATGGAAAATCTCCCAAACCTCGTCTCGTCGTGTCTCGTTGCTTTGCGTGTCTTGCTCGTGAATAAATCCAATTAATAGAAATAACACAACAAGCAAGCAATACCGAAGTGCATGTTCATGGTGCCAGGCGCAAGGTGGGTAAAAGCAGTACTCTCTGAAGTAAGATGTTAGAAAGATCTCATTAAAATATGAAACTAAGTTCTAAGAGGATCTTCTTGGCGGAGTCTCCTTATTTTTTCCGTGCGCTGATTGTCCTCCTGCCTGTTTTAAGATGAAAACTGACGGGTGCAGAAAGTTGTAAAAGCACATAAATTTTATGCTCGGCAGCCATCTCGAGGCTTCTTTTAGTGCTTTCTACCTTCTTTTAATTTAATTAGTGACATCAATCAATTTCTCGGCAGTTTTCGAGATGCTCTCATCCTCTCTTTTTTATTGACCGTTGTATGTACTTGATTGTGTGTACCGTAAATATTGCCACAAAGACGGAGGCTGCAGTTGACGACTTTTTTGTCTCTTGTCAACCGTACCAAATTAGAATGTAAATAAATTCGTTTCTGCGTTTTATTTCCTTTCTCCTCGCTCCACTCGCGTTCGCGTATTTCTCATTCTGTAGTATTTGTACTCGTACTTGTATACAAGTTCGAGTATTTCATCATAAAAAGAAATCTGTACCGTATTACGATGTAAAAAGTTCAAAGTGGGTACGCGTACAAGTGGAGAGGGCAAGAGCAAAAGCAAGAGCAAGATGAGTTGAGAGATGCGAGTGTGGAAAGAAAGAAGAGCGAACAAAAAGAGAAAGCTCCACCTTTTCCTTGCTCAACGTGTAATTAAACTCTTACGCTTTGCTCTCGCTGCAGCTTTTCTCCTCCATGACGAGTTCTTTCTTTATTCAACATTTTCCCCGACTGACTGGAGAGCATCTGCAATCTTCCGTCTCCCTTCCATGTTTCCACTCAGAAAAGCGCGCGAGAGCACTGGCGCAGACAAGAAACGAAAGGCGAAGAGCAAGCCAGAACCCACATTACACAAGTACAGGTCATCAAAGATGAGCTTTCTTGCTTTCTCGTACTCTTCAAACTGATTCGCCATTTGCCTTACATTAAGCTGGAAATATAATCACAAACCACTCGGAAAGGCTTACAATCGACGATCAGCATGAATCGTTGGTGCTCATACTCAATTTTTAATTCCGTGCACCATTAACATAAAAATTCACGTAAATGATTCCAAGTATTGTGTGCCGAGTTTTTTATTTGTATTGAAATTGCGAATCATGGTGCTGCTCGTTCGGACTCGACTGAGACTTCGACTGCAGCGCAGATGTACAAGAATGTTTGAATGTTTGACATTAAGTAGAATCATGATTTTATGGTTAATACTTGTTTGTAAGCTGATTCCTTTACCAGCAGCACATAACTCGCAGTCCCAGGAGCATTAATTCATCTAAATGAAGATACACAGACACAGTAGGAGGCCCGAATTCGAGAACGAATATGGATCCATAAAAAATATAATTCAGCTCCGCGCATTGTGCAGAACAGCACCACAAAAGCGCAGACGATATGGTCAATGCTCACTGCAAACATTGCCAGAATGACTGCTTGTATTCATTGTTCGATTTCAAAAGTCATTATTGCTACTGCTTGAATTCTGCTTCATTTAAGTCGAGTATTATCGCATTATTGTGCAGTTTCATATTTCAGGAGCCTATACAGAAGTATTCGTGTAAAAATTCGGCCCAGGAGTCCAACATCATGCTAATGCTAATAATCTGGGCTCTGCAGCAATGTCAACAGTCATTCTCAGCCTTGCACTTCTCTGATTTGCTACTTTGCTTCTCGTTCCCAATTCGTAAATGCAGTGTAATTCTTCGTGTTTCGTGTTCCCGTTTGGGATCGTATCTTTAGAAATTGAAGAAATCTGTGCCCCGTGAGCAAAGAAAACACGCACCAAAGATGAAAGCCATTCTTCTGTATTTATTTATGTTAAATTTTCGTTCTGGTTCTCCGCACTTCGCAACAATTGAATGGGCGAATGAATGAGAATTCATATTTTGTGTTGGTGTTGTGTCAATTAAGGCAATAAATAAGGGAAGGAGGTCTGTGTATGAAGGAGGATAGTGAGGAGGGTGTAATTCAAGTGCCAAAACCACAATAGTCACAACAATGTGAGGCACGGCGAACAGAACAGATGGCTTATTATTGCTATCGCACTGCTCTGCCGTGGTCGTGCCGTTTACCGTTGTTGGCATGTTTAGCTACGGACGCAACGAGTATTCGTACTCTTTACTGCTTTATTCCATATTTATCATCATTAAGATTACTGCCACTGCCACTGCATTTAGACCATTGCTCAATTCAGATTCGGCTAGGCATTGTTCAGGTCCCGATGAATCACGTGAGCTGTGGTTTCATTCACTTGTACAAACACCTTTGTTAACAAAACTGAATTGACAGCCTCAAAACTGGCCTGCGCAGCGTCAGAGGTTTTGTTCTTTGAAGGTGTGAAAATGACCTTTCGTTGAACTGAATCACTGAGTCAGCTGTCAGCATGCACAAGTTATGAGTGATGATTGATCAAAGAAATGCTACAGCAGCAGCCTTCACCGAAATTGCATTACATTCCCGAAAATGGAGGTCATAGTGACATAAATACACACGAAATGGAGAAACATCAACTTCAGTTGCATATGTGCATTAAAATTTGAAGGTGCCATTGATTGTAACTTTATTGAGCTAAAGTAAGTAGGTTAAAGACACCAAATCATAACGTCGGACGCTGGACATCACGTCCCCGACGTTTACGACCAAAATTCTTGGCCAGCCCATAAATCGACGAATGACACACCCGGGACTGGTGAGTTCGACCAAAATCTTGCGTCCTGATTTTGTGACGTAAAGATTTAATGCATATTTGGGTGAATTTTGATGCTAGATCCAAGAGCGGAACAATGTCCACTGAAATGATGTCAATCTCCCCGCATAATGATATTAGGTCAAGACTGGGTACAAAATGTCAAGTATTTGATTCGGTATAAACCTGAAGACGAGCTATTTCATCGCGTCCTCAACAATTACGTCTACCCATTCACGGCACTTGGAAATGGCTTCTATTCTCTAAAGTACAAAAGCTCAAGTCTGATCACTGGATTGGGACTGTTTGCGTTTGGGTTAATCGTCTCGCTCCTGGTACTCAAGATCGTAGGTTGGGTGGAGTGTCCAACGAGCGTCTGTATCCTGATCTTCGTGATGAGTCTGTACGTCATGAACTGTACGTTTTGCACCCGAGAAATCGTCCTGTCCAGATTGTGTGGGTACGTGCTGAGGATTCACAGCAGTGGGCAAATTCTGGCCGAACAGAAAGTAGATAACATTTACATCAGGCTAGAGCGACAAGTAGATGGCTTGTGCCAGAGCAGGTACTTTCTGATACTTGGCGGCTACTGTCTTGAAGACATCAGAATATCCAGGATGTCATTCAACCATTCGGCGTTCCGACTAATTGGGAGGAAGATAGCAAGGAATCTTGGGATAAACTTCTTCGATCATCGAGATAACGTGCGGTATCACTTCATATTTAATATGAAGTATCGTGAAAGGAAGGGCAAGGTGGAGGCCACGACGACCGTTCAAATGATCAAAGAAGTTGACGGCGAAACCAAATCTGCGAAAGTCACGACGACGACGACCGCGAGCCCTTCGACATTACAGCTGCAACCGCCACGGATCGGAACGAAGAGAAAAATAGTCACAACTAACGAGTGAACACCAAGCCAAGTAATTGTTAATCAGAATTTTCATAAGTGTTTTGATCTTGTAAAGCAGCCTCGATTCAATGTTTAAACTCGGACGTTGGATTAAACATCTTCATCCTGTGTTTCAAGTAAATGTCGGTAGCGGTGTCGGTTCACGCCTAACAAGTTGATTGAAACGAAACGAAGCATCTTCATCGTTTCATGTTCGCTGTAGAAAGACTGAATTCTGGTAAATGAATTTCTGCCACATTTTGGCTTTGACTTTGACCCTGGCTAACGTGTACAATAAGTGTGATTTGTTGCTTGACATGTAATCTTTCTATTCCGGTTGTTTAAAACCAGTCTTTTAGGATTCATCTCACAGCAGGTTTATTTTTGGTCAACTTCACACGAACAAACGTTTGAACTTGCACACAGCAGCTTTCACAGCTTTTACGCTCACGGTCATGACAGGCAGGAAGAGATCAAGTCGGTCGTAACTTCTTGTAGCTTGTGGACTGATTGAATTACTTAACCTCTTGCTGTGCTCGATTATTAATCTTGTACTGCTGCTGGGACTGCTCGACTGCTTCCACGTATAATAATTCCAAGAATTGACCATTTTCTCTGGCCATTGGCTACTAGCCGCCATCCGCGGACTGCATTTACACTACAGCCGAATCGTTAGTTGGTATTAATCTGTTCTCTTCCACAGTAGCCACCGTCCAAATGATCAACGACCTAAGATAAACAAATACTTAAGGGCTTTGTATTATTGTAATTTTGATCTCCACTTGAGCAACCCAAGTACGATGCCGAGTAAAAAGCTCCAGTCATCCTGACGATCACCGTCCGTCAACGTCGTCGTCGTCATCTCATCAACTCATCGAGCCTGATCGTGCATCGTGCTTTTTATGGGCTTAAGTCTTTGAATCAATTGAGTAGTCTTTTGCATGGTATGAGAGTGTCAATCGGATTAAAATCCAACAACAAACACTACAGCCAGGACTTAAAAGAGCATTATAAAATATGTATGGGCAGAGATTAGAGTCACCGTCACAAGAGAATACGCCACGTCGAAAACTGCAGCAGCAGGACAGGACCAGACAAATAACCAGCAGGAGTAGCAGTAGCACTGGTGAAGTAGTTAGTCAAACGCAAACCCTGCCTGCATATTTTTAACAGTTTGTCACTTCAACTCAAATTCGACTCTACGCGACATTCGACACTTTTGGCTGGCTTGATCGCAAAGCCTCCCCAAAGAATTTCGAATGAGTTGGTCCTCTTGCTTTATAAAAATGATCCCGCACCGCATGCATGCATACAGGACCAAGTCCTCTTGGTTTGGTGATTGCTTGCACAACTTTCAGACCAGTAAAGCACGAGGATTTATGAAAACTAAACCTATTACAATGGCAAGGCATGAAAGCAATTTGAAAAGAGCATCTCTTCTCTGCTCATGTCATGTACTGAAGAATCTAACACGTCGCGTTGTGTTCGTTGAATTGATCACGTTTTTATAAAAACGGAATTAAGAGACTTTAATCCGCAAAGGGATACACAAATAAAAATACTTCGTTGCCACCCTGCAGAGACAAGATAGCACAACGGTGGAATATTATCGTCATTAGACTGCCACTACTGCTTCCTGCGCTGCGACTGCCCTTGTTTATCTCGGATGAAAGTCAAGAGCAATGCAAGGGGAAGATGCTGTTGACGCTGGATGAATGAATGAATTGAGACGTGATGCATATTATGATTAAATGGCACGGTGCACAATGCACGAGAAATCGAGATATGCTGCAGTCTGTCGTGTCAATGGAGGTACAGCTTAGAGAAACGAAGTTGAACAACCCATGTCGAAGGAATCTCAAGAGATCTTCCCTTTCAATACGTCGTATCAATATTAACAACGCAGCGCAGTGGCACTGAAAGTGACACAATCTGACAGAAAAATAAGGTTGGGATTCGATTCAGTGTCATTCACACCTGTCACGCGTTGTCGTTGCTTTCACCATTGTATGCATTTTTAATTTCGTTCTCGTCCTGGAATCAATTACATGAAGCAAGCACACCGTGCGTACGAATATTGAATTACGTTCGAATTACTTGGTTCGATGTGTTATAGCAAAGTTACAAATGCAATGCAATCTTCTGAAGGATGCTCTCAATATTCAAATTTTGTCAGCCCTTCGTAGCTCCTAGCCGTCATATTTGTATGTAAATGTGTACTGGCCCCCGTAATCCGCAAAATTTACATTTGATAAAGTGGAAATTTAATTTTGAAAGTTATTAATTTGAGCCTGAAATGGATAACTTCGCGTGAACGCTGAGGGCAATGAATGGAAATTGAAAGATTAAAATTGCTTAATTTTCTTGGCTTTCAAAGATTTCTGTCAATTGTGATTTTTGACTGCGGTATTGCAGTAAAACCATCGCTTCTCCTTCAGCAATAATGCCTTCGCTTCGTCCAGCGTTGAAAAATGAGTCATTCCGCATGCACTCAGCAACTTGAGCCTCCGCTTGTCACAAAATGCTCTGATCTGTCATTCAACTCCGCTCGCAGTCTCGCGTGGCCTCTCTGCTCTGGGTGTGAGTGGTTTGCTTTTGCTACTGAAACTTGACGTTGACGTAATTCAGTGACATTTTGACATGTAAAATTAACAAAAGCCATGCGGAGAGTCACATTTGGACCTGCACGAAAGATTCGTCATTCGGCAGGGCAGCGCCAGGCTCCGGTTTGCTACAAACATGGTCAGAGCATGCATGTAAATTGAGATTAAGAGGGAAATACAACATATTGGATGATGACAGACAGATTACAATACTACGACAGAAGGGCAAAGCAGAAAGAAAGCAACAATAATAAATCTTTTCGCTTATGCATTGCAATTGCGATTGTGCGATTCGATGCGACTTTTGGGTGTGACATGAATCGCCCCAAACCTCCTGTCTTTCTTGCCTCTTGCCTGCCTTGCCAGTTTGACATCTTCATGAGTCCAAGTTCATGTGTCCACCTTCTTTCGCTAATTACAATTACCCTCAAGCATCAGCAGCTCGTATGCAAATTAATTAACTTTAACGTTGTTTAGAGTCAAATTACGGTGATCTTCCCTTCTGCCACGTTTACACGCATGAAATTGGACAATTGAACATTTATCGTGTCATACCTCATGTCCTGCATTCAGTTAATGTCTTCATTTCGCCATGCGTTTTGCCTTTCGCATCTTTGCCCTTTGCTTTGCGTGACTTTCCTCATGTACGCAAGTGGACGTGGAATTCGTTATTGTATGTTATTTAAATTAAGGTTTTCACTCATGTCTTGATCCTTGCCTTATTATTATGTTATCCATCACATCAATCAAGATTACCACTGCGTATTCGTACAAGAACGTGTTACGCGAATGCCGTGTACGTGTTACATGGATGGGTGGACATTTAAATACTTACTGTTTGTTATGCCTGCGAAGACGAGTGCAATTTACATATTTTAACCGACACCGTAATAATCACGTACAAATGAACAACATGATCTTGAGGCTTGTACATGAATGTAGAACAAGTCAATGGGAATAGGAAACCAATCAAGTAAGCGCTGATCGATGTGTCAATTATCTGAATTCGATTGTTGCCAATTGCAAATTGTGAGATTATTTCGAATACCAATTCCGTTTGTATTTGTATGCGACGATTGGGTGTCATGTGTCATGTTTGATGCTCCCTTCGTAGTTATGCGTTGTGCCGCCGTGGAATGTGTCTTCATTGTTGCCCGTGTTGCCAGCTGTGGATTCTGGAAATAGAAACAACAACGTATCCGTGACGCTGACGTGAAGAAGTGTTACCAGAAACCACAAGAGACAAGACTCTAAAATAATCTCACATTTGCAGCGGATATTCGAAAACGAAACGAATTTTGAGCTGAAACAGGTTTTATTACATTTTATGGTTATGATTACGATTATTATTATTATAAAACTGACAATCTTATTTCACTGGGGCTGCTCTTCGTCTTCGGTTTCATATTCTCACATGTTTCGGTATGTATGTGTGCATAGTGAATTGCGTTCCTTGACTTGGGTTGGATTCTTGACAGCTTGATTATTGGATCTTTTAATTTCTTCCCTTGCCTGCCTGCCTGCATGCCTTTATGAAGATCTTACACTCTTACGTGTACTTGTTTTACAAAGCGTTACGTAAATATATCAAGAGTTTCGTGTGTAAAATGAAATCTCTTGCAAGCGAAAGCCAATGCCAAGATGGAAGCCACAACACACAACCACCACATACATGAAAGATAATTATCATAGTATCATGTCCGTCCGTAATTATATCGTTTTATTACTCACAACAGAGCGCAACGGCGGCTCAGCCACTGCCTTTCATTCGATTGCATGCTGCGCGATCCTCCAATCCAATTCGCAATGGAATTCCATTCAATTTCTGTGCACATGGTTGTAATGTAAATGTAAGTACTGTTCCTCAATTAATCGATACGTGATACTTGTTCGTGTATTAATGATTCGCAATTCATACGTCGTGTATTGCGTTGGCATTTGTATTGGTGAATGAACAGTGCGTTCTTCTGGTCGATGAACCGTTCAATAATTCCATAATTAGATTTACTATGCTCGTTCGTAATTAGACATCCTGTCTCACCCGTGTCGTAAGTGTTGAGTTTCATGTTAATTTTGTGCCACGACTCGCAACCGCAATTTATTTGTATTTTTTGCTTGCTGTCGGTATTTGTTTGCATTTCTATCTCTGGAGAAATTACATTTGTACACATTCACACTGCGATTCTCCAATCGCTTTGTGGATAATTATCATATTATTGAAGGGGCGGGCAACAGTTTCTGAATTAAAAGCCCGAATCATCAAACCGTGAATTATTTATACGATTGCGGGTTTTGTAATCGAAGCTAAGCTCCGCTGCAAACAAGCTAAGATCAAGACCCAGACCAGAATCAGAATTGCGTGTGTTTAAAATTGCGGAGCAGCCCAGCGTTTAATTCGACCAGTATTCTTTTACTTAACCCCAAAACAAAACAGCGAGCGTACGTAATATGTAACTCATCTCATGAACGCGGTACGCGATCGTTGTGTTGCGTTGCATGAATTCGAGAGAAGGCAAAGGCTTGAAAACCGTAATTTACACTCAGATTATGCTGTCAATCATCACAGTGAAACTCCTTTTCTTTCGCAGGCTCAAGAAATGTGGCTGTGGCCTTTCCGTATCAATTACGACACAGCTACGCCAGCAGCTAGCAGCAGCAGGGCCAGCAAGGAAACATCGGAAAAAACAACAACACCGTTGTAAACCGTGTGTATAATTTCTGTTCTAGGAAAACAACGCACAAGAGTATGACGGTAGTACGAACACGACATGAACGCCCGAATAAGAATACAGATGCTTGGCCGAGAGAGCCGATCGGAGTCGGTCAGGTTCGCGTGGTGGCAGTAGCAGGCCTGTGTGGATCCCGCGCCTTGCCCGTTCGGACCCGCATCACGCGGCCTCTGACATGACATGACATGGACAAGAACGATTTAATATTCCGTGGACGCTTGGGCGAACGCTGAAGAAGGAAAGGAGTTATTATACGAGTTATCCCATATCACGTGCAGGTAAACTCCAGCGCAGCTCAACATAATGATAGCGTGGTTACATATTGCATTAACTTTAACCACAAATTCAAAAAAGAAAAAATACCTCCGCCCCAGTTAAAATACACGCAATCCGAACGACGGCATTGCAATGCAAGGCAGGCATGGCATTGCGAGGCAAATGCTGAATGAAGAAGGCTGAAGGCTCCTGGCGCGAGAAGTAGAATGTTACTTTATAATTATCCATCATTATTCTCTTGTTCTCACGATGTACATTTCGCAGACATTTTTACCAATGGACTTGGGCTTGGATTACGTGTTGGCTTGGCTCGGTTTGGCTTGGCGGGCCTGGCCGCTTTACGTAGTTTGGCTAATCTTGAGAAATCAGTTGAAAACATGGTTTACCTGCTCTACCTTGTGTGTAGTGCAGGTATTATTTGTTCTTGTACGATGTTTCTACCAACTACGTACACAATTGGAGAACATGTACACAGAACGCGGCGATACGCGTACTTGTACGTAAATTATAGGCATTAGACCACGTATTTATATTTAAACCGAGTTTCAAAGTCAGAACCTTGAAGAATTTGATGGAAAAAAGGTATGATTTCTGACACGAAAGGAAATCTACTTGCATGCCAATGAAAATTTTTTGATAGATTGCACTCAGGAAAAATGTAAAGTTAGCTTTATGCATTCAATCTTTCGCCAAAACAGCGAGTACAGGCAAATTGGGGAACAGCTTTTGAACATGGAAACATGAGGTCATAGGTCATATTCCATCGCTGTCTTCTTTCCTTAGCCTTCGTCGAAGGCGGTCCACGTCGCCGCCGTCGCCTGCTGCCCATTTTTCACACTTGACAAATGTTTCCAGCACGTTTTGTGTCTTCAACTCTGAAAATTACTTTTAACTCAACACCAATCGCAACGAGCAGCGAGGACTTGGACAATTTTTGTCATGCAATCCTGCTCGCATGCAATACGAAGAAAAGTCAACTGGGTTGAACCATTTCAACACGTTGTCAGGGCCAGTTGCCAGTACATGGCGAATTTCTACGTTTTTCAGTTCAGTACATAGATTCGGATCACGGCAGCGACCGCCGTTACAAGTTTTTAATTTCTGTGCTCACAGCAGTGGCTCATTTATCTTTCCATTCCGTTTTCCAAATTTATTTTACTTGTAATCAGGATAAATGGTAGCTTAGCATCAGAACATCAGCAGCAGCAGCATTAACTTGATTTGAGTGATCATATTTAAAGTACATTAATCGTTGAGACACTCGTGTAATAACTCCTTCATCTTCCCTGGCCGGCCGGCGGAGTACCACACTCAGAGAACAACAGAATTTATTGCTGTCTTTTCCCAGTGTTTGATTGTATTTCTTAGATTGTAATCGAGCTAGACGGACCCACATAAATAATACTTTTTTCTAACTGTGTGGACAAGACCCGACCGAATCCGGCTCTGCTGCGCACTGCACCAACTTAAAAACCCATTCATTTCATATTTCATTGTTTCAAGTTTTGAGACAAGAGCAGCAGCAACAGCGCTGCAACTGCAACAATGGTATAATAATTGTATGAGTACGAGCTGGAATCTTGTCAGCAAATCTCCAGACTCGGCGCGTCGACGTCGACGCAAGGCCTGACTGGGACGGGACTGCTGGAAGACCAAAATCATGTCTAATTTATGTGACTGGCTTGGCGCCCGGTCTGCCAGCCAAAATGGACTAATGTCCATGTAACTCGCTGTGTGTTGGTGGCGATTCTGGTTCCAGAGATAAGATTACGTATTGCGTGAGCATTGCCGTTATAATAACGTGTGTATTGTATTTTAATGGCTTTCAAATTTTGTACTGCAGCTGATCAGCACAGGACATGACACAAAGAAACACATGTAAATGCAATGCGCTGTACACGGAATATCCGTCAGATTGAGTCATCCGATAAAATAATGAAGCAAAATTGTAAAGGAAGCCAATTCGAAAGCCTAGGAGCTAAAATGCAGCGTGGAATTTCCTGCCTATAAATTTCATTGATGCCACATTGTTGTATAATTCAATAATAATCCAAATAATGGCATTGGCGATGATACGGAAGGTAAAAGGATTCATCGTCAGCGCAAATGTAATATTAATACTGAAATTATTACACCGCTCTCATTGCATGATGCTAAAGATGAGATTATGCACACGCAACCGTCTTTATGCAACACAAAAGAAATATTTATAAAAGAAAGCAACAGCAACACAGTTAATAATCATCATAATAGAAATAGAACAGTAGTAATGTAATGATGATGAAATGGACATGCCATGCCATGTCAAGTCATGTTTGGACTGCAACTGAAGGGAGGAATGTCCAAGCCAGATGATGATGATGGGGATCGACAGCAACGAATCGTCGAATCGTCACTTCCATATAAAGAAATTTCATTCAAAAACATGATTATTAAATACACCGTGATTATATACAATTTTCAGGAAGCCAACCACGAACCACGAGCCTTGAGTGGCTGCAGTTGCTTGGCTTCTGTGCTTGACTTCTAAAATTAAATCATGCAAGTATTTAAAAAGTATGCTCGAAATTCGATCGCTGGGGTGCTGGCCGTGGGCTCTTTTGCTATTTACTGCGGCCTCAGCCACTAAAACAAAGAAAAACTTCGAAATTCCTATTAAAATCTCATAATTCAGTCGAAGCTGGCCAGCATAATCATCGAAAAGCCAGCAGAGCCGGGATTCTATTGAATTCTTTGTGAAACAACGCAATACGAAATGCAAGAATGTAATTATTTGTTGTACAGCCGCGCACTGGCAGTAATAATTTAAAATAAAATATTTTGTGGAAATTTACATTGCCGCGGTCGCTGCCGACAGCATCAGTCCGACTCTAACAAGCAACATTACAGATGCTGTACACCAACGAATGTCATTTGCATACGAATAATCAGCGGGAGACTCTTCTGCCACAACTAAAGAAGATCCTGGCATTCATTAACATCCTAACTGCTGTAGCTGCATTCGTAAATTCGTATTTCATATTTCACAGGCAGTGCCTTGCATTTATTATTCTCACCCCGCACCAACTTTGGCAAACAGTAAACAACATGCATAAATTAGATTGCCATTTGCAATATTTGTTTTACATAAACGTCGTACACCGTCGGTTGGATCCCGGCCCGACCTGAAATTGTGCAAGAATGCGGTCGCGTCGCGCCGCGCACTCGAGCCGACCAGGCACGAATTTTGACACTTCGTGTTTGTCGTTTTGAAATGAAACATCACGTAATGGCTCGCCTACAATTCTGCGCTCTGTTCTGTTCTGCGACACGATGCGATCCAAGTAAAAATTCAAAACTTGTGTAATCTTTTCGCACTTCATCATCGTCTCCGTCGCCGATGAAACATAATCGATCTCATTACCATACGGCAACGCAAATATTAGCGGACATAATTACATAGGTGACGGAATTCAGAATGCGGCAGCAGAAACCAAAAGCAGCAGCAGTGACAGAGACAAACAAACGCGATAAGGAAGTCAGGCAAGGCAGGCAGGCGGAAATTCTTTCTCTGCCTTGCCACGAAGAAATTACCAAATAATCAAGCGAGGTATTTAAACACCGGGTTAAGTAATGGTAATGGCTGTGTATCCACGACTTGATTATTATGCAAAAGCACACGTAATTCGTAACGAGCCCTTCCTTAAGTACAGACGTGCAGTAATTACACGAGTAAATATTATTATGTGTAAAATACTCGCAGACTCATCAATTTTGTACTTGGACGACCACGGCTGCGGCGTATAAGCAAGCGCCAATCAATGCGTTGCTGCGATAATTATAACGTATAACAATTCAAATTGTACATAATTCATGAATGTGGTAGAATTATGTCGTAGTTTTAATAATTCTGCAAACTCTCATCACATCATTGCGCATTCCCGGCACTGACGTGGCGTGGCGTGTCTGCATTTTGTACTTTTTGGGGTGAAACATTTATGAATGTGAATTTCATGCAATTTTTTGCTTGCTGCTTGCAATGCTGGCAATTCAATATTCAAGCCAGACATGGAATCAAGCTTCTGAATTCTGAATTCATGGCCTGGGCCATTCACAATGCAATAATGATGGGGTTTTCAGCTCGTCTTTTCATGTCTTGCTTGATGTTTGTCACTTTTCCAGCAAAAATCGAAAATTTTTGAAATACACATAAAAATGACGACCAAACACGTTCGACTATCACGCGTGAATAAATGATAAATTGAATTTGTGGCCATGTCGTGTCAGTCGCGGTCGCTGCTCGGCGGCTCCGCAGTGCCAAACAAGAAACAAAAGAAAAATTCGCTATCGCTTTCGTTCCCGCGTGACGAGCGCTAAGCGCTTCGACTGGACTCAAATTACACTGTAAAACAATGCGTTACGCCGAGGAGGCTGTGAATATTGCATGTTGATTATCCGGCCCGCTTTGTTCAACGCATTCAGGAAAATTACAATTGGTTTCGTGGTCGTTTCTTTGTGTTTACATAAAAATGCTTTTCGCATTGTGTGAAAATGATGATTTTATTCAATGAGATTCGAGCAGCGAAAACAATGCTGAAGGATTTTATGCAAATTCACAGTAGTCGATTGTCTATCGATACGATTCACATTCACAACAGTTCTCATCACATTCGCTGCTGTGTTCACTGCTCACAGCATCGCTGCTGCCGTAATAATAACAGCTTAATTATTCGAATTCGAACAATTACACGGAGAAGATGACAATGGCTAATGACAAAGTCGAAGCTAAAGGCCGGGCTTCGTGCCTTCAGCTTTCCTATTGTCAGTGCTGACTGGTGTTAATGACGATCCAACTTAAATTAACTCGAGTTTCTGTTTTAAATGTGTAATTATTTAAATAACCAATGTCATTATTTAAATTCACATACAATTTTAGTGAGTCTTGGCTGCGATTCGGTAATTACCGTACGCCTCAATGCCTCGTCTTTCTTGCCTGCTGTATGGCTACCTGAAACAACGTTAGATGTTATTGTATTTTGTAAACTGCGATGTTACACGTCATGTCTCGTATCGTACACATAATACCGAGCTTGTGCTTATTGTATGGCAGGCCAGGCCCGTAAACATGACCCATCATCATTACCGTACCATAACCATTACTATTTGTCATACAAACACTCAACACTGGTACTTTACACGTTTGCACTTTTCTTTAATGAGCATTTAGCGTTTAGCCAGAGCTGCTGCTGTTGTTAGCAGAGAGGAGACATTGATGAGCATTTGAATATTTAAATGCACTGTGTTGCAGTCGTCGTCTAAGGCCGTGGCATTGAAATGTGATATTCGTTATCCGATAATTTCCCACAAGCCGCACATGCCCATAGCCACAGCGAATTTGTGGTCGGTCGGTTCGTGGATTTCAGCGATAATCTGCCGCAATAAGTCCAAGTCAAGTCAGGATGCGAAATCGTAAAACAATTCATCATTATCAGTCAGCGCTCGCTATTCGCTTTTAGCTATTTGCCATTGCCATTTCACGGACAACGAGACAGCGAGTGAAATTATGTCGTTAAAATGTCAATACGATGCTCATGCTGACGCTGATGCTTCGCCTCTGTAAAAGTACATCCGACAGACAAGTTAATAAAGGATCGTAAATAATATTTAAGGGGAAATGGAATGAAGTGCCTGCCTGCCTGCCAGTTACTCCGAGCTGCGAGATGTGAGATGAGACAAGAATTGAAAATGAGGAAGATCCTCTTCGCAGTCGCAGCCCAGTGTTTGACGAAAGATGAGAAACGCGAAGAGAAGTGTCGTCTTGTTGATATTTGTTCAAGAAGGTTTCCAGCATTCTCTCACACTGTGCTGCGCTGAGACAAAGCTCAACTGCTTGGCTGCGCGTAATAATAAAAATAAAAAAGTGCAAGACGAAGAAAATCGTGACAGAAAAGATAAATGAAGTTTGTGAGTTGGATGACAGCATGTTGACACTTATGGATGATCCGGGCCAACACGGACGTGTACAGCAAAGCACGACAACGAGAAGATGAGAAAATATTCTAAAAATATTGGCGCTGAACCACTTTATTGCGTGTAGTAACCAATTTCAAGAGTAATTTGGCATGTCTCATTGCAGCTCACAACTCGCAGGGAAATGAACGAAGCGAGCAACATATAACGCAGAAAGAATAGAAAGGCAATCAAAATCAAATTCAATTACAAACCCATCAATTCAATGCTCAATACTTTTGCTGGGTGAAATAAAAGTTAATGAGCCTTCACCAATTGCTTTGCCTCTGCCTACATAGTGCAGTGGGGAGAAAGTTCTCTCGCGAAATATAAAATCCAACCCGAATGTCTTCTCTGCTCGTCTCGTCCTCGTATTCGTACCTTAAAATAATGATAAGTTTAAACTTGTTGTCACCATTTTGTTCTATAATTTCCCCAAATTAAATCCGTCCACCTGATTATTATCATTCGTTCTTAATAACATACAATTTACGCCGAGTTTCTGTTTCTGGTTTGGTTTCTTGCTCTATTCTTGGTCCGGTCCCATTCGTGCTGATGATGATTAATTCTTGTGCCGCAACCGCAGATGTTCTGCACTGCACTACTTTCTTACTTCTGAAAACTGAAAAGCTGAGTCTTGCGTTTACGTTTGCGTTTAATCTCCGGCTGTAAAATGTGATTACATGACCAATTTTCTTTCTTCACCAGAATTGAATGAATGCAACCTGTTTCTCGTTCGTATCTTTCGTTCGTAATTCTTCTTAATCAAATAATAAGGAGAAATAATGGCCATGGTCGTGGTAATGAAATGGTGGAAATTCGTACGTAATAATCGACCACGTACGCGTATTTGCTCTGGTCTTCCTTCCTTCCAGGCTTACGTGTCGTATAAATTCCACGTATTTCTAGAAATTAGGGTTTACGTGTTTACATCTTTCACCAGACGAATAATAATCACCATAATCATTACATGCGGCGCAGTCAGCATGCCATGCCAGCCAGTCAGCATATTGCATACGGTCTGGCTCGGCTTTCGTTCCGTGCTCGTGTGCGTGCGAAGTCTTTAGAATTAAGTTCTTTTTGAGGATGAACCCAGAACGCGAACGCGATCGCAGGAGCAGGAGCAGAATATCGTAATCATAATCGTATGCGTACAACAATGGTGATGATGATAGCGTGATTGCAACTGCGGCTGAGCTTGGTACAGCTCATATCTTGTACGGCAACAGGAAGTTGCCCATTCTGGCCCAGCCAGCCAGTCAGACTTGAACACGGTCTCGGACTCAGGCATTTGGCATTGTTGTATAACCGCAACCAATTTATCTAGCCTTGAAGTATTGCGAGTGCGAGTCTCATAAATTTGCCTTTACAATGAAGAGTCCAATTAATGTGCGTTACATTCACTTAACACATTGTTCATTGTTGTACTGCAGCTGAACTGGCTGGCCTGCTTCCTTGAGCTGGCCCTTTCAAGATCGTAAACTAAATTGGACATTTTATGAGCTCCGTAGCAGCAGCGAGTCATTATATTCATGCAGTGACACTGCTCGTAAAAAGAATTGTCATATTCACACATAAAGTACGTACCATGAGACTGCTCGGGACGAGTGTCGAGTCGAGAGGAGCAAACAAGCGAGCATGGCAGAAATTCTGAATTAATTCATTGGTGCTTCGTTCCTTGCATGTTGCTTGAAACTTGAAGAAACTCGCAATTGTACTTGCACTTGCACGCAATGCACAGACACTGCAATGCAATGCAGAGGCGCAGGGATTTGATTCTAATCTGGTTCGACGATTCTCAGCAGCCGCAACAATTATATTCTGAATATTTTTACCTGATAATTACTACATTATTACAAGAATAACAATATCTTTAAATTATGGGCTTCGTTTTCCTGAATCAGCAAAGCACCACGCATTGGCATTTACCACAGTTGCATTTGATCGCAATGGCACTTTCATTGATGGATGCGAACAACATTTGGCCATGCTTTGATGTTTTCATGTTCAAGGAATTCTCCACTCGCTGCGTGGCGTGGCTCAGATTGCAATTATTGAGCTTGCGCTGCGCAGATATAAAGACATTTTGATGAACGCGAAGGCGATGAACAACACGAATGCGAGCAACTCCACTCGCATTGGCATTCTGCTGCCGGTACTGCCCTTTCGTGCCCGATACAAAATAACATTGCGTGGCATGGCCGACATTTAATATGCGATAATTTAAATTGTCACAATCTGAGCATTTACAAATGATGGCTTGTACCTGTCTGAGTGAGTCTGGTGCATGTTTGTGTCCGAATGCCACATGCACATCCTGAAAGAAGCAACAAAGTGACTGAGTAGTGCAATATGAACTGATGCCCGTGAGCATGCTTGAAATTAGAAATGCCGTGACATATGACGTGCCGACATGACAAGTGGATTTTTATATTTTTGGACAGCTTGAAGACTGAGTTGATAGTCTGAGACCCATGCCGTGCCAGCCATGCCAGCCATGCCACGTAACGCCATGTAAGTGTCCAAGCATTACATTTTTTGCATGCATCCACGCGGCTCCACGGAAGATAACAAGGCTTGAAGGCTTCATGTTGTTACAGGTGATGATGATATGCACGAAGGACTCGTTTAATTTGCACACGAATGAGGAACAAGCCTAAATGAGGTGATTTCCGTCTTAATTAGTAGAAATGCAAGTATTGATTGGCTGCTATAGCTTAATGGTCAATTTGCGCGGCTCGAGGAACCCGTCACGTCTTAATCTCCTCAAAATGAATGCGCTCATGTTCCCTGCGCAAGCGCAGTGTGCCCGATCGGATAGGTCCAAAGAATGGCGCCATTGCAAAGTCGAACAAGACGAGATCAGGTGTCTCGCAGTGGAGTGTACTCAGCCAGTCAGATAGCGGGCAAAGTTTCAAATTATGTCCTCAGATCCAAGTCTGTGTCCGAGTCTGGAGCCGTTTATTTGCAGGAAAGTACCAGTTTGCCAGTTGTATTTGTAACTGTTCTAACTCACTGTTTTCTTGTACGCATACGTTTTGTTGACTAGCATTCCAGGCCGTAATACCTCTTATCTTTATAATACCTTTAATTACATTTTCTTGTACTAAATTGAACCCATCATAATTCACATCACTGAAGACTGTAGCTCACAGGCAGACAGGATCACAAGACGGGTTATGCTTTCAGTCCCAGTCGTCCAAGTCCAAGAGTGTCTACACTCTGGAAATTGTTTTTATTGTCCCTGGCCTGTCTTTCTTTCTCTGCTCACTATGCTGGTGCGATTGGCTTTTATCAAGTCTCTAATCTTTTCCCATTAGTTGTTGAAGTCTCGTTTTTCTGTTTGCTAGGCTTGGGAAGGGCTCGGGCTGAATTGCCTTTATCGTTTCACCGTAGTAATCGTCTTCCTCCTCACCGGTCATCTTCATCTTATTTCTTCATTCTATTCTTCTTCTGGGCTGAGATACATTTCAGGTCTTGTTTACTCCAAAATCTTAAGTGGTATGATCATTTGTTAGTAAAACAAAACAAACATAAAGACCTTTCTAATCCTGGCAGGGCAGGGCAGTCCGACCCTGAAGTCGAAGTGGAAGTCGTTCTCTCGCGTACGCGACCGACGTACATGAAGATGGTAACACAGATCAATTAAGACAGTTTTATGACCAGACCAATTAAAGGCCTTTCCCATCGCCAAAAGATTAACGATTGCGTTAACAAAAGGAGCAGCGTACATTAGCAGGTCCATCATAACTTGGCCTGCCCGGCCAAAGCCACAATAAATATTGTTTTATGACAGAGTGCAGTCAACAGTCGACAGTCCTCGTGGGTCTCAGTCGCAGTCACAGAAAGTGGAAGCTATCATTCATCCACGCCGAGCGGGCAGGCAGGCAGGGAAGCCGAAGCCACACAACAACTAACCAGGCCGGAAATCCCATTCGTGTCTCATGAATCGTAGTTCTAAAAGCCATACCCAAGCCAAGCCGGCGTTATGATTGTGACGGTGTGGTGGAAAAACTCTCGGGCGGTCTTGTCGTTCAACTTGTGACGTGACGGTGACTTGTCTTAATCAGTCTCATAAATTAAGTTCGGACTTGGTCTATGTTCTTGATGTCTTGAAACGGACACGGAGCGAGTAATTCTGCAGAAATGGCCTGGCCTTCATACAATTGCAATGCTCTTAAGCCGGCAGTAAACATATGTTTGACTCAATGAAATGACCCACAGTCCATAACACGTCATTATTATTGCGGCGGGGCAGGCAGGCATGACAGTAACAACATTTAATCTGGTTCTTTATAGAGCCCTTGGACCTGGTTTATGTCTCGTACTCATTCGTAGGGCAAGAGAAAGGAGAATTGAATGGACATCGTGTCTTATCATCTGCAAGCATCATGATCATCATCCTTTTATCACATCTCGTCACGATGTATTTCTGGCCTGGCCGGCCAGGACACGGAAGAATCACGTCACCCTCGTTGTTGTTGGGGACTGACTTATGCTCTTTGCTTGATGCTATGCCCGGTGATCCTTTCGCCTCCTCTCACTAAACAAACAATAAATCGAGTCAACTGCACTTCTTCCTATTCTTATTGCCGGGATTGCTGATGGTCTTCGTTAACGTTGGACGACGACTTTTTCTTTATCATCACAACTCATCTTCTCCGTGCTCGGTGCGAGTGCGAGCGAGTCAAGCATGCATGGCATGAACGCATGAAAAAGAGGACACTCGCAATCTGTGTCTGTCTGCGCTCGGTGACCTCACGGCTCGGTTCCTCTTCTTGGGCGAGTCTCCCTCGTTATGTAATGCACATGTCGTCGTGTCAACGTCCACACTACTCACTGCTGCCTGAAGAAGACTGAAAGACAAGAAAACCCGAGTTTCATTCGAAGGGGACAAGAAAAGTGGTCTATTTATATCCCCACCTCGCCTCACTTTTTCACGCATCAGTTCCAATTCAATCCTATTTTTATTGAAGACGCAGGAAGACTCGGAATCAGAAAATCAGAATGAACCCAAATCAATTCCGAAATTGTTAATTGATTGGGAAGGTATCCGGTGAATTACGAGCTGGAGTGCCGTGAAATGTGAGAAATGTGTAGTTAGAATTTGCATTTTAGTTCTCGCTCTCAGGATCCATTCATTCTGTCGATTCTGCATCCGCAGCATGAAAGGCACAGCAGCAGCTCGGTGGCAAACTCGCAATCACAATAGCACTCGCGACGGTGGCTCCTAACTGTAGGCCGTAGGCTAAATAGACTAAATACTAAATGGCTAAATATCGCTGGAGGATAATACACAAGACAGAAATGCAGGCTGGCAGGCCGTGTGACAAAAGAGCTGCCTTTCTTCCACATGATTAATATGTTTGAGAAACCTTAAGTCATGACAGAGCTGACAATGGGAGACTTCACTTTTCTTCAGGGCACTGCAAGGGTATTAGTTACATTGCACCACCTTGAATAATAATATTATGGGTACGTCGACGTGAGCGAGCGTGGACCGGACCACCCTTAATTTCTTGCCCGGCTCATCTGAGTACCTCTGACAAAGTAAAATTTCGAAACACATGAAAAGGTGTTTGGTTACTGCCTGCCTGACTGCCACAATAGAGTTGTACGACGGTCTGGCGGCCGGACCGTTTTCCCAAATCATTTGCCAAACATCGCGTCATGATCATCGCACGGCTGTTTAGCCCAGAATGCTCGGCCAGCCTTGTTATTGTTGTCATAATGGGATTGCGAACCATTGTAAGACGACGTAAATACTTTAAACAAGGCACAATGCAGCTTACGGGATGGTAACAATTGAATTTTCATATTTTGGGACTGTTTTTCTTGCTTATCCTCCTCACAACTCTTTTGTCCGCTCATTCATTCATAATTTCATCCGCTACACCTCATTTAATTCATAATTCTAAGCTCATAATGCCCGCAATGCAATGCAATGAGCAATACAGTACGAAATATGATTAAATAGACCCAAATCCACAATCTCAAGAAAATCCAAACGCTTCTCTTTGTTGTGCCTTCAACGGTTCTCAGGCGAACTTAACCCACAATCTAAATGCACAAACCGCCAAGTGACCAACGAATAGAGTACTGGCATTAAAAATTAGTTTTTGCAGCGACAGAGCAGCGTAAGTGAACTCCGCCCCTGAAACTTCCTTCTCACTAGCGACCAGCTCTCCTGTCAAGAAATCTCGAATTCGTATCTCATGTTCACGTCTCACAGCGGTAACTCATCTGAATGGGCCTCGCGCATTGCGATGCGATCGAGATTGCAACAAGATTTTGCCTCGACTTGACTTGGTAGTTGAAGCTGAAGAGGCATCAGCAGGAATTCGGCATTCACAATTCACATGGCTTATGAAATTACTTTATTTTGAAGCAATTATTTGTTCTTGCAAGCAAAAATTATAATTTTACATTATGTCAAGATTAGCGGATGCTTATTATTCGTACATATTCCGCCTTGCTTGCCTGCCGTGTAAATGATAATTCGGAACATCCATCCATCGTCCTACACGCTGCTGCGATTGCGATGGCTAAATGACTCCGTGTTAAACAACTTTTCTGCAAAAAAGGACGACACGGCAGCAACGATGAGATTATGTTATGCGTGTTTCCTCTTATCAGAATCGCATTTGCCTTTTGTAATACTTTGCTCTTTGCTGCTATTTGCCTCGCCACGCCACGATTATGTGATTCGAATTCGACTTGGACTGAATGCAAATGCAGCCAGCATTATTATTGTAATGAGAGTGTGAATGTTGCTGTAATAAAGGCCAAAGTGGTTGACAAGTGCTGCTGCTGCATCGTTGACTTGACTCGACTCTTCGCTTGGTTCTTGGACTTGGTCGTCGTCGTCGGAAGGTCCATGAATGTGAAGAGTTGTTTAAGACTTGAAACACGGCCACGACAGCCACAGCAAGACCAAAGTTAGGTGCGCTAGCAGAGTGCAGAGTGCATGGTTAGAGAACTTGTTAAGTTTTTGATAAGAATTTTGGTTCAGAAGTTGTCAATCCGGTTTCTCGTCTCCTTTAATTCCATCAAACACCTTTTTCTATTATCGCTCAACCGTAATTTCCTTCTTCCACTCAAGCACAATGCAATTTTTCCAATTTCAACTCCAAATACAACACACGGCAGGACAGGACAGGCAATCGTCGTGTCTTGTTCTTGTTTTATGGTTTGACTGTTGACTCGATTCACGAGCAGGTGACTCGATTTTGTGGTTTCTGTTGGTGGTGACTGACTGGTGAATGGCAAAAGCAAAAGATGTTAAGTGACACTTTATAAAAATGAGGATTGACCGTCGTAATTCACACAGTGCATAAACGTCTATTTAAATTGAAGTTTGTGAACGAGCTTTTTGCAACTGTTCTCTGTTCTATGAATCTAAATGCACGATCGGAGGACAAATAACCAATTTATTCGATTACACCAATCTGAATCGAGACAACTTTTTGCATGCTGTAAGTGGATTGGTACTAATTAAGCGACATGTTGCAGATAATGCAAAAAACCATCGCAGTCTCAGTGTCAACCTTGAATAAGAAAACATTGCCCAACCTCAACAATCAACGTGACGCTGTCTTTCAATTTTTTGATTTATTTTTCCAAAATTGATATTTTTCTTTGTCGTACGTACAACGCATCCAAATAATGTACGATTAATACATGCTACAGGATTTATTGCTATACAGATCGTGTCGCTAATACTGCCGCCGTACTAAATTAAGTGTATTCACTACAATATGCAGCCTGCATGGTGGTGGGAGGTTTCATCTCGGGAGTACTGAATACGTAATTACGTACGTAACGTAATGAGCAATCTTCTAGAAGTATCGCTTAATTATCAAGCTGGAATTAGAATTTCAACGAACGCAATCGGTAATCGGATTTCTATAATGACTCAAATAATATGTATAGCTTTAGCTTATTATTAACCCTTTACTTTAGTTGTACGTACGATAATTAAGTACGTACGTCATTTGCATACCCTAACATCACTTGACTTTCGTCGATTCATCGTATCGTACGCACGTCGAAAGAAAATGAATTGCGGCCTAACTCTGTCTAATCTAACCTAGCCTACAGCTGTACATACACATTTAATTTTCATACACATGGATAATCATAATACGCATTTCTTTGCCATTTGCTTTGCGATGCTGCCTTGATATTGCTGCTTTGCTTTCGCTGAATGAGAGTTGGCGTAATTAATTACGCAATTACGCCCTAGCATATAGCATAGAATTAGAAAGATAAAAACTCTTGCATGGTTACGGATTGTCTGGATGGTAAATGGCTGGGTGGTGGGACGCCGTGAGTCCGGGGTACAGCCCGCGGTAAATGGATTCGGAATGTGCCGCGGTTCGGTTTAGTGGACTGAACGCTGAGCCGGGCAGATTGAGCGCTGCAGCAGCAGAGGACAGGTGCCGGTGTGACAGCGAAGACGCAGAATGACGCAAGTGGTTATTGCTGCTGCTCAGATTATTGTTGGAGCTGCCGTGATGGTTACTACTGCTGTGGTGGTGGTGGTTATTGTTGCTACTGCTGCTCAGGTGGGCCGACGGTGGTTGCTGTGCCGCTGAGGACTGATGGTGCTGGAGGAGATGTGCGGAGTGGAGGAGATGAGGATGGAGCAAGTGCGGGTGATGACTCAAGTCAGAGACACCGCCTCCACCAGTGCCGGAACCTGCCAGATCTGCCAGGGACCAAATACGCGGTTTCTGGCTGTTTGCGATCGGTGTCGAGTTGACTTCCTTAATACTATTGTCGCTGCAACTAGAACCAGTTGGTGAGGATTTCCCGTGTGAGGATTGACGGTGATGATGATGGTGACTGTTATTCCCAACAAATCTGTCATGATGATCTGGAACATCGTAAAACACGTTAATTTATCGCTCGCATTCAGTACGCAGTGCACGATGTGTGTATTTATGCGTCGAACATGCACTAATGATACAAGAAACGTTCTAAAATTAAAATTCAAAAGCATCGCTGCTTCGAGTTTAGTGATCGTAAAATACAACATGAAGCGCAACCAATTTGAGACGCATCCGCGCGTTTCTGATTTATTTCGCAAAAAGGCAGTCAGGCACTTACCACGATCGTCCTTTTTCGGCGGCGGTGGCTGTTCAGGTTCCGAGTCCGAGATATCGACATCGTCGTCGTCATCATCTGGACGATTTCTTGGTTCCCAAGTCATTTTGTTCTCCTTTTTGAGTCTTCTCCTCGCATTAGCAAACCACGTCGAGACTTGTGTCAGTGTCATTTTTGTAATAATGGCCAACATAATTTTTTCGCCCTTAGTTGGATACGGATTCTTTTTGTGCTCGGCCAGCCATGCCTTCAGCGTGCTCGTCGTTTCACGCGTCGCATTCTTCCTCCGACTCCCGTTCACATCAACGGCATAACTGCGTCAAAATTCAGACAAAAAACGGATATTTATAATATTTTATGGTTGTGGCAGCGCGTACGCGAGCGCGAAGGGAGCCTGGAAAAGATAAATAAATCCCAAACACGAATAAAAAACACAATGGGAAAAAAGATGATACTTTTGCCATTCTTATTTATGTAATGATGATACGGAGCTTAATACACTGATCATTATTAATAGACAACGGCAGCGCGTCAGGCATAGTTTGCACGGTGTGGATTTATTTTTCGGGTTCAGTTTCAAAAGTCATAAATTTATCACCGCGACTCAGATTTTTTAATGGGGGATTCCGGATTATAATTCTAATGGCTCCTGGTCTGGCTCCCGGTCTTTGGCTTTGGATACTTTTCGGTAAAAAAAAGTTGCGACATGACCAAAAATAAATCTTAAACCCATTTTCCCATTAAGGCATCGCGAGGCGTAGCGTGGCGGAGCGAGATGACATTACACAACATGTGAGATGTGACATGAGAAATGACATTAGTCACTTAAGAGCGCAACGGGAAAACGGATGGACTTAGTGACTCGTGTCATTTCTCCTGCACTGCCTCACTGTTTTCGGTTTCCCACACCATCAACAATGGCACAGCACAAGTACAATACGATAATAAACTCATTCATGACCGATGGACCGACCGACCCTCGTCATTTCGTCCGTTTTTAATGCATTTACGCTATTATTACATTTACCCTTTTAACATCATCAGTGCTATGCGGTACGCATACGCGTATTATTTAGTTAATAAATAATACACTTTCTCTTTTATTAGCTCGACTCTTAATACACTGGATTTGTCCACGCACTCACACTCCGATGGAGTGCAGTAATGAATCAATATAGACAATCTCACGCCGGTCAATGTAATGCAATGCTTTTAAGATTCTGAGTGTCGATTTTTGTGTTCCCGGAATGCAGACGAAGGCCACGTACTTTACGTATTTATATTAGTAAGGCACTGGATTTGAGACTAGACTAGCATTGTCTTCTTATATATTTTAGCATTCACCTTAGCAAACAAGGATATAAAAATTTCGACTTCACCACGGCCACGCGCTCCTGAGACAAAGTGTTAATTTTATTGACGACTGACTGCTGCCTCGTGAATTCATGATATATGACGAAAATTAAAAATAAAAATATTCATTACATTTCTTAACAAATAGCTCGAGCACTAAATACCCTTCAGGAGTCAAACACGCGTGCGTTGGTGCTGTCGTTGTCGTTCACGCTTCTCACGCATTAATGAAAATTGAATTCTGGAAGCAAGGGAATAAACTTTATAGCTTTTTCGCGCATAAAACTAAAAACACGAAGTGACGGCTCGCGTCGTAGCGTATACAGAAATCGTCGCATGAAGCGTATAATACATATTTTGTCATCATCGTCGCGATGATCATGGGCGAGTGCTCGCATGCTCGTATATATTTTTAATAAGTAAAGTTTTACAACTTGAGAACAAGTTGAAGGTGTACGAACACGATGGGCCAACGTGGCACGGCGTGACACACGAAATGCGCGATTCTCATGAGAAATATAAAATTGCTGTAAAAGAGCAGCGAGCTAAATTGAGCCAATAAAATGCAATGCAAAGGAAGGAGAAAAGTAAGACTCGTCGTCGTCGCAGTCGTGAGTCGCGTGAGGAGAGCCGAGTAGAAAAATCTCATTAATAAAGACTAAAGTTTTAAAGTGTGTATGTAATCAACGTTGTGAAGTGTGAAACCATCTTGGCTGCCTTTTCCCCTGCCTACTTACTGCCTTTCTCCTTCGCTGTCAAGTGGAATAATGCAAATGCCTTGTCTAATGTCTGCGCAGTGAAAGCAAGCGAGTCAAGAGGGGAAAAAAGTTAATTTTGGTTAGAACCCCATGAAATTACAATTCTTTTCTTCTCCCGTGCTCGCACACGGACGGAGAATGATATATGTATTAAATCACTTACACACTTACCCTTTGTGCTGGTAAAGTAGCGACTGCTATTTTCACTGTAAGTAAAAGTCAACTCTGCTCCGCTCTGCACGCGTAAAAGTAAAGTCTTTATTATTGCTATTGTAGCAGTGTCGTGGCGTGGCATGGAAAGGAAGCGCGACCCTCCCGACCACCGAGCTTCTTTTGTGTCTGCAGCCTGCTTTCACTGATTTTTTGAGTGTGTCTCTCCAGGCTAAGGCAACGTCTACAGTAATAAGTGGTTACATACTTGACTGCCTTTGGCTTTGGCTACAAACGCCAGACGCATAATGGCATCCAGTCACTTTTGTTTCATTTGCTCTTCTAGTTTGCATTCACGTTTTTAATACATTCAGCTTGACAAACACATTAGGCCTAAGTCTTGAGCATTTTTTTCAAGCATCATTCTGGAGGTGCATAAATAAAAGGCGTCTAAATAAATTAAAATGTGCCTGGCGGTAAGAGAGAAGTGGATCGATTCATTACGGTGAAGGAGGTCTGAAGCACTGAAAGGGCTCGGGACCAGAAAAATGCCTTGCTTGCATAAACCGTGAATTGTTTTCTCAATGGCTTTATTACACAAAGAAAGAAATCTGGCGGTGGAGAAAATCTGGCGATTTAAAATCACATTTTTCTTTCACAATTTTCTACACTGTTGCACTACACAAGCGACTAGGCTGCCGCTGGAATGGGGAACATTAGGGAAATTTATCGATTCCCACTTTCACTGCCTGCTGCTCCGGCAAGGCTCTACTAATCACTCTATTCTTTTCCAGGAACCCCGAAAATTGCCATTAAGTTCCCGAATATTACTTTCTTTCTCGACACTGCCACTTTTTACAAAAGACTGCCTTGAATTTATTACATTATCTATCGCCACTGCCTTCCTTGCCTTGGGTCGCAATGGAATCCTATTATTTTTGCCTTCATCTTCATCATTTTCACTTCACATCCTATTACAACGTGTTCCGCTTTAACCCTTTACCTTTCACATCGGTGCCATAATGCATAAATGGGTTTTTCATAAGAAAGTAATCTCGGCAGCAGGCGTGGTGTGCTCATAAAATCCGTGAAAGCCGAAGACCGAAAACCATTTGCACTAAGCGAAAATAGACTCCATAATAATTGGCGCATATTAGCTCGCAGCTCCCATAAATTATGTCGTTACTTCACATTAATTCAGAGACTCTTCGTCATAAAATAGTATTCTCGACTCGTGGCATCATCATAAAGAGGGATTTCACATTTTGCCAAGTCAATGAAAAAATACGCGAGCCAAGCACAAATCATAAAATGGCTGGCAGTATTTCTGGCTCGGCTCGAGACTTTGCGAAGGCGAAACCCAACGCAGGAATGTTCGTCAGCATAATAAATATTTGTTGCTGTATTTGTTTCCGTGTTGCACGAGATAATTTATTGGGATGTGTAACAGGAGCCATCTCCAAACCGTCTAACCATTCTGTTCCAAGTCACACGGCACACGGTTCATGTTCATGTTCGCATTATAATAATATTTTGTTCGAAAAATATGCAAAGCAAAGAGCAGCCAGCAGCTCTCATTATTATTATTGCATTCTCATTCCATAGAGGAATGAAGGTTGGAAATAATTTAACATGAAAATATTCTAGAACATTAGAACAACATGTGTACGTAAAAATTTACGTGTACGTGAATGTTCATTATGTAGTTTTGACATGAAACCTTTGCTCTCCTTATAATAATCTTGTGCTCCTGCTACGTATTAGAATAATGGCATCTCGTTATGTAATGTTCAATGCTCAGGCAGAGTAAGCTTGTACGTTATAGTGATGCCTGGGGATTTCTCAATCTATAAATATCCAATACGCGTGTAAAGGTGGCGAGGCGAACGCAGTTAAGGACAATCTCCTTTGACGTAAACCACACCTTGGAGAGTAAATCAATTCATGCAGTACTTTTGTAAGAAAATCCATCCTTCTTTCCTGCGAATAGGCGAATACCTTCCTTCGAGTATCGAATTGAATTGGAGACAAGCGCATTTGGAACACGAATAGGTGTTATGAGATTTACGTTAACAGCAACAAGAACATACGACATGGACAAAAGCTCAGTTCAAGTGTGAAATATTTTACCCTGTCTGAAATACGCAAATTTCCTCGACATTTTGGCAACAAAGCCCGAAATCCTTTCAACAGGAATCCAAAGAGGATTTAATTCACACGATTCTTGGGATTTTGACTCGCAGAGATTGGATCTCGTACAGGGACAAAGGCAGTAGGCAGGGCAGAGAGATTCGATGTGGTTGAATTGATATGTTGTTTGTTTAAAAAGTCACCAATTTAATTTCTGTCAAAATAAATCTGTGTGCGAGGAAATTTATTTAATGGTTAATAGCGATTTGTGGTTACAGGCGTACACATTAGCCCCTTGCGCACTGCTCGCATGGGCTCAGGAATGTTTGAACAACACATCAGTTTGTTCATTAACACCACCGTAGATTAACTTGGCTTGGTTTGGCTCTGCAAAAATATGAACCCTCTGCCGTGCTATTTTAAGAAGATACATTTCCTCTCTCACCCGTTGGTTTATAAAAATGATTTCAGTTGTTTCGTATTTTTTCGTGTCATTTCTCCCCCGTTTTGAAATAAATCACCAACGATTGGAATTTTGGAGCGAGATTCTGGGCTGCGATGCACCGTGGCTTCAAGAAATTTAGAACTTCAGCTCCGAGGCGAACTCGACACGCCGAGACAAATGAACTGACGAGCGTTCTCAAATTTTACAAGGACTTTTACGCTCATTCTCTGGTAAAGTGTCCTAATTACACTACAGAGCAGAGTCCAAAAATAGAATTGTGCCATTGACGAAGGCGAGCTTGTATTTTTCCTTTTATTGACGATTGTTTTTCTGATTAGCTTGATAGGGTCACCCAGCTTTCGTTCTACTCCTGTGATTCACTAAATAAACAGCAGTGGTGGTCCGATTTCATTTCGAATTTCAGTGCCTTCAACGAATAAACTTAACAGCATCGAGCCAGTTGCTTGTTTTAACGACCTGCCACAGCCAAAAGTTCCAAGCGCCTCAAGAAAGAATATTCAAGTGCTGAATTTTAGCACAACAACAATTAGTGCATTAGAGTTTACACCAACACCAGCTTAACAAGGTTGCATGCAAGGTTGGCAGCTTTGTGAGTGTCAAATCCTGTGCTTGAATGCTTGAGTGGTCTTTTCGTGGTTGCGGTTGACCAAAAACTTTGTGCACGCTTTGCCTGCCCTGCCGTTGCTGAAGCTTGCTAGACATGCGCTTTCTTTCACTGTCGCGTTTTGGTTCATTTTGGGTGACAGTGACAGATTTGCGGATTGTACATACATTTATTCAAGTTTGACATCCAGTTCAACACTGCGCGCGGAGAAGGCAGAGAGTGTGGAGAGTACAATAATATTATATCACGTGTTGCCAAACATGGACAGCCATGCCACATCGGGCAGCCTATGACATGAGAACATTATGAAAACTTTATTACTGCGGCGCACTGCACGGCTGTATTTGGTCTGCTTTGATTATGTAAGCTAATAACGCAGCAATGAGCAATGGCGACGGCAAATGAGAAATATCTCCCTTCAGTCTTGTACACTGCACTTTCGCACGGATACGGGCATGGGACACGGTAACAGTAACAAAAGTGTAATCGATCATAATCAGTTCACTTACCCGTTGAATGGATATGCAGCCGCAGCGGCTGCTGCTGCTGCCGCGAAGCCCGGATCGGAGTACGGATGATAGACGGAAGGGTAGCCCCAGCCAGGTGGACCCAAGCCACCATCTTTCATGTCAGGTAACCCACCGCCACCCTACAGAAAGAGAAACCAATATTAGGTAACATATTTGTTGTACGCGCAAAGTTGCAGAGTATTACACATATCTTCCTATCGCCGAGCCGAGCCACCGTGGCATGCTGTATTAATTGCAATTGCCTTTGCTATTGTTTCTAGGTTCTACACGATTTTTATTACTGCGCCCACTGTGCGCAGTGCATTACATGCATTTATTTGCAGCAAGCATTGACGTGTACGTGGTGTGGAGTGTGGAGAGCACCTATAATTAACAAATGACCGACTCGTGATAAAAGTGACTCCTTGCTGTGGCAGTGCAGCGACTCTCGCTTGGCACGGCAATAAAGCCGAGCCAAGTCATCAAGAAACCACCATGATGACAGCTCTTTAAACATACATCAACTTCAAGCCTCTTGAAACATGCACTGCACGACATGCAGGCAGGCATGCAATGCCCGACTTTAATCGAAGTCATTCACGATTCCGCAATACGACGGCGACGGCGGTAGCAAACACTTTTATAGCCGCAATTGTTTGTCCACTTTATTTTATTTGCAAAAATATGGCACGAATTAAATCGTGTTTGAAGGCTACCCAATGCAATTACTTTCTTATTTACCAATTGCTGGATTGCTGAACGCTCGGACGCTTGCTGTTGCCTGCCCAATTGTTCTGCTCAGGAGGCTTCGATCAAAACAACAGATTGCGAGACCACCTTCCAGGGCAGGCCAACAATAAAAAGTTATTACAGCTTGTAACATAAACATGCTGGCGTCGGTACATACGCAAAAGCGTGGCTGAATTGGAATAGAACTGCACCAAGCATTAAGGCACATACTTTATTCACGGCTACCAAGTTGGCTCGCTCGTTCCCGATTCCATTTAATAAAAAACCGTCAACAAGGAATTTGAATTCATTATTAATTCGATAATAGCGTAATAGGCGCGATGCAATACAAAAGCAAGGCAGCCGGGCAGAGTATCGGGTTTTATGGCGTTCGGGCGAAAGAAATTAAATTCTTGTATACAAAAATAATAAAATATGTAATAATCAACGGGCATGCGATAGTCTGGCGAATTCCTATCCCGAAAAATTGGCTGAGCCTGCATGCTGCTTGGCTGGCTCAGGAAAGTGCAGAACAATTGCAAGTGGTTAATAACTCCCCACGGTACAATGTGTTAACTTTTCAAGTAACACAAAGTAAACATGAAACAACATGAGGAGCAAGACGATGGAGTGTAGGCAGAGCAAAGATATCTCAGGTGTACAATACCGAACAAATGTGTACACGAGTAAAAGTTGGGCCGAGCACTTCTTCGCGTGTCCAGTCAGCTTTATGCCGACTACTGCAACATGCAGCTGCCTCACATTGCGAAGAAAGTGCTTAAAGTGTTTCGCTAATACCATAAAAACATAAAAATGTGGCTACACGAATTTTCTCTTTTAAAAAAATCGATGTTTACGTGTTTGTACGATGTGACAACAACATTAACATACAAGAACATGGCAGTGTAAATATGAGTGGCCGAGCTTATCGCGGCTCTGGCATATCAAAATAGACACCACCTTCATACTTCATTCAGCCTGAACAGGAACCGGACGTGGACATGGAGTGCGGAATATGAAAATATGGAAAATTCTAATGCTCGTGCGTTATCGCAGCACCGAATCGTCATGACTTTTTGATGAAACCTTAGATTAAGTATTAGGCACTTTGCTGTACAACAAATGGCACTGGCAATGGCAGTAGCAGTGACAAGTGCAGCCAGACAGCCAGCCGGTGTGCCGTATTTGCTCGTGTCAGAAAATAAATGACCAGGCTCAGGGGAAAAGACAACCGAGGCTCTTTAAGAATTAAAGCCAATGGTATGGTACGAAAACTCGTGTTTCTTGGTTGGCTGATGAATTCCTATTGTCAAAACACAGCTGAACATTTAATTATAGCGTTTCGGGCTGTCTGCCTTGTACGAAATTGACAATTCAAGTAATCATCGGCTTGCAAACACGATGCTCGGAGTATTTTCACTCAAAACATTGCAAAACACGAGAGACGTTGTTAACTATTCTGTTTTCGCCAATTTTTTCGTGTACTCTCAGCATTATCGGTCAATCGAATCAGACGCGACGGTGACGATTTTGAAATGGACACGCAATTCCAATATTCGAATGAGGCAGCCACAACGGAAAGCCACTATCTGGCTATCTTCTTAACGCTGCTGCTGCATGCTCACACTTTCTACTGATGCATGATTTAAAATGTTGCTGCTACTGAATTCTTAACTGAAGACAGCAGAAGGAAATGGAATCTAGAAATCTTCAGAAAATCCAAACTTGAGCCGTATATTCAGCGTTAACATACTCGATTGTAATTGAGTAGCACGAGACGAAATATCCTTTACAAGAGCTTGCCTTTTTGCACTGCAAATATAAATTCCAAACGGCTGAAGGCAAGTGTGAATGAAGTGGAACCGGCTGACTGATGACTGATGGAGTTTCAGCATAATTTCTTTCCGAGCATGCATGCATGGAGTCTGTCATGATATAATTATCGTCTCGCATAATGATAATGACACGTAAGATTGATTTTTTATTTTGCTTGCGCCGCGGTTCTTGTCAAAATATTGACTTGCAGAGAACAAACAAGAAGCAAAGCGATTCATTGCATTCGTGCGTACGTACATCTTTCTTAAGAAGAGTACAAGAGCAAACCCTCGTCTCCTCCTTCCACTCCTTCGTCTTCCGTACACATTCCTGTCACACTATTACTTATCCAACATTTTTCAGCTAATAAATCTCAATCATCTTCCCGACTGACTTCCTAAACTCCAGAAGCTCAAGTTGGAAGCCGCGTTGTTTTAAAGAATGTCAGATACTTTCTGCTTTTCGTTTTTGCTCATTCATGGCCATGGTATGCACTACACATAAATTCTTCGGGCCGGGATATAAATTAGCTTCTTATATGTGCGTAAAGTCTCATATTACTTGCTGCAAAGCACAAAGCACTGAGATCCGACTCTTTACTGGTAAGTTTTGGGTTCAAATTACGCATTATTAGTACAAATACACAGTCATCCGTACCGCAGCGAGTGCGAGTTCACAAATCTTGATTAATACACACTTGCAATAATTATAATGAGGTATAAACTTGGTGTAGTCGTAGTCGTAGTCCGTAACAATGGCAAGCATTGTGGTTGCTAGCTGCTAAGCGACTTCCTGCCATTTGTACTCGGCACTCCGCAACGCCAAACGCTAAATGCTAAATGGCAAAATGGGCTTTAATTGATGGGTTGGTGCTGGGAGTTTGGGGCTCCTGCGCCGCTGTCACAGTCACTGCGTCGTGGTGTAATGAGCTTAAATGGCGCAGAAACAAAACGTTCACAGCACCCAGCCATGCTATACCACGCCAGCGCCCCACCACAATTTGCATATTTATTTTACTAATTTAAATCTTCGTGTATTACACGAGGCGACCATGTCATAATGAAACTAGTGCAGCCGTGGACGATTGCTTTGCCGTGTTGTGTTCAAGGAAAACGAGTTCTCGGTGCTCGTACTTTGAACGAGTTAACGAGCAGCGAATTCGACGAATAAATATTTCACATCATGTTTTATAATCATCGTTTCATTATGAAAACCAATAAAGAAGAGGAAGTCTCTCAGCAGCAGTGCGGATTAATCGCCCATCCACGTTGCGAGCTGCGAATCGCGAATGTCGTGCTGTAATTAAAAGTATGACCAGCAAGTGTTGGCGCTGAGCTGTGCATGCCACACAAATGCAAAAGACCAAAAGATATAGGAAAATTCCGTGGTCGTAAAAACTTGTGGCTTTATGATCATGAGAACTGTGGACAATGCAGCATTGCTATACTTCTGTTCACTGCTCGCTGCCCAACTTTTAATTATTGCATGTTTTTCACGTGTAATTGACGTGTGACGTACTCGTCTGACCGCGGCCGTGCTCGAATCAGGTCTTCGCATGCAAATTAGGTTCTCGCGTCTTGCCATGGTCAGCAGTCGTCATCGCCAATGGGCTGCCATTCTGCCATGCCAAACGAAGGATGAATTATTTGCAATTTGCTCATCTGTCTCTGTCTTTTCGCACCTCATTACTACAATTTACAATCACTGACATTATTTGCCAATCCCCAACTATAATTACAGAGTTATCGTCGTGTTACGCACTGGCTACCAGTTTTTGGACGTGATAAATTGATTAGAGATATGAATTTACATTCTTAAGCATTGCCAGCATAGAAGGTCATCTTAATTTCACTCATCACGTAACATACGATAATTAATTTGCACTAAATTAGGCGTAGCAGTTTGCCTTTACAAATTAAATGCACTGCCGAACTACGACAAAATGGAAAATAGCGAAAGCTCGCTGGTTAAATGTAGACAATTGCAATTAAAGTTTACATGTTTTCAGTTTGCAAAATCGAGTCACTGTCGATGATTGAAAAATGAAGTGATACTCATCGTGAGTAGCGACTGCGACTTCATCTGCAGCTGCAGCAGATTGCATTCATCGTCGCTTTACGATTGTGATTGTCCATTGTCTTTTCCTGCTGCAATTGTAAGAATCGTAAAAAGTAAACATGAAAATGCAATAATTGTAAAGTCCACGATATTTTTTATGTAATACAAGCGAACAGCAGCAGAGTACATACACGAGTACACGAACAATTGCTCGTCGTCGCGAAGTTTCTTTACTTTATCTTGACTCCAAATCATCACCGCCAGCGCGTTTTATTTATTTTGCATTGACACGAACGCGCAGCGAAGCCCAAGAAGAATGAAACAATGCAATTATTGTTTCAAACTCTGTAATTGTAATCTTTGTCACGTTGTTGTTGACTTGTTCAGCCTCTGTCATTGTCCATCGCAATTTATAATTGCGAAAGCACCAGACAGCAAACAGCAAATTGACATATCTCACATGCTGATTGTTGGTTGGAGCATTTGTCATTCAGTCGCGCAGGAATTCGTCTTTGTCAAAGGCTACTTTTCAGTTTTACTGCTTTTTGATCCTGAAATTCAATTAACTGCGGAGAACAATGTGACAAGGCAAAGTCAAGACATTTTCTGAATGATTCCTGATACGGGCCACGAATCACATTTTTTGCAAATTTCTGAGAAATATGCCAACCTGCTACGAAGAGGTCAATTTTCCTGCCTGCACTTGGACTTCTGCCTTATAAAATACCGGTTTTAGTGCTTCCTTTGTTTCCCTTTTGTCTGACTTAACTATTATGAGCGTGTTTCATGCACTGCTTTCCGCTGGAGTCGTACTCAAAGTACAAAACCTTGTTCTCTACATTTTTAATGTTTTAATGCCAACAATTCAACAGTTTTACAACTGTATGTCCAGAAGGGGTAACCCGAGACCGTGTACCATGCTCACAGCTCACATGCTCAGCTTAAAGTAAGTGGAACCGGTAGAACGAGATCTCCATTTGATAACGCGGGCTGGCTGGCTTATCCGCCTAATCATCTTAAAATACGCGTACACGTAGCACTGCTACTTGCTTCGCTTAAAACAAATACACCCTGAATACTTGGGCCATTATAAATTATTAATAATATTATTAAAAGAAGCACAGCACAAGCGCGGCTCGGCCGGGCCGAAGCTCGCGCAGGCTCAGGCTCAAGGGTTCTCGTGTCTCATGTGCTTCGTGGCTCCAAATTGTGGAAAGCAAGATAGATGGATTGTAATAATGGATGACGATGGCTTATCACATGCACACAATCCACAATCATCGAATAATAAATTCCAGTTCCGAGCAGGCAGCAGTCGGACTCGGAGCAAACAAGCATTAATCTAATTCCAGACCTCAGCAAGCTCGAATTAAGTTCTTAACTCGAGTCTCGAGCCAGTAGAACAAATAAATGTGGACCCTGCAATTATGTATTTAAAATAATGTAATGTGCGTCTGCCGTTTTCATTGTCATTGATTTCGGGCCAGGCCCGATTTACGTTGCATTGCAGGCTGGCGCTGCTGCTCGTTTGCCCACTAATTTAATATCTGGCTGCACAATCAAAAATTATCGCAATCGTGGAAATTCGAATTCTAAACATGAACGCATGTACATGGGAATAATGAAGCCATTTATGTAGTGGAGCGGAGTGATACAATTGATTACGATACAACGACTAGGAGTTGTAAAACTCAACTCAGAGCAGGCAAGGCAAGGCAGGAATACGAAAAACGGACGGTCATCATAAAAGTTAAATCGTATAATCACACAGACAGCAACAAGCTCGCAGTGACTTCGCGGATGGTCTTTCATTATACAATTTTTGTATTGTAATGGTTTATAAAAATGTGTAAATACCATCAAAATAAAAGGATGCCCTCCCACCAAGTCCACCGCGGCTGCGGCGCGGATCCGCACGAACAACAACGCTGGCTGGCAGGCAAAAGAAGATCCAAGACTCAATACAAGCTTTTTGCTCCTTGCTTCTTTTGTAAATTGACTCTTTTTGTTTGCTCTGGTTTAATTTTTATTGCCCTGTTATTTCATGTAATGTAATGCAATGCGATCCCAATGGCAGAGGGACTGACTTTGTGCACAGGAGATTTCGTGAACAGAACAAATGATCGCAAATCCCTCTGCAAGGAAGCAGAAGTCAAAAATCTCAGTAGCCGTAGCCAAAAACCGTATCCGAGACATTTCAAAGGTCATATCACAATCCTGATCCGCCGTGCTTTTTAAATCTTGTCTGCGTTTGACCCTTGCCCGTGCGTGCGCTTTTTATCATCTAGCTTAATACCAATTTATAATGCGAACGTGGTGTACAGCCTAAAGGATGAACGTAATCTTGCTTCGGTCAGCAGCGTCACAGTCACAACTCGACTCAGCCGTGCCGAGCTCTCCTAGTCTTCAACCGACTCCAAGACGGATTTGGGATTTGATTGCCCGAGTTGTAAAGTAGGCACTCAGACATTGTATTGGTACTGGCATTGGCACTCGCGATTGCAGTTTACGATTCCTTCGTCGCCAGCAACAGCCTCACGACTTACGAGGTTTTGTGACTCCTTCGTAACAACAACGGCTTTCCATTATACGCTTCCTATTTTGGGATTTGACTAATCCTTGCCTTTATTCTCAGTCTTGTGCTAATGCTAACGCTGAACATGAGTAACGAATTGACTCTAAAATGACTCACCGCCACCGCATAAAGCGCTTGGTGCTCCGCCGCTGCTGCTGCTGCTGCAGCCAAGTACGCGACCTGATCCGGCGAGTAAGGATTATTCGGGTTTTGACCAGCGCCGATTCCTGGTCCAGTTCCGCCGTTGCCAGCCATAGAAGCACTGTGATGTTGATACATTAACGATGGGACGCTTGACGCTAACCGCTGGTAATTAAGCAGGGTCGTGGCTGACGGCGTTTGCGGGAGAGGCGGACTGGAGGAAGATGTCGATTTATTCGTGTTGTTGTTTGTCGCATGATTGCGGCTGGGCGAGCGATAGTTTGGACATGAACTTGAACACAGTAACTGATGACAGGACGGACAACCACCACCAGCACTGTTATTGCTCCCGGAACGGCGCGGTGAGCCTCCACTCAGGCTACCTCGGCTTCCAGCTGTACTGCGGGGAGAAGCGGAGCCGCTACGCGATCGGGGTGACGATCCGTCGCGCTCGTCGTCACTCTTGACGCTGCCGCTGCTGTTTCCGCCACCCTGCATTATTGCGAGCAATAAGGAATCATGATGCAAAGATCCGAACAAGCTGACAACTAATGACCCCTACCAGTTTTCAGTTTTCCCAGAGTACAAAGCACTCAGATGTGTGTATAAGCAAAAGTCAGATGTTACTTACGTTCATCTTGTTGAGATTCATGCCGCAGAATGTGAAATTTAGTTTAAAGTCTGTGTTAATTTCCACACGCGATTTCGGCTTCCCAGAGAAGACGGACGTGTTTACGAGTTCTTCATGATGCACTTTCCACTTTCCAACACATTCCAGAGTGGAATTCCTCAGAGATCAATTTCAAAGCGGCGGCTGGTCAGAAATGTATTTCACAGATTCGCACTTGGTTTGGCTGCTGCTTTTGTTCGGTCAAACAAATGATCTTTTGACGTTGAGTGTATTGCGGTTCACAAAACTAAAATCTCACCTCGAATCCGTGTATAAGTGCCAAAATTCTCAAAACAGTACAAATCACAGATCACAATCCCAAATTCGGAATTCGCAGCCGTCTCAGTTTTCAGGGCAGACGACAAAAATGCGGTATAAGTGTAATCGTTGAGTAACAAGTACAAACTATTCACAAGCAACAATGTTCACAAGATTCACACGCACTCGAGTAATGAGTCGATGAGGAATCTGTCGTCCCCTGAAACGTACCGTTTAACACGATCTACGATGGTAGGCAATGAGCACTCGGCACAATTAACTTGTTCGTGAGGATGCTACGCTTACTGTGCTGCGAGCGTGATACGAATTAACTAAACTGCCCCGTGCTGATGCCGATTCTTCTTTGGTGTGGTGTGGTGGTTGTTTGTTGCTTGTCGCTGGTTTCTGGTGCCGTGCTTGCCTGCCGTGTTGTTCATGTGCCTTGTCGATTATGAGATGATATATGATGTGTGTACATGTGTTTTAGAACTATTTTGGCAGTTACTCACTTCGTATTGGTATTTAACTGTGTTTAGTCGCCGTACTCGTTTAGTAGCACTTTGACTGACTTGACTACTTTGTTGCTGTTCCTATTGCTTATTGTTAATGTTAACTAGCCAAGCCAAGTCACTTCCACTGCCTATGCTGGCTTGCCTGGTCGCAGTACTAATGGACTGAATTGACTAGCTTCTCATGTGTAACGCTATTAGTACTTTTGCTGCTGTTGCTGCTCGTTCTCGCGCTGCGCTGAGTGGTGGTGGTTTAACGTTAAAAAAGAATTAAAACTTTGAAAACACAACACTGCTCAATTCTGCTGCTGGTACATGGAAGCCAACACAAAGTACTTGTTGTTGTTAAATTGAAGTACAAGTATGAGTTGTACAATGTACAACTACCAGGCAGGGCCAGTGAGCCAACCAAACCAACTACCGTGTGCTGTAATATGTAATGTAAATGGTAATGGTGTGGTTAGCGATGTGAGCCTCTCAGGCAACGCAGACCAGGACGGGCCAGTAGCAGCAGGCCAGGCTTGCTCGTATCGTGTATCGTTGCTGAGGTACAACCGTGTGTGTAAGTATTTAGCGTTAACAAGAGAGGTTACAAGTGTTCCTTAACCAGACCATAGAAAAGAAACTTTCTTCTCCTGCCGGTCGTGTTGCAGAATTCTTGCGTCTCGCCTGGAGTGCTTGAATTTGAATGTGAATTCGGGAATCGGGATTTCGAATTGGAATTACAGCCCTCGGATCTTTCGACTGCTCTGGAGAGGTGCGAGACCGAGTTATTAGTTGCCGCGCCGCACTGCACGACATGTAAACAACGAGCAATGGGAGCAAGCGGGGTACAAACTACTGCCGAGTAATATTACACGACTTGTTATTGTCAACGTAGTCGAGTCGTCGTGGGGCTAAACGCTAAACGTTTGCTATTGCCATTGCTGCCGCTGCTAGTAAAAAATATTTCCTAATGCCACGTACAATGTATTTTTAAATATGCCATTCCCCGTACGGTACGCGATGTTCCTGTTCCCTGCCCGTGCCCGTCCGTGGTGAGATGCGGGGCCGTGTATTTGATGTTGATGTTGTCTTCGCGGGTCGAAATGCTAATGGTGGTAACAAGTTTCTTGCAGGAGTATTTTTTTGGCCAATCATAATCATCATGTTCTTTTTCTTTCTCCAGAGCAGGAGCAGGAGCAGAAGCATTGGCGTGGCAGCAGAAGCAGGGCGAAGCCAGGCCAGGAACAATGATGTAACTCATGTTCGTGTGTAGAGTGTACACTGTACCAGCGGTATCTCCTCTCCTCCGCTGCTCCCGTCGTCATTCTCGTGCTCGTATTATTTGTTGGGAGTTAACATCGAAAAAACGACGAGTTACGGTTACGAGTTTTCCCATGTACACTCGTGTTCCAGGGCCAGAGTAGTTAGTAAAGCAAAGCTGGAGTCGCGTTTTTGTGTGGCTCTAACCGTAAAAGTAAAAATCTGAAAAAGGATGCTGGAGCTAGCGCTGGCGATGACTTGGCTTTCCCTCTCCTGAGGATTCGTGTATGGTACATGAGTTCGCTTCATTTCAATGATAGCACGACAAGAGGAAAGGTGAAAGACAGTCGCAGAAGCTGAAACTGGGCTCTAGTGGCTCAGTCTCCACAAAGAACTCATCCGGCAAAGATTTCACCGAAGCATTTAACCTTACCCTGCGATTCGCCTTGTTACCATTCAATAGCATGTACACTGGATGCTAATGCAGTCTGCATTCTTATTTGTATTCTGGATATCGGAAATCAAGTACCGAATCTCGGCTCAGGCTCCTGAGACTCAACAATACAAAAGTCCAAATACAAAATGGGATTTGCCAAATACGGAATGTGATACACAGTAGCGATGATGAGTGGATTCGCGCAGCGCGGCGCAGAGATCATGTCTCCATGTACCAGTGCTAGAGCAGACGTAATTTCAGTGTTGTTGTACTCGTAACCAAGAATACTTGGCACTTAAGCAGTAACAAGCGTGTAGGCAGTCAAGTCAGGAGCAGCGTTAGCGCTGTATGAGTTACAAGCGAGAGTAATCGTCATAGTGGTTGGTTTTCCTGAAGAGGTTCGGGCCCGCCTTCTCTCCTCACTTCCCTCGCCGTGTTGATGTGCACGCTTAACGCTTCCTTTTGTTACACTCCCTTGTTACAACCCATGTTTCACTCAAATCTGCTTGCTTGCTGCGTCCTGTGTGCTACTGCGCTCAGCTCGCACTTGTGTAATATTAGTTAACTACTACTCACTGCCAGTTTGCCAGTGCTCAATACTCAGCGCAGCTGTACGCGCTCGCTGGCTACATGTGTCAATCAATAACACTTTTGTCTCTCGTTGTCTTATCAAAAGCGCTGCTCGTTCAGCTAGTTCAACATGATCCCTGCGAATCCTCCGGAGAAAATGAAACACGCTTCTAGCTCTTGCGAAACAAATACGGCGACAATTCTGGCAGTCGGGAAACAGAAATGACTCAGATTGCTGTGTAGCAATAAATTCCTGCATGCATGTGCATTGTACACGTGTGGATTACGGAATCGCGTCCGCATCCGAGTCCGCGTCGTGGTGCTACAATAATGCCAAATGGTCTATTGTGTTGACTTGACTCGACTGGGTTTAGTTCGAGCGAAGATGACTTACACTTTTGTCTCTGGCTCTGGGGAAATGATCATCGCCATTGCTGCGAAAGCAAACGAAAACGAGGATTTGTTGTACGACTCAAATCTTTACACAAACTTTTGCTTGTTTCTTGTTTTTGTCCGGGAGAAACGAGAGAGCGGCTTTGGCGCAATAACAATACTGCGTACAACAAGGGACATTAGAGAAGGGATTCAAGAGAAAGTTCCAGAATCAGATGGTGACGGTGACAAGACAGAATCAGAGAACAATAATACGCATTTTCCGCGTATTGCCGCTCGACAACAATGCTTTTTACTTTGACTGCCGTATTTTGTTTGCCGTATGAAAGGTGACACCTCTAAAAACTGTTAATTAATGTTTTTCCTCCGTTCTTCTCATTGCCATTGCAAAACATTGTGAAATCCTCCATTATCCTTGTGACACGGCATACATAATGTATGATGAAGAAGCGAACGAGCGTAATTAAACCCTTTTTTGCATAAATTTACACGTGCACCAATAAAACGATGGAATTTGCCTATTTTTTGCCTGATTCACTGTAATTCGTAATTATAGACTTCACAACAGCGTCGAAGCGACATTCGACACTCTTTTCTGGGTTTAATTACTTCATTCGCCATTAATTTATGCCACTGTATTGTGTAATCGGTTTCTTTGCATTATGTTGTATTGGACAACGCAATGCTGGACTGGACTGCCTAGGAATTAATGGAATATGGTCGGTCACATTGTCACCGTGATAATCGTGGAACAGTTCGTACTTATGTGCATGGTGCAACGCAATCGTGTGTGCAATCGTATGATTTTATAATGTGATGGAATCTGAACGGCGACTACGACGACTGCACGTTGAAGAAGCCCATAAATATACAATTAGGCCCATCGAACCAGGTCTTGGCGATTTGGCGTATTTACCATTAAATATCGTCATTGCCGTTGTCGTCGGTTATAAAAAGTTATGTTGTTTCAGCCAATAACCATTTACCATTTGCCATTTGCGCGTTGGCCAAACGCCAGCACTCGGGTACAGAACTTGATGCACTGAACAATGAGCACCGCGTGTTATCTTTATTGGGGTTTCTTTGCAAACTTTGTCGGTTTATGTTCCAGCGAGCCGATATCTTGAACCTATAAAAACTTCGTCATTACAGCCACCAATATAGCTTCGATGGGCGATGGACGATGAGTCTTTTAAAGAATCACGTCCTCGCGCTCTGTTGCAACGAAACTTGTTCGAGATAACAAACGAGTACTTGCACCGAAGAAATGGGTTGGGTCACTTTACATTTACGAAAGATTTGCCATTTGCGCAGCGCGTCCTTGTAATGAATGAATCTCCTGTCTGTTCTGGCCTCCTGCTCTTGTTCATGTCGCCTTGTCGTAATGGACAAGATACAGTTATGGTCGTGTAATGAATTGGACGAATCTTTGACATGCACAGTTTGACAAGTGTGCATGGGTTTACATGTGTGAGCGCGGTCATTATGCAGATTCATTGATTAACTTGCTCTGGGCTGCGGTTGAGGAAAGACGACAATTAAAAAACAAGTTCCGAGCCAAAGCCCAAAGCCGTACGACGTGGAAAGCCCAACAATTAATGTCATTTCATCAGAAACGACTTAAAAACTGCCTTTTCAGCTGGTAATTATCCAATATCCAAGCTTATCAATCCCCAACTTGACTTAATTGTCAAGCTCATGCTCTAGTGCTGCGCGGTACGGCGTCTCGTCGTCTGGCTGGCTGCGATTGACGGTTACAATTTCTGATCTGTCAAGAGATGACAATTCTGATGACGACGACGATGAGTTTGAGCATCGACCATCAAGGCCGGATAACTTGACAACTGTAAATCCTACGTAGTGAGCGCGTACCCGTACAATAAATCAAGATACAGCGTACTGATTACGAGTCATTATAACACGGCTGTACAGCAGTCCGTTCTATTTAGAGCAATGTCATCTCATCCTCGTCGCCGTCACGGACATCATCGCGTTCAGCACAAATCTTCGCACTTGTAATTAAATTCTTGCATTGCGTGCGTCGTTTTAATTTTAATGAGCATTTAAACATGCTTGCGCTCTGGTTGCAAGTTTTAATTAATACCTTGCGATTTTTGCCATCATTTGCGTGATGTTAATTAAGAGCTGAGTTCGGGCGCTCAGCCCAGACAATTAAGAATCTTCATTTCACAACGTGAGTACAAAAATGTACGAACAGCACGACAAAAAAAGGTGAGTGCGACTGATTGTGACTTATTTCACAATGTCATGTACGCGTACGCTAACGCTAGCGTCTTTAAGGTTCACGGACTTCCCGTCTCAACAATGCAGTATACGTTGAATTGTATGTAAATTGAGCATGTTCGTGACATTATTTGTCCAAGTTAACGTGTGAGACAAACACCAAGACTTGTCGTGGCTTGGCACGGCACGGCATGGCATGGCCTGGGCATGCTCTGTTGCACCGCACTTGCATTGTTAACGTAAACAGCGAGGAATCCCACCTTTTAGGTTTTACGACGAGATGACCCTCATTAATGCATGGTGAATGAACAAGGAAATATTTTATTACCGCTCAGATTCATTGTTGTGACTCCTGTCATAAAAATGTTCGCCGAGAAGGCAAGAGTAAATCTGAGATTATAAAAGGCTAGTTTCAGCAGCTTCAGCTTAGCAACAGCAAGGCTGAGAATCCGCTGCGCTTAGATTAGATAAACATTAATAAAATAGAGTGTAATACGTCGTAAAATTCGTGGCCACAAGAATTGATCGTTTCCCAACAATGCAAAACAAAACAACAAGTGATACAATGCAATGGCAGCGAAATGTGTTTATTTTATTGATATTTTATTGCCACCGCTGCTCTGCCATGCTCTGACCGGAGACGTCGACGTCGACATTAACAGACAATTACAATTAAACTTGTACCGGTTGACAATGCACAAACAAAGACCTTGTTAGTGGAGATTTATTTAATTGCAAGTGTAATGAACTTTCTGCCGTCAATGCCCAAATCTTAGCTTAAGCTTCGGCTGGGTCGCTGGGCAAGACAATGCCGTGATTCAGGTGCTGCTTTACGTTGGCAGCAGAATGAATGAATAATTGCCAATCAATCACTCTCCTTCTAATGGTGAATGTTCGACTTGTTCGTGAGATCGTAAAATTTACACCTTGAGCAACGGCAATGCAAAAATGCGTACACGTCATAGTACAAGTTTGGCTCTACAAAAGAAGACAAGAAAAGGAATGAAGATGTTATGCGAAAAAATTAATTCATGAAATGTTGAAAAAGTTCTTAATTGAAAGGCACCCTGCAGGGAAATTATGACGTGCTTTTTCCGTTTGTGTCTCAGCTTCCCGTTCTTCCCCGTTGCAGCGCCGATGTATGGTTCAAACGTAGTCAGTTCAGCTGATAAAATGAAAATGAATCTCTGGAGGCGCATTACGCGGAAATATCCTCCGCTGCTGCAACTGCAGTGTAGTGTTAGCACAATACGTAATAATACTTTGGTATTAATTTATTAAGGTTTCATGCATCATATCTCTCCAAATAAACTCGTCACAACTGGTGTTAATAACCTGGGCCAGAATTAATGGCATGCATAGGGCACGGCGATGAAGGGAGAGCAAGGCAAGGCAAAATTAGAGCAGGTCGTGGAAGAATCAGTCGAAGGCCGAAGCTACTTGAAGTTCTCGCACATTATTTAAGGAATTTTAGTACAAAATTCAGTAAAGAATTGAATTCTCAGGCTGAAGCCCCTTCAATTTTTTAAAATGTTGTATATTTCGAGTCATTTGTTAAGTTCCAAGCTCGTGAGATAAGACCGTTCGATGTGGAAGAGGAATCGTGAAAGGTTTACCAAAATGCTTTTGTGAAGTTTTCCGATTGAAATTTGACATCCGTTAAATCTTAGGATGCGGATAAGGAAGATTGACCACGGAACATGAAAATCTCAAATTTATAAACTCGCGTCCATGTAAAAGCGAAAGTAGACCACTTCATCAAAGTAAAGGCATCACCGTCTCACGCAACACGCTCAACTTCAACTCATGGATTCACGTTTTTCCATAGAACTCAAACTAACTCCATCTTATTCTTTCGCTCGTTACTCGCTCGCCTCTGCTCTACGCTTCGCTTCATGCATCGCATCGCATTGGAGTCGTACTCGTAAATATTCGCGTAGCCTTTCTCCCTGCGCTCCACTCTTAGTTTACCTTCTGCAACCACTTACGTCAAAGTAAATCTTTTAAAAGATTCGATGTTCGCTTATTTCACACCAGAGTATCATTATCACTACCACCGGAGCAGATACTTGACGACTATGGCTCTGACTCTGGTTTATCCGTTTTAAATTGTTAAACTTTTGATACGACACAAACTGCAACCAAATGCCATTCAATTCAATTCTTGTACAATTTAAACTTGTACTCGGCTTAGCCCAAGTACATATTGTCCAGCCTGGAAAGAAAATGCGAATCAGCGTTCCTGTCACCCTTCGCGCGGCATCCATTAGGAAAATGAAGTCTGGAGACCAGTTCAAATACAAATACTTCGTGCGTTGTCTGTAATGTTCGTGTCGGTGGTAGAATTTTTGCGCAATGACTCAAGGCAAACATGATCCGGCGTATTTCAAGGGTTTGTTTCCAGTCGAGCCCACTGCCATGATCCTCGAGTGCTTGCTCGAGTGATCCTGTCAACCATGCATTATGGTCTCGACATTATTGAGTCATACAAATTTTTAAATGAAACTGCTTCTTGTATGCCTGGGCGTGCTCACATGCATTACATGGAGTTCGTAATTAAAAAGTTTTCGACGAACAAAGAACTCCTTGGGGGAAATTCCAAAGCGTATGGAGCCGAAATAATAAAGTTGACAGTTTTTCTCAGACGGCAGTGAGCAGAATTGTCAAGGGAAGTTGATTCGGTTCATATCGCATTAAGTACTCTTGGCTCAGTGCAGGAAAGGAAGATATTTATTAGTGCTCGATGCCAGGCGACGAGGCAGGCAGGAAAGAGGGTTAAAAGTTTTTCTGAAATTGTACAGACAGCAGAGCAGAGCAAAACAGGAGATGGCAAGATTGGGAATTTGGGACTCGCAGCAATGCAATGCACTAAGTGAAATTAACTTACGAGAGCCGAGTAAAGATTTTGTAAACTAATGTACAAAGTTATTAGTTTTTACTTATTATGGTATTTCGGCTGAACTTGAGATATTTGTATGTCAACACAACATCAATATGTACTTAGCAGATAAGATCCGCAGAATGCAGGAATTTGGGACGCAAAAATGTGGAACACAGGCACGGCACGGAAAGCGCCTGGTCCTTTCCTCCTGCAGTCGGCTGTCCAGCATCTGCAAACTGCGAAATTTACATTTAATTAATCGTAGACTTGAAATTCGCAGCGGAGAACATCTGACACCTTTTTTTGGTCTTTTAAATCCAGTGTGACTGTCGTTGTATGGTGTGAATTAATAAAACTCACAAAACAATTCGTTGTACTTTGATATCAAAAGGGTGATTTCTTAAACATTTAAACTGGATCTGTTGCCTATTCTGCATCTGCGTGTCGAGTCGACAATGAAATACTGAGCAAGAACAAGTGCATCTGTTGCCGCAAAAATATAAACAGTCAGTGTAATATTTTAAAATTGGTTTCGTCGCTGTCGCAGTGTTGCTTGACAAGCCCACAGCCGCAACTGCAACGAGTCTCACTTTATTTGGACACCTCCTCCTGTTTTACATATTTAAAATTACATTTTTAGATTGCATTTGTATTTGTAGCGGAACAGCATCACAGAGTTGGTTTGGTGTAGTTCGTAATAATATTTAACAGCAAGTACAAAATGTGGCAAATGTAAATGCAAATACGAGTACCCAAACTTTCTCCTGTTCGAGCTAGAGCGAAACGAAAGGGGAACATTTAATATCGCATCCTATAAAGAAATTGACACTTTTCAGAGTGTAAATTGTAAATTGTAAAGTGTGAGTAAAAATCCATTGCACATTGCACAAAGCACACAAGCAATGAGAGGGTTCATATTTTAAAAGAGGCTGCGGCACTTCATCTCATTTTATTTCAGTGTGCAATGCAGTGCATTTTGTATTTGTATTAAGTTTGACATAAAATTGACATCGAAAGAGACGTGCGACGTAATAAATGGAAGCATATGCACTTTATTACTCGCGAGGGTTCGCGCTTTAAAATCTTTACGATATTCTTTTAATAAAGTGCTGCCAGACAAGGCTGGCAGCTATTTCTTGCCATTTGAAGGGCAGGCATGAATGAATGCAGATGCTAAATGTGTGGATAATTTAATAATGCTGGCTGACACATTATTAAATAAAGCGGTGAATTGCTTTGAAATCACTTCCATTAATTTGATATTAATGCGCGAGGCGCAGATTTCGTGCCTCGATCGTCTTTGGCATCGTATTTCAATATTGCTCGTAGCCATGCCCTCTACACTGAAAAGACTCGACTCACTTTCTCTTCATACGTGCATTGTGCATTGTGCATTCCCAGTATTGGGTATTGCATTATTAAAAAACGGAATCCAGTCAAGAATTTCAAGTATTTCGCCGAGCTTCCATTTTTTAAGTGTCATAACTCAATTCTGTCTACGTGCCCGTGCGTTGTGGTTAAGTGAATCTTGATGGGAGAGGCAGGCAATCCTCGTCCAGCTCGGTTTCGTGAAGGTTGCGGTTGTGGCTGTGCCTATTGAAAAGGAAAAATGAGTTATTATTAGATCCAAAGCATAAATATGACAGATGAATGATGCTGCTGCTGCGTTGCGTCGGGCCCTCCGCGTCCGGCCGTCCGGCCATTCTTCGCCACGTCAGTAAATATCATACGCACATGTCATTACGCACACGCAACTCATGGCGATGTCCATCGCAGTAAGACAATGGACAGGATGAACAAACTAATCAAGTGCATCATCTTCTGCGATGCGATGGGATGCAATGCACCGCGTCGCGATTGCTTTGCTTTGCGAAAGGAAGGAAAAACTAACCGTAACTGGCAACCTCTTTTCAAAACAAAAAGTTGCGATCCCTCGGGATGATGATTGAGTTGAGTGCGGTGTGGTGTGGTGGAGAAAACCCGGGTCGCTCGCCAAACTTCCATAGAAAATGTCTGGAAGGCAGGACAGTACTGAAGAAGTAGAAAATAAAAACACGGACGACATGAACTCCAGTTGATACATTTTCCTCTTTCCAGGAAGATGCGAGTGTGGTGAAGATGAGACAATGTTGCAGCAGCAGAATAATAGTAGTATCGACGACGACGTGCCCTATCGCCCTACTCTTTCTATTCACTGCAATTCTTGCACTGCACCGAATCCTGGTCGTTATTATGATTGGAAAGAAAATTCCCACTTGAGAATCTTTACTGGGTTCAAGTTCATCTCCACGCTGCACTGGAATGGAATGACATTAAGTGCAGCGGGCGCGGCGCGGGTGCAGTGGCATGTGGCAGTTGATGATGAGCGTATTGCTTTGTGTGAAAATAATAGATCAACACCACAAGAGCGGCAGTGGCAGCGAGATGAAAACGAGACCTTCATTATCTTTTCATTATATTCTTGGCGCGAGTGTGAGAGGCTTTCATCGGATCCAGCCTCCCTCGACAAACTCTCACTCTCACGCATTTTAATCAATAATCCGGCAGTGCAGCAGTGCAGGGCAAAGATGCGGGGAAAGTGAGCTGTCATGCGGAAACTCCACTTAACTTTATACTCTTATAAATGCATTAATAATAGGAAAAGAAATGCAGTGGGGGATGCAATGCAGGGATTTCAGGCCAAAAGTGCACGCGGCGCGAGCCGCTTGAATCATTGACTGACTTTTTAGAAGGTTAAAAAGGATCCTAGACTCTGTGCTTTCTCTTTTGAAACACCGGCCAACTAATTACAGCTTGGATTTTAACCCTTTTGCTTTGTTTTGCTAAGAGAAGACCACTCGAGTCGCTGAGATTTTATCTTTGACAGTAAATTAATACAATTATGATGATTTTGAAGAGGTTCAGATTTTTTCTCGGCACTTTTGAGCTCACGTCGCATCTCAGCCCCTCTGTTCTTGTGCATCCGGGCTGATGCTGATCGCTGGAATGATACTTTAAATCAATTATGGTATTTTTTCTTGGCACCACGCGAACGCGTCAAAACCCTGCCTGATGCGGTTTTGAGAAGATGAACTGATGCGGAATACGAGGATCGAATACAGATGGAAAGGGTTAACTTAAGTGCCCTGTAACAATACAAGCTTCCACTGCTGCTGCTAATAAGCTTTTAAGGTTTGTTAAATAGATCATAATAATATTTTGATGGTGAAACACTGTAATTGGAAAGGATCAATGAAAATCCAGCGACGGGGATTATGCATAGGGATAAATAAACAAAAACACTCAAGACAAAGACGATAAAGACAATACGTCGAGCATCGAGCTCTTCGACAGGGCGGCCACTTATCGGATGAGACGAATCAATGATTCTATTGCCTTGAAGTAATTTGAGCAGGCACAAATCCTTCTTTCTTCTCTTCTTAAGTAATGTTTACTCTAAATATTTTGCTAATTGCAGGCCGGCCACTGCATTCGCATTCCAATTCTTACAGTTGATTCCAGACATTCGTATTTTCTTGTCCTAATTACGTTGTGTTTTGTATGTCTGTTGATCAAGACCCTAGATTTGTCAGCGTCTGCTCTGCTCTGGTCAACTGGATCAGTTTCAACAATGTACACAACACTAATACGTAATTGTCTGTCAACACAAATTGAACCATTTCCGTTCTTCGTTCTGGGTTGCTGATTACTGAATACATAGAGCAAGGGACCCGTAGTATTGTTGTCAATGCCATGAATGAGCCGAGTGATTCAATGATTGTCGAGGAAGTGGTCTCTGGGTCGTCGTCGTCGATCGTAAGTTGTTAATGATATTTATTCCGGTTTCTTGTCGTCATTGTTTTTATTATTATTCAACAAGACCGAGAGCAGGCCCGGCCCGAGTGTCTCGGCTGGGATTAGTTGTCTCCGTAAGTAATAGCTTGTACCATTATTTGAAACTTTATATTTATTTACGCAGTGTACAGCGTGCGGTGACGGTGACGACGGTGATCTCGCAGCTCCAGCTCTGCTGCCTGCTCTGCGGTGGAGACAGATGAAAAGTGATGTTTTGGATTTGTGAACCATGTGAATTTGGTATTTGGATGTGTAACGTGTAATCGTTGTCGTTCGTGGCCGTGGCTGTCCTCGTTCCGTTTCTTGAATTAGACAGAGAACAAGCAAAGCAGCGCAAGATGAAAAAACAGAAACAAGATTTACCCATTAAAGTGTCCCTCAAGTATCAGTGTCTCAATCTGGAAGACTAATGAGTGTCCAACTCTCTCCGTTCTCCAACAATAATACATCTTCGGTTGCAATGCTGGGTGTGGGCCTTCAACAATACGGACCGAGGGCTGTGGCTGTTATATAATTCAAGAAATACGAAAATAAGAGAAGTACTACATGTCATCAACTGAGCTCCGTCGGTCGCGCTGCTGCTGGTGACGGTGACTGCTCTCGAGAGTCCTGGACTTGAAAATGATCTCATCCATTCACGTCACTCCGAACCTTTTCTTTAAATCTGCTGCAATAAATCCGGATTTTCAATTTATAATGGCTGTGGCCAGTCGCATTCGTCCTCGTATTTTTACTGCCTGGTCATAGAACAGGCGAGAAATCTTACGTCTTGGCCTTAATGAATACGAATTACGGGCATTACCTTCGACGAAGGGCTAAAATCACCAAAAATGGTCCAAAATCAGTTATCTTGGTCAAAAACACATTCCAAATGACTTGCTCGCTCTGGTCCCGTAATGATAATGATGGTAATTCTTAACGTAAGAGTTAACGGAGTACTGGAAGTTAATGAAGGTTGGTCGTTCGAATCCGTGCTCCGAACATGTTTGTCAACAAGTGATGAGTGTCATTTCACTTTTTGGGTACATTTACCAGCAGTAAAGCATTAGCCTCAAGATAATAATGCCTTTCGCGTCGCGTTTTGCCCTGATTTTCTGATTTTTGTCATTACGTCTCTTGAGAGCAAAGCACGGACGCGTAATTCCCAAAGGATGTTGCGGATGCTGGTAAATTTGGGATCGACGCAACCCACGAAATACTTCAGGCTCCGTTTTGCACTCAAAATGTGTTTATAATGCAATGCATCTTTCAATTTATGTAATTATGCACTTTTCACATCATATGTCTGTCAGTAAAGAACCATTTCTATTCCAAGGCATAAAATACAGAGTTAAAAAGTTGCGTTTTTCGAGATTCGAGCTCGTACACAATTTACAGGAATTGTTGAATTTGCAAGCTCGACATTCCTCGAATTCTTGCTGCCGCGCGCTGTAAAAAGTCTCTGAGAATAGGCGAAAGCGAAGAAATCGAGTTCCGACTCCAAAAAATGTAGGGTGTCGGATCCTGGTGCCGTGAAATCTGTTGCAAGTCAAGCCTGAAAGATTCAGTCATCATGAGCATTATGCCTGGCGACATTGTCGCCGTCGATTTGACACCATAACACATGTCTCGCTCAGCCACAGCCACAGCGTAATGTCGTAGGCCAAGGGAAGTCCTGATCGTAAAACTCCTTGTTCTGGAAGTGACGACGACGGTCCTGGAAACCGGAGTCGGAGTCACCGTCGCGCAGTCGTCGACACGGATCGGGTTTGGGTCTCATTTGATAATTGTAGACTTGAAATATGACTTTCTTTCATTCTGAGTGAAGGGAGGCGTAAAAATGCGCCACGCCACGCCAAAGCAGGCTGACAATCGAATAGCGGGATTGAATTACAGCGGGGCAGCCAGCGACGAGGCAGACTGGAGATTAAGTAGTTAGTAAATGGTTTAAGTTTACATTCGCTTGTCTCCACGTATTAATTTACTGACCGAGTCCGACTTACAATCTACAATGTTGCATAATGAGGGCTGGAATTGTATTTATATTGGTATCGACAACATGAATGTTTGTTTTAAACCACTAACCTTACGCGATTACATTACGTTACATTGCCCATTGTTTTTGTACGTTATTAGTGCGGGCTGTGATTGCTGCATTGTTGCAAAGACATCAATAACGCTTAAGAAACGCAACGCAACAATTCCAAAAGTCCAATACAACCGGCTCGCAGGCGACGAGACGGCGACCAGGAGACTTTGGAGACTTGATAGGCATCTTGGACCTGAACTGAACCGTGTACATGAATGACTATGACTGAGTTTCTCCAGGCTTCAAGTTTTTTGCTGCTCATTGGTCACGACTCAAACTCGCTGTTTAGTTAGGAAGGACCACGAATGACTGTAAAAACAATACGACTGTTTTAACGATCCATGCACTCCTCCTTTGACTCGGCTGCTCGCTGGCAGAGATTTGACTGTTCGTAACCTTTTGTATGCTAATTACCTGGATCTACGCGGTGCTGCAGTGCAGTGGATGCCTCCTTGCCACCTCATTAGACTCTACTTGGCTGGATTTCCGTGACTCGGTTTGGCGCTGGGCTTGGCTCAGCTTAATGAAGCCAGGAGCGACGGCACGGCAGCGGGGCAGCAACAGCTGTCAACTATTATAAAATCTTGGTAAGCGTTGAGCCTGACTTTTATGGATATTGTTATTATTATGGAATATTATGTCTCTTTTACACATTCTAAAAACATCACTCTTCCTTTGTGCCATGGAGCGGAGTCGTCGGCCCAAAGGGATTCCTGTGCTCGAGCTGGAGTGCGCTATGGTGCTGGATTTCTGGAATTACTGGATCGGGATCGCGGCTTCAGACTGTAGAGACCAGGGACCCGAATTCATTACTGCAATAATAACAATTAGAAAAGGACGAGTTGTTAATTACGCTCAATGCTGTTCTTAATGGATAATCTACACTTGCACTGCCTGCAACATTGCTGCAACTAATTAGCAATATAGGAGCAAGAACAGCCTTGATAAGGCGTCGTCGGCTGAAACGATTGCAATACTTACCGACGCGGTCGGAGGGATTTCAAGTTTTAAGCCTGAAGACCTTGACGGGAGTTTAATTGACATGGAGTCAGCAGCTCTTTGAACTTGGTTACGAACTCATTCGGTCCGGTCTTAAATAACTTCTTTTCTTGGAGAGCAACGCAGCCGTGATTTTTGCACCTCAATGACGAATTCAAGGCTTATCTCTTCGGTGATCTCCTTCGATAATCCTTTTCCCAAAGTTAAGTCCGTGAGAGGCTAAAGTCATTTGGTAAGAACAAAATTCGTGGTATTACACAACTGACACTTTCCAAGTCGTATAACACTACGCGAAATAATGGCTTTCTAGCGAGCTATTGTTATTTTTGGCATTTACGATCAATAGATCCAATTCACGATTGCGTCCTCCTTGGAATTTTGTATTTGGCGTTTGTAAATGAACGTAAGTGTATTTGTTTAACCACTCGTGCATTAACCCGTCAGATTTTAATATCAGAATTCTATTTACATGAGCTAATCGATACCGTCGTAAGACCCGGATACGGCTTGCATCAAATTCCTTAAAATTTCTAGCGTCTCGACGCGCATTTCAACTGCCTTTGTTGACATATAAATTACTTTTCCTCTGCCAAGCCTGGGCTGTTGCTCTGTCTCGTTTCCATCTCCAAGTCCATGTCCCATGCCAAGTGCCAAATGTAAAGTAATAATGTCACTCCAAGTCGAAAACCACATCAAACGCCTTCGTCTTGCCTTATCCCGTGACATGACGCAGTTTTAACCTCAAAAATGAATAAGAGCCAGTGTAAAATGTAAACTTTGTTGTTTCAATGTGTAATGACACGAATCCTCTTCGATGCTGCTGCTGCCTCGACTCGAGTAGCTCGTAACTCGTAATTCCATCCTGACTTGACGTGACAACTTCCTTCCTTGCATTTACTCCTCGTCCTGCATCTCTTGAGTACTGTTTTACATATGCTTCTGCTCTGCTCCGAACACTGAACAAGATTAGTTTCGAAATGTAATACAAGCTGAATTGTATCGGTAGCGTGAGAGAATGAGGAACTCTTCCATTTTGACATATTTTCTTAGCCGAGCCAGCCCGGAGTGCCACCACCATGTCAAATATTTCATTTTTTTTATGAGATGCTCTGCGATGGGCGACGGGGACGGCGACGGACAGGCACGAAGAGTGAAGAAGTGAAATGAGATGCTGACAGCGCAGTGTGAGGACAAATCGACAAATGTGAGGCTGTGAGCAGACGAATTCCGCACCTGTGCTGTCAATTGCTCGCGTGAGCCATAAAATTGGCCCAATCTTCGTGCAGCACAAACGCAAATGGCTGACACATTTTATTCCGGCTGTATTTTATTGAGTGGCAGAATTCTTAGCTTTCTTGGCATGGCAGGGCATGGCACACGAAACATGATTAAAGATTATGCATACTTTTACGGTGTGTCATATCAGCGCGGAGCAGCTCATGATATGACACACCGTAAAAATTACTGCTGGCCACGGCCATGGTCATAACTTTGGATCATGGAGCATGAGAACAACGGCTCGGCTCAGTTGTTCATGGCTTTATAATGAATGCAGTGCATTTCCAGCACAAGCGCAGCGTAATGCTGGTTATTTTCTATTTGTAGTTGTCCTTGTCTTGTTAAAGATCTCGTTTTCGTATTTTGTTTTTGGTAAAGATGAGAAAAAGAGATGTAAAACACGTAAACTCTATTCGTATCTTGCAGTGCACTGCAGTGAAAATGATGATAATAATAATATTAAAGGCCCACCCATGGACACGAACACGGGCTCTCAGGCTGGCTGGTTGGCTTTGGCTTGGTTTCCAGAAAAGAGTTATTGTGGATGTTGTAACCTCATCATGCCATGCATGATCTCGACGATCATCATCGTGCGCAGCGGCAGCAGCGCAGTCAGTCGTGGTCTGGTTTGTTCGTGGACATCACTTGACATGTGGATGCGGACAGACAAACAATCATGCATTATCCCGTACGCAGTCATCATCATCACGACACGACGGTACAGGCGACACGACAATGACGAGACAATTATTTCGATGGACACAGAATTAATCTACATGATGCTGGCTAATCTTGTGCTACTCGCTGGATACGAAATAAATCCGTTATCATGTTTGACCAAATGGTCCGTTACTGTTTGCTCAACTTGAGCACATATTTACATTTGCTTTTTCATTGGGCCATCAACTTCTTCAATTGATTGGGAAACCTCGAAACAATTCCGCGTGAAGCACGATCCTGATTAAATCGTAGTGCGGTGATCAGGAATAGAAAATTAAATTCACAACCACAAATAACAAAGCAATAATGAAAGTACAAATGATCATGATCACAGTCGTTTCAATGAGATCGATATGCTTACAATGCAGAAAACAATGAAGTGAAAGGCGGAAAGAGATTTACGACTGACTGGCACGGCGAGTCGGAGATTTAATTTGCGTGCGCGGAAATCTGTCGCTTCTTGTGAAGCCGTGCCCTCTGCAAAGTGTGGTCATTTTATAGGGCAATCATCCACTCACTGCGCTGCGGAGACTGTGGCCATCGTCAACGGGTAGCGCAGTGCAGGGAAATAGCAAAGCAAATAGCTGAAGTTCAGAGAACATAAATCACGGCGGCACTGAGCTGCGTAGTTGCGCTGTGGTTTGGTTTATGGCTAGTCTTTTCCGTAGAGCCTTCTCGTACTCTCGATAATTTATTTCGGCGAGTTGCGAGATTGCAGCCTCTCCTGTCACAATTTTTGGTCAAGCCAAAACCCAAAACCCAAACTCGTACCCGCAACAAGCAAAGCACGAGATGATCTCTGTTTATATTTATTGCACTGCATTGCGAAAGCCAAAGCAAGGCAGGCTGGCACAGAATAAATTTAACAATGACAAGGAAATGGGTCCTGTGCTGCTCTGCACAATGTACACAGCTCCAAAGGGCTGTGCTCTGCTGTCCTGTGTAGGTGTAAAATTTAGTATGACATGAGCTAAACCTTTATATGACCAAAACTGCGACAGCGCGACCGCATCATGAAAACGGGATGCGAACGAACCTTGGCGCACTGCATTGCAGTGCATGGCAGAGATTAGCTGAGAGGGTCCACGTTCGTTCGTCCGTCCACGAGACGCGAGAAGACAAATGGAGCAGCGACTTTGATTAATTGAATTGTAACGTCAAACAGGCACGGCAGACGCAAACGCAAACGGCAATGAACACGACTCTGCCTGGCTTTAACTCCGAGTCTGGTCTAGTCTAGTGCCGGGATTTAATGAGACACTCTGAAAATAATTTGGAATGAATTTAAAATGAAGCCTGAAGCCAGAAGGAGAATAATAAATGAATCTTTTGGTTGACACGTTCTCGAATCTCGTCTCATCTTCATCAGGCCGGCAGGCAGGCGCGGAAAAATGTCAACAAGCGACACGCTCACACGCTGTATCGTTCGTCGCGTCTCGTCCTCATTCCATCGTCAATCAGTCAGAGCGACTAATTTCGGTCGTTTGCCGTTTATGTCTTTCGTATTAAATTTCGGCATGAAAATGGTCGGTCGGTCAAATCGTCGAATGCAGGGGCCGGGGAATGGTGTGAAAGCACAAACCTCTCGTCAATTGCGTCTTGCGTGTCCGAAAATGATCTTGTGCGGATGAGAAGTGCAAGATGGAAATTGAGATTGAGAGGGACACTTTTCCATTCGTCCACTCCGTAACCTTTGTCCGTCTACGTCCATCGTGTTATCGCGATACGAAGTACAAATTTACATGATTTATGACTTGGAATTCTATGTAGACATGACATTTTCTGCGACCAGCATCATCGCACTCTGCCCGTTGCTCGTCCACATGTAAGACATATGCAAGTACACGTCCTTTACATGGCTGGTCACTTGTTTACCACGGAATCGGAAAAAATATGTCAAAACTTGAATCAAATCAATTCACATCAGAGATAAGTGCTGTGGAATGAAAAGGATTTCATTCATCTGCTGCTGCTTCTGCTCGTGGTACTCAACATCTCGACTCAACTCGACTCTGCTGCTGTGAATTAACGCAGGATGTGATTGGACACATAACTCGACTCGACAACTCGAGATGCTCATCAATAATCAAATACAAATTAACCTTTTGCACTTGAGGTTCAAAAGTACACACAAACAAGACCATAAAACAGGCACGGTACATAACAACAACGCGCTGTTACATAAAATTGACACTAAGCAGACATCGAGCAATCGCCGAGAATGAGAATGAATACTGCACCTTGTGCAAACGAAATATGAAATCAATGAGGCCTGAATCTGATGACATGCGCGATAAAGTCAGTGATTTGATTTGACAGTTTCCTTTGATTATTGACTCAAGCTCTGCCCAGGAATTTGTACGGAGGATCATGTCATCACTCGGAATAGGAATTCGTAATGCGGGATGACATGCACGGCACGTCCAAAAAACGAATGTGAAATCCATCCGTGATCAATTAGACGTCTGTGCTGTGGTTTGCTTGTGGTCAATTCCTCATTGACGTATTGTGCAATTGATACGGCACAAAGATGAAAGGATGAGATTACCAGCAGAACAGAGCAGAGCAGCAACATAAAGAAAGGGTTCATGGCGTGGCATGGCGTGGCGTGGCGTGCACAACAATGCGAGATGCAATCCCATTCATTCAGAAATCACAATCACAACAACGGATTCAACAGCAATTGTTGAATTGTTTCGTATTTAAATACGACTCAGCTCAGCCAATCAACATAAAGCACAGCGAAAGCTTAGCCTACCTGGCATGATTTATGCGTTTACTCAGCCGATTGTTCAACGCATTTATGAAGATTATGGTTTAACAGCCAATCAATCGCTCACGGACCACGACCACGACTAACGACTGCAGAAGATGAAAACGCAGATATGATTCTATTTTTGTCTGTCGTCTGGCTGGCTCGGCCTTAATTTATGGTATAATTTGTGTATCTTGTAAAAAAACATCTCCAACACGATTGCATATTTACAAACTTTGTGTACATTTGTCATACAACGACGGAGTACACGTATGTGAGTAATGTCCCCATTTGGACGGACAAGAAAGTGTCGTGTGGATCGTTGCCTGGTTCCCTGCGGTGAGTTTGTCTCTGGCCAGGCCCAAGTCATTGTCATTCTTTTGTTTTAAGTACAAGTACAGTACGCGCCTAGACACTGCGATTACGATTACCGAGATTGTTTTAAATGTGTTTTGGCTACTTTAAACATTGTCTAACTCGTTGTCCATTTAATTTACATTGCAGAAGAAGATGTTCGTCGTCCACATTAGAGTTTATGACCGTTTACCGCAGCGGGAGCCATATGTACCAAATTGTATGTTTATTTACCTATTAAAAGGTGTGCATGAGTACCGTACCCGTGTCCGTTTCGTAATGGTTTGGTATTATTGGTGATTACATCATAAAGTCCATGATCCACGCCAAACCAAGCCAAGTACGAAACACCTTTCTAAACGCAGAGCAACGAGTTGAGCTACACAAACGGTACAGCGCCAGAACTCAAAGGTCGGCCGCACTTCTGCCTTCCCCTGCCAGTTGGTTCATCGGTGTCTATTAATGACAAAGTCAACTGCGCCAAGTTAAGTATAGCCTAAGCACTCTCACACAGTAAGTAACTTTAAACCCAAGCCAAACAATGGGTCTATTATACAAACTAATATTATCAATATCTATTACCTGAAATAAATCCCCGGCCAGAGTCGCCGACACCGACCAAAGAGCTTTCGCCGCCTTGCCGCTTTCGATGCCGACTTGAAATGTAAACCAATAATGCAAGATTAAGTTTAAGTCTTGATCAAATAAACGGCAACTGAGTCTTTGCTGGTTGTCGGAAACGTGAAACACTTCTGTCAATCTCCTACGTATCGTATCAGCGGCTCTGGCCATTATTACATAATCCTCTGGCACACAGGTGACAATTACTCCCACTAAATCAGTACGGCACAGGAGCATCTGCTGAGGTCATCCTTGAATCCACGAATCCTGCCTTTTTTATTTTTACAGCATATGAAAGTCGCAAATCATCAAGTTTCAGCTTTCAGGTAAAAATCGATCGATCAACAGAATCGTCAATCGCCGCTGCTATCACTTCGCTCGCCCTGATCTGTGACCTTCAGAAGATTATGTCATGCATACCTGCTGCGATGTGTCGTAGAGCACGTAGCCAGCCAACTGGTCAGCAATGGCAGTTGTCTGCCTGCCGGTCTGTTCTCGTTCTCGATTCTCCTTCTCGGCAGTCGGACATTTCAATCGAAATATTGTGTGTCAATCAAACTTGAAATTCGGAGCGATCAGCGTTTGCGTTGACTGTTGACAATATTTTGTAATCGATTTCAGCCTTTTTCTTTGTGGCTTCGCCGCCCGAATTTGTATGTAATTTGTCACTCACAAATCACAGCGGAGCGCAGAGATTAGCCAACGTGTAATTTAAATGTCACTTCGATGGCGATGGCAATTGTTGTTCACACGCGGCACGACATCAAAAGCGCATGTAATTTGCGAAACACGACTCAGAAATCTGGCAATCAGCACTCGCGGATTTCAACGAGAATTCGAGGGCCAGCGAAAAAGAGCCAGCGAACCAAGCTAAGCAAGCCAAGTATTTTGTTTGCATTACAAGTCGAGCAAGACAAGATAATAAATTCAATAAGAGAGCGTGTATGAAACTTTGAAAGTGACCAGCGAGTGACAAATGTTCGTATTTGTTCTAAATGCAGGCTTGAGTACATATGCCATCGCCATCGAGTCTCGAATGCCATACTTGAATAATTGCAAGCTCGTTTCTTATCTGCACATTTTTGGCTGTGTGACACAAATAATTTGTCATTTCGGCATTATCATTTGGCGTGCTCGTCGTGACAACTTTTCAGCTTTGCGCGCAGCGCAATATTCGCAATGCTTTGAATATTTTCATTGTACATTCACTAGACTAGACCGGGCTTGGCTCGAAATCGTCCTGAAAATGGCTCGGCTTACCTTGAACGCACTTTTTAGTGATTTTTATAGCACGGATCCAGAATGCCTTCGGGAATAAAATGCATCTCGGGTGTGCGGGACAGCCAATGCAGGCAATGACGGTGTAATGTCAGGCGATGCGTTTTCAATTGCCATTATTTTATCGTGATCCACACTATTTGCTATTTGCTGCAGCGTGCATTCCTAAAAATGGTGAGATTCTTGAAAATAGATTTCGACTGCATTCGCCGCGCCGTCCCATCGCATGTGTCGGTAAAAAGTGCAGTCAATGCAGCGATTACAATGAATTCTAAACGGAGCCCCACTTCAGGCCCGCCACGTCGGAAGAAGGGGAATAATGGCAATAAAGAGAAGTGTAAGTAAATGGAAAATCTTTTCTCATAATAATAATGCGACTACGACTACGACTACGACTGCATTTTCTATTTCCACTTCTTCCTTCTTCCCGATGCAGACGCACTCGCACTACGCACAAAACAAAACACTTTTCTTTTTATCCCATTGTACTCGAGTGTCATAATACAATACTGCCATGCTATTGCACTTGCCAATGCACTGTGCTTTTGCTTTCGCTCCCTATTCGCATTCGCATTCTGCACTGAGCACCGCCACGTTCACGTTGTGCATTTTGAGAATTCTCCACCACGCAGCGCCGCGTCGAGTCGAGAGAAATCTCGGTGTTAGTCTTTTCACAATTCACTTAGCAAAAGTTCCTTCTCCCTTCCAAGAGAAATCGATCCAGTTAAGCATCTATCGTGGAGAAAGACCCCAGAACCCGACTCAACAAGTCAACGCATTCGCAACTCGCGAGACGCGAGCGACATGTTGAATTTTGGCATGGCTGGCGTGGCATGACAGGCTTGTTTGAGCAACACAGCATTTCAATTCAGTTTCTAATATCGCAGCCGCCACTGCCTTGACGCTACTCCGACCAAAAATGTACATCATTATTTGAATTCTGGATGAATTTCAAATATTTTCTGGTGTGAATAGTGAATAAGTTGAATTCCATGAGAATGAGCTGCGTTGTACGCACATGGACGAATGAACTGAGATGAAAAATCTTTTATAGTTGACTGGAAACAGATGCTGCATGGCAATAATAGCAATAGCGTTGTAATATTATACTTAGCTCGATCTTGGTCGTATGACTGTGACTTCTGCTTCTGTTTAGTCTGAGTCTGTTGTTCGAGGAAGGGCAGGGGCATGGTGAATGGTGACACTTGATACAGCAATTTAATCCAATGACTAGACGGACTTTGAATTGGGCTTTATAAGGTGCTTATTTTCTCCATCTCGTATTTATTTGTCGTAATGCGGAGCTTGACAATGAAATTACTAGTAGAATGTGAATTGCATTGTACGGGCACGATTTACGATTAAAATATTGATTGTCATTGTTCCAGTCTGCAATGCGTTGAGGAATCCACAAAGTCTCCAATTTGATGACTTCCTGTTGCGTGGCAGCACGGCGCACACTCCGTAATTCAATTTTGAGGCCCGGCCACAGCCTGCATAATTCAATTGTCTGACCCGATCTTTGTACCACGGCCACGCCATGATCATCGCAGGAATATGATGTATTATGAAGACAGGCAGGAAGGAAAGAATCTGTGGAATTCCCCGCATGGGGTTAGCGCTGGCTGGAGTCGCAGTCGGTTGGAGTCGCGACGCCTCTCTGTCTCTCACCATATGAGACGTCAACGTCACCCAAGGAGATCCACCTCATGAATCCCGGTGATATGAAATTCTTATGCAAACACTGCTGCTGACTGCTGGGTATCTTCCCGTTAAAGTAAACAGTGCTGCTCCGTTGCAGGCAGTCAAGTCCATTAAGAGTCGATAAATTGTTGTGTGCTGCTGCAGTGCGTGCGTTGGAGTTGAAATGAGAAGAAAGTCACCATCACGAAATAATTACAGTAAGCAACCAGAACATCATCAACGGATCATCGAGATCATAGTTCAGTTCGGCTTCAACATTTCGCCCAGACGTGATGCCTACAAAACTTCTACCTGTTCAACACTAAAGTTTGCCCAAATTGAAATTCTCAATCGACGGCAGGTGGTGATCCTGAGCGAAGCATTTCCCAAAATAAAACTCTCGGTTCATTAATTCGGATGATTTGCATCAATAATATAATTTATTGAATAATTCTTGCCTTGCCGTAAATGCTTATGCAACATTCAATGTTATTTACAAATAATTATGTGAAATACGAGAAATTAATTACGAATATTTGCGGATGCATTTGCAAAAGTGAGGAAATTGCTGCATTTTGTGGATTGTGATAGAAGCTTGCGATGTTGTGACCAACTTAACGAACTATTTCTACGCTACGGTTAGTTTATTTAATTATAATACGTGAATTCGTGAATAAATTCCAAGGAATTGATTAAATAAGGGAGCTTCAGCATGTACAACATTATTCACATAAGAATTTACACAATTAGCCTAAGAATAAGATGCGGAGTAGGTCAAAAGGTTACGCATGCTTACTTACTTGGTCAGTAATTAATTAGTACGTTGTGGTGTGGTGTTTTTTGTATTTGTGTCTCGTGTTAGATTGTCAATTAATTTAAATCCTAGTCGTAGGCATAAGCTTAGGGACATATATAGGATTAGAGTAATTAATAGTAATAGGTTTAGTGTGTCGTATATCACAGGGCATGGTCAACAACAATTATTTGTAATTATGGACAGGACACTCGTTGGGATTATTCTGGGTAAAAACATGCCTTTGCCTTTGCTTTTTGCCTTATCAAAGTACTTTAATTTGTAGGCCATTTACTACTTCATTTGTTTACTTCGTGATGTGACAGTGAACAGCAAAGTGTTGGTGCTCAAGTGTGGGAACTCGACCGACTTCACGACCGTTGCTGTCTTGTCTGATTAAAGAAATCATGCAATGCAATTTATGCAATCACATTTGCTGTGCTGCTGTGCTAATTGCCGGGCTTGGAACATAATACTACTAATTATAAGAGCCTACGCTAAACGACGGTCATCCTTTATCTTCATCACTTGGTCCATCACCCAGTTTGTACGAGTCGGAGCTGCTACTGCTATCTGGTTTAGGTCGGTCGGTCATTGTGTGTGGTCAGGGTCCACGTACGTGCTCCACGGCATTGAAGGGTCGGTGATTAGCAATTATACACAAAATCCTCCGGATGAACTGTAAACAGACATAGAAGAGATCCAGCATTATTTACAAGTCACATGTCACACGTCATCCACGACGAGATGAACGAACGAGCGTAAACGCATGCGTAATCAGTGGGCAGAAGAAGATTAAACACTGCGTTGCTTTTGCGCTGGCTTGCAAGAAATTCCAAAACTTGGTTTCGTAGTTCGTTTATCTTCTCACACTTTCCCACACATTCCGAGGCGCAGGCCAAGTCAGTTATCAGCGAGTACACAAAACCCAATCGCAATCAATGCCTTCACTGCACAGGACAGTGCTAACGGTTCAGAGTTTACTATTTTGCGTTTTGCCGTATCATTGTGTCTACAACAATGATAATCATAAAATTCAGAAAAACGGGCAGACCAGAGCCACAATGAGATGAGGCAATGTTTGTATTTGTATTTGTAAACGATGCAGTGCTGCGTGATTGACAAGAAATGGATATTAGTTAAACACAAGTCATAATCTTGTAGACAAGAATTGTCTCTAATCAAGCAAGTTTGTGATTATTCTTGTGTGGGAACAAATATTGTTGTGCCTTGGCATTTAAATGATTAACTGGGCATGGCATGGACATGAGCTGTAGGCTCTATTCAGTTGTAATTAGACAGATAATGCATAAAGGAATAGAAAGAAAGGAGAGAATGCCAGAGAATGACATGTCCAAATAAAGTGAATTGTTGCGTAATGCTGCCGTAGCCGTAGTCTGCCTTGATTATGATTATGCAAATCATGCTCTCACAAATCTACAATCGAAAAATGATACAACATGATTTGTCATTGTGAGCTCTACCCGCGTAGCGTACCACAAATATGTAATGTACATAAATACAGGATGAGAATTACGAGTCGATTACGATGTCGAGTCGAATAATGAAATAAGACCCTCTTCCTGCTGCTTCTGCCTTTCCAATGCATTAAATCAACACACTTCCGAATTAAACCTGGTTTACGAGGTGTCAGTCCTGAGAAAAGTTAATTAACCACACAGCCAGCCCAATTTTCACTCGTCTCGTCGAGATTCGCCTGGTTTCTCCTTATCAGATGGTTCCAGGTAACGCGCAGACTGTTGCTGCTGCATTGCACTGCAGATTTCGACAAGCGTGAGAATCCCATTAAATACTCGCATTGCCAAGCATTAAGGTTAACCAAATTATAGTCTGCACTTTCTTGACAAATTTTGAATTGGTATTTGGTGCAGGGCCAAGACAAACTCATTAGCTTTAGCTAACACCAGGTCATCACGACCTAAGATTATCATTGATGCACTGCTTAGCGCATCAATGTATTGTTTACTTTCAGCTTCTCACTGTTTTCATTTTCGCGTTTCGCCCACAAAGCACAAATAAAGTAATTACTGCTACCGTCGATGATCACGATGAAGATGGTTTGGTTGATGGCAATGGGCAGTCAGTGAGCACTGATTAAAATCTTAATTATCTTCTAGTTGAAGGAATTCTCACCGTCAACGCCTTGCAATGCATTGAGTACGTGTTTTTCTTAATTAATGGTTTTAGGAAACTGTGATGGTCTTTTTGAACCTGCGAACGAGCCGACTTAACCTTCGCGGAGCAGCGCAGGCAGGGTCAGGGTGCAAGATAGGACCTTGCCGTTGCCGCCCGTACACAGGATTTGCATACCCGTGCATTTGTCATTGCACTGGGGAATTTGATAGCGAGTGAAATGTTTACTCTGGCATGGCACGATAAAATTCATCTTTCCCATTCTGTCATGAGCCCTAATCTTTTGAGGACAGCAACGAGCTGGCGATGATTGAGAATAATAACGTGAATGGTGAATCTGAATGCATGCATGCATCCGAGCTCTTTTCGTATTTCGTATTCTCATCACATACGCCCGGTTTAATCTCGCCCGATGATCACCAGACCATGGTTTATGTCTAGGCTAGGCCTTAGCAGCCTAGCTTAAAAAATAATTTAGTGTGGATGTTCTACGCGTTGTTGACATGAAAAGTGAACAATCAGGCGGACAGAGAGCGAGAGCATGAGAGAATGTGATGGAAATGAAGTTGGACCAGTTTAACAACACGTACACGGGTTATAACACTGAAGTGAAGTGCACAAGCACAGTGAACATCAACGGAGAACAGGTGAATGGTGAATCTGAGATGAAGGAACTCTGCCCGTTATCTGTCGCCTGTTAAATAATTGCCATTTGCTCTTATTTGCCATTGCCATTTGGGCGACGACGGAGTGATGCAATGACGAGTAACGCAAGAAACTTGATCCTCGTATCGTCTTACATTGCGAAATGAATTCATCGCAATGTAAACGCGTGTAGAACAAACGTGTAGCCGAGATTAGATAAAAATATCAATACGTGTTGTGCAGGCAGGAGTGGCGAGTAGCAAGTATTGGCACCACTTGAATGAACTCTCTAACGTCAATTATCAATTAAGCTTGCTTCTGCTGCTGCTGTGGATAGTACATCGTGTTTGTTTCATTTGTGCATTCATTCATTTGTTAGCACTTTCTGTTTCTGCGATATGCTGACTTGGCTGCCTTTTGTTTTGTTTTGTTCTTGCGCAGAGAACTCGAAAGAAACACATTAAGATAAGCAAAAAGCTTTGGCAAGACATGTCAAAGGAAAAGAAAGGAAGCCTTATAAAATGCACGATTGTTGCTTACCTTTTAAGAACAGGCTTGAACGCAGTGATGGGTGCTGCTTGTCCAATCCCACTGCTGCTTCCACCACCGCCGCCGCCGGCTCCGACACTGGCATGGTCACTGGATGTCGAGAAGGAATGCGAGCTGCCACCACCACTGGCACTCCCCATGCTGTGATGGTGGTACGGATGCGGATGAATTGCACTGCCGGCCCCACCGCCGCCGCTGTTCGACGCCTGATGGTGGTGTGCCGCGGCAAACTGGGACAGCGACGCTGGCAAAAGGGGCACCTTCAGGCTCGGTGGTGTTTGAGGCGGTGTATCGGTTTGGAGGTTGTTGCTCGTGTGACTACTGCTGCTGCTGGACTCTGCCCCGTTCCCATTCGCACTGTTACTACTGCTATGATTACTGCTACCGCTACTCCCTAAAAAACTGCCATAAGGACGCCCGTAGGTTGGTAGGGCGAAGCTCCAGGAGGAGGTCACTGGTGGAGGGCCATGTTGAGGATGATGGCCGTGGGCTGCGGCAGCGGCGGCGGCGGCTGCTGCAGCCGCCGCCTGTTGGTGAGCCACAAGTTGCTGATGGTGATGTGCATTCAGTGCTGCATTGAGATGGTTTAGATTTGAGGCGCTTGTGTTGGTCGCACTGACCCCTGCGCTCATTGCTCCTGGCCCCGCCGAAGAATGAAATTGTGATGGTCCCATGCCCAGCCCCATGCCTGCCCCACTCGCCGCACCACCAAGGCCCGACGCTCCGTAGCCGCCACTCAACTGGCTCCCTGGTCCACCTCCAGGCCCCATGCTGTTGAGCGAGGTGAGGTGGTGGTGATTGTAGAACGGATGATTGTACGGTTGCTGAGAGGGCGGTGGCGTTTTGCATGCTGCAGTGTCTGCTAGAGACCAAATCTTCGGTTTTGCACTGCTCCCGTTCGCCCCGGACTCTGACTTGATGAGGTCACTTGAGGAAAGTTCACTTTTAATCATTCCGTGATGTGAAGGGTGATGAAGATGTGACGACGAGTGGTGGTGGTTACTCGACGAGTGAATACTATTGTTATTGAGATTGGTACTGGGAAGGCCGGGCGAGTTGGAACCACCGCCGTGACCGGACGAGTCACAATCATCTGTAATTATCCAAACAAGCGAATAAACTTCAAATTCGAATGCGAATTGAGTCGATTCAGCAAATTTTGTGCCACATCCGCACTACGCTTCCTCCCTTTTTAATTTTCTACTCAATTGATTCGTTGATAATGATAAATTGAAGCCCGAGTCAATAAATATGAGATTCGGTTTATTTTATTGAGTCGTAAACGAAAAGCAATGCATTGCACTGTTAAAATCAGCGGCCGCGGCGCTTTCATCTTCCAAAACGTGTTTTTATTTCCAGCTTCAATTCATTGAAGCTACAGTTTTTTTCAGCTTACATCTTTCTCCTCTTCCAATTTATTTACAAGCTCTTTCGGATCCCCACCTAAATAAATTGGTTCTCTTTCGTCATGGTTATTACTGCAAAATCTTAATCCATCCTGTCCCAAGCGATCCGGAGCCCAGATTCAGAGCGGGACAATTCTTTACACGGCTCAAACTCAGAGTGAAGATATTCTCTCGGGTAAATTAAATGGGCCATCTCTTGGATGGCCCATCATGTCTGCAGTGAGCGAATGAGTGTGAGTTTGTAATTTACATTTTAATTTTTACAGAGAAACAAGTTAATTACAGCAAAGGGTTAGACAGACTGACGGCTGGTCGGTCGGTGTCGGTTCGGTATTCTAGTCTCAAGCGTCCGTCGTGCCTTGACTTGCCTTGCCTTTTAGGGAATAGCGGCCTGACGAAGCCGAGTTTACAGAAAAAGAGGCGAAGGAGGCATGGCAAGTCAGTCAGTCAGTAGTGTCAATCCGTCCAAAGTTCCGCACACAGGGCATTGCGGGATTGCGCCTTACACTAGACACAAGATTCACAATTTATGGTGCAGCAGTAATAATAATGTGCACGAAGTTAATCCTTTGACTTGGCTCAAGTCTCTATTTTGATACCAACACCCGCCCGCACCGCGCACCCTTTTATTACTCACAGCTCACTCACTCACGCACCCACCCTGCCATGCTCTTGCCTGCACTGCGCCTATGAATGATTTGATGATGACTTGTGCTCGTCTTGAATAAGGCGAGGGCGAGAATAAATGCGCGCGAGGGTTGAAAGGGTGGAAAGGATTATGGAGAGATTTACTGACTGAAATTGTCCTGCATTTCAATAATAAATGCATCAATGACTTCGATGTGTGTACACAGCGGCAGGCGGTGCGCGGCAGGCAGGCAGGCAGGCAGTGGACGGATTAGATTAAGTAAACATTAATAGAACTCGTCATGACTCAAGAGCTTATTGCCATTGCCTTAGCTTTTGCTTTCGCGAAATGTAATCAATATCAGCAGCGCGGTGCTGCAGTGCACTTACCGTCATCATCCTTCATATCATCATCGTCGTCGTCATCGGTCTTGTTCTTTGGTTCCCAAGTCATCTTGTTCTCTTTCTTGAGCCTCCGTCTCGCATTCGCAAACCACGTGGACACTTGGGTCAGTGTCATCTTCGTGATGATGGCCAGCATGATCTTCTCGCCTTTTGTCGGGTACGGATTCTTTTTGTGCTCGTTGAGCCAGGCCTTGAGCGTCGCGGTAGATTCGCGTGTTGCATTCTTGCGACGAGCTGCCAGGTCGTAGCCACCGCCATATCTGTACGTGCGTGCCAACACAAGAAAGACATTAGAACGCATGAATTATGGATCTTAATTGCCCCGTCTGCTGCGCCCGTGCTCCAACGCGTTAATGTGGGAGTTTACATGCAGTGTCGTACTCGTAGTCGCAGTCGAATTGTCACAAGCAGATGAAAAGCGGGACGGACGAACTCGCTTGCAGTAATAAAAAATGTACACCCACAGGAGACGACGGCCCAAGTACAGGGTGAAAACAGGCACGGAATTAGCCATGGCGATTATTGGCACTGCAGCGCGTGATGCATAATGCGTAAAGTGTGTAGTGCAGTGCATATGAGCGCGCACGTTCACATACATATTTATGATTATTGATCCGATCCGCTACAACCGTCTCCGTCACAAGGCAGGCACACGACACAGGAACTTCGTCGTCCTTCGTTCTCGGAAATGTTCCCGGTCGGATCCATCCGTGTGTTTGACATCCATTTATTAATTTACAGTAATTTATTGCAGAACTGACAAAACAAACCCACTCGGCGTGTTTTTTATTATGACAATTGCAGCGTGCGAGACCGTGCGATGCTGGAAATAATTGCTGGACATAAATACGATGCATATTTTATTCGCGATGCGTGGAAAGTGACAGGACAGATGCAATGCTTCAGTCCTAACTCGGAAAATGGATAGTAATTAAGACTTTCTTGGGAGAATTATGATGCTAACATCAAAAAGTCAATTCGGAGCGCATAAAGACAGTAATTATACATTGTAAAACTTTACGTTGTGCAACGCATTGCAGTGTCGTGTCGAGTTACTCCGTGAAAGATTTAAAATTTTCCCATGATATTATAATTATGCCATATAAAATGCATAAAGCATAAATGGTTTTGATGAGACTGCATTGCCAAAAGGGCAAGACCAGACCAAGACCGGGCTTGTACATGAACTCTGTATGCAAATTTCACAGATAATTACACAGGAACAAGTGAAAATACGCGCAAAGTGTAATTACACTGTAATCTGAGACATGCACTCTTCGTAACATGTTAATTTAAGTTTAAGGGCCTATCACGCCAGCCAATCTTCGTTTAGTTTAGTTTGTGTAGGTGTCTGCTCGTAGTCGTAAAACCGTTGGACTCTTGACAATTGACGCTTTGACGCGCGTTGATGACTTCGATGACAGCGGAGTCGCAGCGGCACAGCAGAAAGTAGACAACCTTGTCCTTATTCGACACTTGACGCGTTGTATCTTGTTCGTAATTAAAATGTACTAATTAACGTGGTTAACAAGCAACAATGACAATGCAATTCGCTGCAATGCAAACAACAAGCGAAAATCCCATTTACCACTTCCTGCGAGCGTAAATCAAGTGACAGCCGTCTGAATTTGATTTCTTTGCGGCCGAAGTCCTGCATTGAGCTTTGACTTTGACGCTTTTAATGGGATGCTGGATGCTGAATGCTTTCACGGTCAGGCCATGCCATGCCAGACAAAGTTAACCCTTCTTGATCTCTCATTTTCGTACACGTACGGCACATTACTCATTTATATTGGCCGTATGATTTTATTTACGGATCCCTGCTGTGACCCTGTGCCTCCTTAATGCATTTCCTTCCCGTCGTCGTACGCTTACGCGGTCGCAGTGGCCACAATTTCCGTAATCCGCTATTGCTGTTGGGGTTTACCCGGGCACGGCATATCCGTGCCCACTGCTGTTATGTTATGCAACAACAACCAGTGCTCAGCGCATCTTATCGCGCCAAGTGTACTTAACAATGTAAACAGCAAATATGCACATTCACCATTCACGTCGTCGTCATGCATCGCAAAAAAGAACTTTTCGCTTTTCGCTCTCGGCGACTCGACTAATGGTTAAGTGCGAGGCCAAGAGACGCGCGAGTCATTGTCAACTCTGTCACAAGTCACATGGAATCAAAAGAAATTCCAGGCTCGACTAGACTCAGAATCCCATACATTCTGGCCGGCACACAATGCACAATGCAATGTGTACAAAAGTCAAATGGTCATTTCCTCTCTGAACTACCACCATCACAGTAATAATATAAATAATAACTTCTTTCTATTCCTTCCTTCCTTCATTGCAACGTTTTTGTCATTTTCTCATCAAATAACGCACAAAACCTTCTTAAATCTTTGCTCTTTCCCCTGCCTGTCTGCCTGCCTTTCTTTCGCGACTGCTAAGCTGCATTTTTTACATAATAAACTCTCTCTTGATACAGCGTCCCTACCGCGAAGCGAAGATTTGACATTCCCCGCTGTGGCTTCAGTTCAGCCTGGATTTGATTGTTGTACCGTCGAATTGCCTGAGTGCACTGCATTCGAATTGAGATAACATTGAGACCATTTGCCATGATTTGATGATAATAGCAATTGGTGATCGGAATCTCATAACTCGTAATAATCATCAAATCATAATTGCGCTGTTTTTCTTTCTCGTTCTCATACTGGTTGGCACTACACACTGGGAGTATCGCAATCGCATGTCCGATTGCGTGCGGATGCTTCGAACCCTTAGGAGATACACGGCCGTGTAAGCTCAGGCCGGTCAGAAACATGTTATTAAAGGCACCCAGGCCAATGCCTCGCCAATGCTTGCTCGATGCTCAAGGAAATGCGCGCGTAACGAAAGTTCTATAAAAATCACAACTTTCCCGTGCCGTGTCGTAAATAATGATATAAATTCGAACAAATCCAGCGCCCAACGCATTGCTTGCCTCCGCATTTCGTAAAAAATCAAAACATTTCAACTCGCATTATATTAAATTGAGATTCAATGTACTGCATACACTGCGCTGTGAGTGAGCCAAGACCGAGACGCTGCTCTACCGTAGCCTCAAGATGCGAAGCTGTGCTGCGCTGCGCGCCTGCACGCACGTCAACAAAATACTTTTCCGAGATAAATCAATTTCTTTCTCCACTCAAGACGCTTAAATCTTTCCTACGTCTTTTCTACGGAAAACATACACAAATCAAGTGCAGTGCTGAGTCGAGACGCGGACGTGGCCGAGAAGGGGAGAAAAATACGGCGCAAGGCGTACGCAGCTCTTTTGGAAAATTCTTGCTTGTACAGCCGATGAGCGCTGACGCTGACTGCACCGAGATGGAAAAGTGAATGGATAAATATTCATGAATCATGAACGAAAGCAGAATATTTTTCTCGTGCTGCTGCTACGCGCTGCGGCGCGGCGTGGCGCGGTGGCCGGCGTGCGGGAGTTCAATTTTATTTAAGGTTCATCGCTCATGGCTCATGGGCCAAGGGTAATGTGATGAGATGATGATGAGTGCCCTTATAAAATACGATAATGCTGGAGGTTAAGATAAAGATCTCTGTCTTCATGCTATATGCATTTACTTCCACTTTGATCAAAGAAAGGGGAATTCTGTGACACTTTCGTTTACCCAGATCCAGATAATCGATCTCTGGCCTGGCTTTCTGGGCGATGCGATGCGATAGCGTGGCGTTAATAATGGTTGCTCATTAAATCGAGTGCAGCAGAGCAACAGGAACAAAAACAAAGGCAAGTCAAGCAGTTGGCAGATTGTTTGAAGGTTTGGTTAACCAAACGCCAAACTCTGACTGGAGACTCGGAACTGCTCGCTCGCGTATTTGCTAATGAGTGCCTGGGAGTTAAAAGAGGGTATGGTCGATGTCATAATAAATCAGCCACGTAACAATTTGGATTTCGTGAGGAGAAACAGCTCAGAGTCACTTATCTTCACCGTGCGCGCTTTGTTAATGTTAAAATGCTATTGAGGGTCGTGTAGTTCAGTAAGTGACACACAGTGGTTTCCTCTTAATCTAATTTGGAGAAGTCAGTGTGTGGGATCATGAAACGTCTGCGAGCGAGTCGGCATGGGGCGAGGGGAAGAGTCAGGACGAGAATATATGCTTGAATTAAGAGCACAGCGGACGGAGGACGGAGCGCAGCAGAGATCAAGAAATATTTAAGTGGAATAATCGAGACTGACCCGTACGCTGCTGCGAAGGTCGGGTCATAAGGATAGTAGCTTGACTGAAGACTCCCAGGGTTTGGCCAGCATGACACGTCGCCAGTTCCGCTCCCTTCCTTTAGTCCAGCGTACGCCCCACCCTGTAAACAACCAAGAATAACATTATATTGTAACATTGTTTATTTGTAGAAACAAAAGCTACATTCATTATGTTGCGTTGCGAAGATGACGACGGTCATCATCGTCTCGTCTGGCCAGAGCAGGCCGGTCTGAGAGCCTGGACGACAATATTTTAACTCGACTTGGTCCCAATCTTCAACTCATTCACAAGAAAACCCACAAATCAAGTGTCAAGGCACAGTTTCACAAACAAAAGGCAACAATTCATTTATGGCATGAGGAAGGGACAGCGACGCCTCGTACATTGTTGTACGACATCGAGTCGCGTACACGGACTCCGACCAGGCTGGACAAGACTTGACAATTATTGCGACCTAAGTTTCCTGTCCTGGGCAGCAGCAACGAACAAGCAACATCAATTTGCTCTCTTCTCATGCGCCTTGCATTTACTCGAACATTGATTAAGAACTCCATAAAATGGTCACCGAAATGGTTATGACGCGATTACGCTGAACGCGAGCGCTAAATGGCGACCTTAAATATTTAATCACTTCAATTGCATTCGGCACTTATTGGATTGCTATTGCGATGCCGTTTAACATTAACGATTAATCCAGTCTGTCTGCGCCTGATTCCGTAAATGGTCAATTTAAAAACAAATTCCGAGGATTAAATTTCAATTTACTAAATTGGAATAATCTTCTAAGCGGCTTGGCTGATCATGAAAAATTTAAGGCAATCATTCTAAAAGATTATCTTGAACAAACAAACGATGATGAGAGTGAATCCAGCGAGGACTTCTCCTGAGACCAAACTATTTACATTCATGCATTGAATTGAATTACCAATTGTCAATCATTTCATCGTATTTTGCAAACAAGTCGCATCGAATTACTTTTGCATGAGCGGAAAATGCCTAGGAATTTCTGCGTCGGGCAATCATGGATCATTTGCATATGAACTTATATGGCTGACTTCCTGTCACCGTAGTCGAAAGTCAAAATACGAAATTACAATCAATTTTTGCGCCCAAATCGGTAAAATGGCACTGGCAACCATTTTTATGAAATAATTGCTGCACTGCCTCTGCCGCTGCTCAACGAAGGAGAAGAAACTCGGAGAACAATTTTACAACACAATATCTGCCCGCAACAATTTTATTATTGTAAGAATTATTTTACATGATACTAAATGCTACTACTGTACTTTATTTTGTGGAACATAATACGAAAAATGAACCCAGGCATGCCAGTGCCGTGCCGTGCCTGCCATAATGGGCGAGTAATTTAGTATGGAATTAAAGTCTACCTGGCTGCAATAAATAAAAAATAACATGCCCATGTACGAGTCAGCAACAACAACCGACACAGCAACAGCCAATGATCATGACGACGATGATTATGATGATCCTAGCCGTAGCTGCTAGCTTGAGCTCCGGCTCTCGCCGGAGAATATTCCCCTCGCAACAATTTTCTCTTGGAAAACCCGTGCTCAATGCTCGGTTCTGCTGTAATTGAAGCAATAAAATATTCATACTCATAAAATACGTTGGACACTGGCCATTTCGCATTGTAAAAGTCAAATTACGTGTTCTTGTGTGTTTTTGCATTATTTTTACAAGATTTTCCACATGAACGAAAATTATTCCGTGTAAAATCGCGCAGTCAATTTCTGCAGGATTCTTTAGTTCATCTTTGCCTTCTACTTGGCTTGTCACGATGAATATTTAAATTTCAGTTACTTGAATAAACACCGGAGTCATGTCGATGCCAATGGAATTTAAAATTATTAAGATGCCTGGAACACGAGTCGATTCTGGTAACCTTTTCTAATTTTGGCCAGCAAATGTCGACGTCCAAGACGACTGACGTCGTCGCTTTTGAATAAAAAATGCTCGTGTATATGTGTTTGTTGAAGTCATATGTCAAAAATAGAGTTTTAAGCTCGGGCGCTGTTTGGTTGGCCTATTTTTCATGAGAAATGCTCGACATGTGCGATCAATGCCTTTTAAAAAGCAGTCAGTCGCTGAGACAGAATGACAAATCGATTCAAATGTAATGCCAGGATTAACGCTAATCCCCAGACCCTTAAGTACTTCAGTCTGTGGTCATGTCTTGGCTGGCTGCGTTTTAGTCGTGGCGCTGGCGCTCGCGCAGGCTTCGGCTTACCAGTGGTGAGTAGAACGCAGACGAGTCGAGGGTGGGGTACGGATTCTGCTCGGTCGGCGGTGCGTACGGACTTCCTGGGTAGGCAGCGAGACGTGGGTACGATGACAGCGTAAGTCTTGTGGGATCGTATTGACAAGCGCACTGACTTTGTCCAGTCAAAGGGTCAGTGACCAGAGGGCGTCCGCCTTCACAGCAAGGCGTCGTTGTTGGAGAGGCTGTCACTCCAGTCGTGGGGGATGCTGAGCCACTCATTCCGCCACCCGAAGAATTCGGCGAACCAAGCAACTGTAAACACAAATGCGATGGTCAAAATTAGAATTCGTGCAATTACAAGTTCATTCACTGCAACCCCGTAATTAAGGTTCCCTTTCTCTCAGTCTGATGCATAATTACAGGGTACCTGCAAGTAATCCGGGCGCAGCATTCCGAATTATAGACTGCCGACCCCGATTTCATGCAAACATTGCAAATTTCTAAGAACAACTGGTTTTTGTAACTGCAACACTTGCGAGAACGACCGGGCAGGGCTGAGCAGGGCACAAATGCATGCGATTAACGCACTAAAAACTAAAAACCACTGCGCGTGGGTCCATCCGTCCAGAATAAATGATAAAGCACACACCATTTAATTTAATTAAATGATGCACGCTATCCTGTTCACTCGGCGCTGCACACCGATAGTCAGTCTCGCCCAGTACAATCGTGCAAAATACGAAATGTAAAGTGCCACCAACTCTGAGCAGCTCGAAAACTCTGGTGCTGCATCAACTATTCATTCAATGCCAACACCAGGCAGCAGGTATTGAACATATGTCAATTCCTGGCACTAATTAATACTTTCGCACTGGCCGGTATTGTATCGAAATGTAAACGTAATAATTAATTCATTGTTCATTTTGTGTCGTGGTTTGTCGCTTGTAGAACAAAAGACCCACGACGTTATAAGAATTTGATTAAAAAGCAGACAAGCTAAGTCGGACAAGCCATGTGTCCGTCATGGCGTGGCACCCGAAATCAATTTAAGACTTCATTTCGAATTCATGAAGTAAATGCTCTCGATTAATATTCAGAACAAAAATTGAATTACAGCAAAAGGCTACATGCACAAAGCTGGTGGGTTTCTCCGCCTACTTTTTTAACGCGATGCGATTTCAGAGATTCCGATCTTTCCTGCCCTGCCACTGCCACTGCATCCACGCAATCGTTCCAGTTCCGCCGTACGCGTACAGGATCGACTCATCTTCCCCCTTTTCATAAGCTCAACGCTACGAATTTAATTCAATGTTCGTCATGCATTTGAGCAAAAGGGGTATTTACTTAATTAAATGGTCTCTGTGACCGATCCAACCTCCATTAAATTTTAAATAACCATGATCACGACCAATGCACGGCCCGTAATTTAATTGAAACGCTCCAATTTCTAAATTCTTAAACCCCGTGCCGTGGCTTCGGCAATTCCATTAATGCTAATGCTAGTTAACTAATGCTGATGGTACTGCTGAAAACTTACCTGAGAGGACGAACCGTTATTGAATGACGTGGATGACGCAGGAGAATAGCCAAAAAATGACATGACTCACTCGCTGGACATTGGATCCTTCTTGTGTAAGATTTTTGTAACCGCGACTGCAGAAAAGCGACTGCGACTGCTTTCTTGATTATTGCACTCGAACAGAGAATAAACGAAAGCTTATGGCTCACTTGTCCTCATATTTGTCTCAAATGCACGATTATTCGGGCAAATTCACAATTCAGCTCTTCAGCTGGCCGGTCCGGCACATAAGTTCACTTCTAAACTCAATCCTGTATTCAATTCGGGTTCGCGACTCACGAGTTCTGGTTCTGATCGTGACTGACCACAAGTACTAAATGCCAAACGCTTAATTTGTACGACACGATTCAATTCAATTTCAAGTAGACCTCACCTCCGCTCGAATCGCGTACCGCGTGCGTGAGAGGTGAGATGAGATAACCACTGCAGTGAGCGAGTGTCCGAATACAAGTGCACAACTGAAGTGGCCCGTTGGTTATTTGATTGTGTGATGTGATCTCTGACTTGACTAATCTCTGCTGTATTTGTTGTTATTTGATTGTATATTGTATCGTATTATGCCAAATACTTTTTAATAGCTCATAATCCCGTATCAGCAGGTTGAGCACTGTGCTGCTGCTGTTACTGTGGTCGTGGTGAACGCACGGTGTGTCTGCCTGTGCCCAATGCCCTGGCCCGTCCGTGTTTCTGCAGTCTGCTGGTGTAAGTGGTATTTACTATGGACTAATCACACACTAATACAAGCACTGTAACAATAATACGCTAATACGCGGAGTACAGGCCGTAATATTAAGAAAATGAATTCAGACACGGTTCTCAGCTCTCACGATGCACTTGCACTGTGTAATGTAAAAGCGCGTGTGTAAAAGGTGAGAAAGCTTCGGAGCTACGGCCAGGCCACGGTTTGAAATCTGCTTAATGGCAAAGGGTAAGGTTTTCGTGAAATGTATCAAGTGCTTTCGAATACGAATGCAGCAGGCAGGCAGGCTGAGCGAGGAACAAAAAGGGAAATTGTACTTTTCGGAGAACATGAACTGAACAACGCGGTACACAAATGCAATAATTTTACAAGCAGCGAATGCAGGCTCGACCGAGATGAGGTACCAGACCAAGTATTCGCGTTGCAGTACAATAAAGCTAATAAAATGCTGCATGTTCATGTAGTACGCGTACTTTTAACCATTGTGCTCGGTTGTACAATAATATAAAAGCTTAGAGTGCTCAACATCGCATGCAGATGCAGCAGGAGCGAGAGCAGCAGCAAAAGCAAAAGCAAGCAGGAGAAAGAGCGACCGAGCGACCGACCGACTCCTTTTTGACCCGATTTGGAACCAATTGGGTGGATCCTAACCCCGGATTGGAGGATCGCAACAAAACTGCCTTGTTCGTAGTTTGTCTTGGGCTTGTCCAACATCTTGTCATCCTATCAGCCATTGGATTATGTTAATCTCACGTTTTTTATTAGTACAACATGCTCACAGTGGAGCGGAGCTGGATACGCTCGCGCTCTCGAGCTCGCTCGCTCCGCGTTGCGCTCCGCTGTGTAAGTGGTGTACGAGATCAGCAGCACAACCAAGAATAGCGGAGAGAATCATTCATGGAAACATAATGTAATAATAATAATAATCGTAATGTAATGTTACTTCATGTATTTTATTAGTTCATGATAAACCTTTGCCTTGTTTTGCCTTGCTTTACTGCTCCACACGCTGCTGCTGCACTTCACTGCACCGTTCGTTATTCGAGATTCGAGTGCGCTTGTTCGGGTTATAAAAAAGACATGATTTTCCTTTTATCCACACACTTCAACCATTAATTACCTGTCTATTAACCCCGCACCCTGGGCCCTGCCTGCTTGGCCAGGCTCCATTCTTGACCCGTGTATTTGCATATGAATGCTACACGTGTAACACTTGTCCCATGTGCATGTGTCTTGAATCCACGAACATGCAGTAATATGTAACAGTATTAATAAAATTCACGCCATAACGCGCGCATAATTCAATGCAATGCGATGCGGAGGAATCCAGCAGATTGCAGATCCATTTATGAACACGAGTCTGCCGTCGTATTTACAATTTACATAAACTAACAAGGAACAACAACAGCGCTCGAATTCGACAATCGACATGAATTCCAGAATGAGAATATTAACATCGTTATTTGAACAAGGTTTTACTGTTTCTATTTCATTTTACTGCAGCCCAGCGCGAACGCCAACTCCTGCCATGCCAGACAACAATGCAAACTTCAATCAACCTGATACACTTACACATTTATTGACATTGCTGAAAGCTCGAAAGAACAAGAAATGTAAGTCGCAACTCCCTGCGGAAGAAAGTTCATTGATTCAACATTCAGTCTCTGGCACGAAATTACAGTCTTTTTAATTTGCAGCGCTCTGTTTACTATTAGCAACATTTCCCACTGCGATTTCGATGTCTTTGCCGTTTGCCTGATTCGGATTCGGATTCTTCACTTCTCACAAAAGCCAGCCGCCGGTTCCCATCGCTTCCCCTCATCCCGGTCTCAGATGACTCTTGCAGTTTGCCCTATCCATAAGTTATTCGTTCCGAGCGCCGCGCACATCCTTTCCGTGGCTTTCAAGTTAAGTATCTTCACGAGCCAGAGCCATTCACTCTGCAATTTTTCCCATTCCCATGTCGTGCGTTTGTACGTTTTAACGACTCCGACGACAAGACGACACACCGTCGTATTTTGCATATGTTTTTATTTGTCAGCTTACCAGGTTTCCATTTGCGAAATCTGCCTCGTGGGAAATGTATCCACGGATTTTATGCCCGCTGCCTGGTGTTGTCCTTTTCTTCAATGTGCCTCAATTTAAGGCGTACACAAACTCGGATGTACGAACAAGATGGGAAAAGTTTTACACAAATCCTTTGCGCACTCAATACAAATTTCAATTTTGGTAAACAAATGTCGCGTCATTACAAAAAAGAACATTGCCTGCATTGCATTACAATATTTGAGTGCATCTGCACAGAATAAAACCGGGTTTGGTGCAATTAAGAACGCGATTTATTGCGCTTAATCGCACTTCTTCCGCTGCATAATTCATTTAGAACGAGCCTTGCTTAATTGCGGGTGTAATTAAAGGGTAGAATGAGGGCTGACAAATAATTGAGTACGAAACACTCGCAACTGCAATAGCGCAGCAATAAAATGCTTTCTCCGACTCGAACGCGCTTTTATAGCACTTTCTTCGCTAATTACGTAAAACTGTTAATGGCGTGGCTTCACACTTCATGCAGTCGCGTCGCAGTGAGTAAAAATGAGAAAATAAGTCGTCTTGTAATATGAATAAATGAAGTACCGGTAAAGTTTTATAATTTTCGTCATATTACAGGGCTCGTTAAGACGCACACGAAGCGTGTCAGTAAAAATGGGTAAAATTCGTGAAATGCACTCAATTTCAGCCCAATTTCACCATTGTACGAATTTAATGAACCCAGACACATTTATTATCATCGTTCATCCTTGCATTGCATTCGCATTCCTGCATTTACATTTACGCTTGTCTCACGCAATTCGAGATTCGGCAATTCGGCTGTTTTGTTTTGCAAAAATTCTGAATAACAATGCAATAAGCAATAAACAATGAAAACATGGCAAAATGGGTAATAAATGCCGATATGAGCCACGAAATAATCTATTTTTCTCTTTTACAGCGCGTAAATCGTCCATCATTAGTGGCAGCATTCAACACCAGACACGAAAATCCGACACAGGTAGCCAAAGCCAATAATAAACTCACAAGTCGCCAAAGTCGTATTCTCCCTGTACATCATTACAATAATTTGAATTATACAATTTTAATGTGCTCAGTATGCGGGAGGCAGGCAGGCGGTTGCATACGAAATGCAAAATGCGAGTTACGAGACGAGAGCACCGAGATCGAGATGAGGAAGTTAACCAGGCAGACGCGGACTCGACGCAGCGCAAAGAGCAAAGAGAGATCTGCGGATGTTTTCTTTGCTCTGAAGGTGGTAATTATAACGAAATCCATAAATTTAATTTTTTGAGCTGTTTCTGCTTGAAATGACAATAATGATGGCGTGGCACAGAAGACAGAAGTGAATCCCATTTCTTCTTCTTGCATTGCTTCGATTTGTCTTTGCGTTGTTTGTCTGCTCTTACTTGTGTCTTAAATGATGACTACTCCTTTTCCATGTTTCGAGTTTCGAAAACTGTACAAAAAATGAAGAACAGAAAAAATGGGAATAAGAAGACGCCCCAACGACTGCAACTACGACGAGCACGACGCGACATTAGAATTGTGGCATATTTTCTCTTTTTGAGTGTTTCTGAGCAAAGTCCGAAGCAGCATTATGAATTCATACGTTTTTCAGTGCGAGGCAGCGCAGTGCAGTGTTGGTAATGAGACCATTTATGGTATTGTGTATCTCTTAATTACAGATAATTAGTACTTAGCTGCACCACGCTGCTGCTGCTGGATTTTCAAAATAGCGTTTTCATTTGGAGTAATTTTGAAAGAACAAAGCCAGACTCTGCTCATTTTTGGATATTTAGTATACTCTCTTTGTCTCTGCGTGCCAGAGACATAAATTTCCAGTCTCCCCTTCTTCGTGCGCCACTTTTTTTTATTATTGGAAAATATATGAGCCGAGGCCTGATTTTCCCATAAATCTGCCCGACGAAGGGGTAAACTGCGTAAGACGGGCTTTGTAAACCATTTTACGCTCGCTTTTAGAGTTATTTCCGTCTCCTCGTGTCTCGTAAACTCGTAATCGTACTTTTGTATGAAGTGCTGGCTGTCAGAATGGCAATTTTAATGGCTCGCATTTCTGTGGTATCAGAGAGCATTGGCAATGCATCCGAATTAATGGAGTATTAGAAATCAGTGCCAGTGCAGTGCAAAAACAATGGGAAATGGGCTACTCACTCCCTTCACGTGGATCAAAGTTGATGTACGCTGACATTAGCTGTCTGCTTGTGAAAGATTAATACATCTTTTGTCTTGTCTCTCTGCACTGCCACGCCAGATCTAGAGCAAAGTCATAAATTAAGTCGGGCGAGCAGAAAACAATCGCAGCTCACCAGCGCACCGATTGTAATCAAGCAATGCCCACCCACGCCTGCCTACCATGAAAACACGACTAGTAAAAAGGATCCATAACCCATTTAGTAAAGACACGCCAGCCCATCAGTAAGATTTGCAATAATTTATTACTCGTCCGTTCGTGCACCGTGCGCCATTGTAATCTGCAAGGCAATAAATTATAAAAGTATTATTTGCCAGCCAGCAACGATTTATGGCTCCACTCAGATAAAAGCGCTTTGAACTCTGGCCCTGTTAGGATGATTGCACTACGCAAGCGGCTGCACGATGCACGAAACGCTCAAGAGATCCAGATTACGTGTTATTAAAACTGATTGTGCTCAAAAACGAAAAGAAGAGAAACTCACTTGGCGCGCGTTTCTTGAAAGTCATTCTCATCTTATTTACTTTCACCCGCTGCGACACAAATTGCTACACAATGATTCCTAATAAAATATTTGTTTAACAGCAAACCTCATCAGCAGCTCTGAACGTCTGAACTCGGTCTCGTCTCATCTCTGGTCATGCTCATTACATTCTATTACATATTGTAATCGTAATCTCAAGTGATCTCGCTAGGCAGCTAGACTCACACAGTTCGCGAGCTCGGATTTGAGGATTGAAATTGAACTAATGCGGGAATTCATGTATTGTTGTCTGTTCCGCATCTCGCTGCACTGTGCGTATTTGACGTGACTTGGTTATGATTTCAATTAAAATGATGCACGGGCAGAAGATTAATAATGGGAGAATGAATTGTACAAAAATGGTAACAACGACAATGACGCCTTGTTCTTGTTCACAGACCAGCATAAAATTACGATACATGGCTCATGGCATGGCTGTCCGTTCTTATGCTCTCTGCATTGCACTTTCTTGGTCATTAGTTGTAAATCAAATCGTACGCTGCTATAGTTGCATGTGAATGTGAGGAAAGGTCTCCCGCAGCCAAAACACAGCCAGCCAGCATAAACATACAAACAAGCCACAATTGTAAACGCCAGAATTATAATCTTACAAGTTACAACGTTTTAATGTAGAAAATGTCATTCATATCTCGTGAACAACGTGAATCTAGTGAATTGCCATTAATGGAGTCGTCGTTCGCTGTTCATACCTTGTACAAGTCGAAAACATGTTGCTCGCTACAGATATGGAATTGGCCACGGTTTTATGACATGCACTTACTCTCTTTTTAATAGTACGACGACTAACGGGCTGTGATTGATTATTCGTGTATTCGCTAATTTTATGGCCCGACTTCCTGCGCTTGTTGCTTTCAGCTGAGAGTGCGAATGTGCTCAAAATTTTAAAATATGTCTCATTATCGCAATCACTTCTTCATATTTAGGATTTTATGGGTTTCAGGAGTGAGCCGACTAATTAATGCAATTATGCCATGCTATATCTTGAACACATCCCCACGCGCACTATCCTGCATTTAAGCCATAGTTAGTGCAAATATACTTAATGCACCCTTAATTCAGGATTGGTTGCGGGATTAATGTGAAAAATGAATTATTGCTCTCCGCTGCTGCTTCTGTATAACACTAAAATTAAATTCCAATTTCAGAAATTACAGATTTATGTTGGACTACACGGTACGATGCAATGGGAATTTCATTAATGCACTCGCTATTCATGACCAGATGCAATACTTTAAATCGAATTCATAATCTTTACGGTAAACACGCTCAGAACTCAAACCTACGAATCCTCATCGCAGTCGCAGTACGCGGTTATTAACAAAAGTGCTTCTCACAATCTCACAACAGTGCAATGAGTTGGCAATGCAATAAATGCAATAATACACGAGAAGGGTCGGTCAAAAATTCGAGTTCGAGTGTTGAACCTTCACTTCAATAAAGCATTACGTAATTACTGCAGTTTTCGTGCCGAAGTCATTAAGAACGTGATTAACCACCGCAATAATGAATTCATTGCATTGCAATTACAAAATTATAAGTCCATGAGCCATGCGCAATTCGCATTTATCAAGATTAGGCAAATTCTTTATTAAACCAAGTGCATGTAAAACATCATAAAAATATTAATTGAAATTTGTTAATTTTTTGTACCATTTCGTATCATATCGGCCGACGAAACGAGAACGTGTAAGTGTATCATGTGTACACAATGTAACCGAGATTACCTGCGACTGACGGCGATCTTTCCTGCGCTCGATGCACTGCACGACAACCAGGAACAGAGACAAACGGCAAGGATGACAAAATCCGTGCCTGAATAATTGGGAAATCGTATAAAAAGTGGAAAACAAGATTTTACCATTAAGTGCGGAGAATAAATACACGGAGCGTAATAATTGTCAAAATATTGAGATAAGGTCGTGGATTCCCGTCCTCAGTCATTGCGGGCTACGATAATGAATGCCGTGCCGCCACAATCACAATCACACACACCAGGCACAACGTAATAAATGTCCATCCAGTATTAAACATAAATTAATTTTAGTTGGTGAGCGCATCTTGCATCTTGCGTCCTGCGTCTGTCGGCACGGCATGAAAGGAACCACGCAACACGTTAAGCTAGGGGCAAAGGTTCACGAATCCAAGGCATTGGATTTATTATCCGACCGGGCATGCATGCAGCCCAGTCTGTTGCCGTTGCCCCTTGCAGTTTAATGCCAATGTAAATGTCATCGGCTCAGGCAAGGCAAGCGCAGCATCGGACTCCGCATCTCGGCTCTCGTAAAGTGCAGCGTAATGAATGGTATTAAAATTCGGTTTGGAAGTTTCTTTCTCCTTATCTTCATCTGGCATTTAAGAGAAAGAGGAGTGTTCTCTTCTCGGCCGGCCGGTGCAGGATTCTTGACGATGTTAATAAGCCAGTCGATAATAATATGTAAATGAGGCCGTACCTGTTTGGATTAATGGTCACTTTAATTTTATGTACGTCTTTCACTTAATTTTATAATCATTTCCCATTTCGATTGCGAGACAATGCGTAATGAAATGAGGAACATGGCGAGATGAGAACTCCTGAGAGCCAGATCGAGGCTTCGAGGCCGTGGTCGTGGCTGCGAGTCCGCCTGACTTTTATTAGTCTGGCTCAGGCGCTGGCGTTGTAAAACCTTTTATTTTTGGGAATGTTACGAGCTTCATTCGTATTATGATCCTTTTTTTAAAGTGGTATGTTGATGGACAAGTTACAAGAGATCATAAAATGTTATGAGTATGTGAACGTGAAGGAGGAGCCGCTGCCGTATTTCTTCTCGCCTGACTCCAGTCACGGGTACGGTTAAGAGTTTATTTATTTTTATGAAGTGAAACGTCTCGGTGGCTGTGGCACTGGCTGTGGCTGAATATGAAAAGATGGGAGTAATAATCATCATATTTATTTTTAGTGGCAGTGTGTTTAGTTTGGAAAATGAGACTCGGCTTAACTCCTTGGCTTGAGTCAGGCATAGAATTTAATACAAGGATCAGATTTCATTATTTGATGATGAGCGCAAGATAACCACTGAATGATGATGCCGGTAATCACAATCATGACGGCCAGCCACGATTTGACTTGGCCATTCATTGCTCAGTTCCAGTTTAAGTTTATCATCTGAAATACTAATTATATGCTATTCCATCCTTAGCCGAAGTCCGAGGCCAAGCCAGTGCAAAGTCAGTGCGTAGAAGGGACGAGTGTAAGTGTAAATGGGGAGAATTCCATAAATCACTCGCAGGCGCCAAGGAGCGGACACCGGAAACCCAATCCTGCGACTGCGACTTGCGTCCCGTCCTGGTCTAACTGCTAACTCAGCCTGTCTTGGTTCCCGGGTGACAACTTTCCAGCCACCAGCCGTCAGCCCAGCTTCCTCACAGCTGGAGCACTCTCAAAGTGTGATCTTTCTCAGTCGCGATGTCATTCGAGCTGACTTGTCACAAACCATGCATTCTATTGCATTACGGGTACAGACACCAGGCCTAATTACTCGTCTCACACCCAGCAGCAGCAGCGCAGCGAGCAACAATGTAACACTGGTAGACATGTTAATTGCCTGACAACCAACCAAAACCAGACCATGTATCCGTACATTTGGGGTTCATTATCCAAAGCATAAAACATTGTTACAATTATTCCGAGATCAAGTTACAAAATGTAACAATTTACTCACGCAGTCGTGTACATGTAAAGTACATCGCGTGTATGACATACCTTCTTATTAGTCAAAAATATGTACTACAAATGCATACAGCTTGGAGCGCCATCACGATTCAGGACCCATGTCCAGACTTTGGCCTATTAACATAAATTCTTATCAGGCCCATCGAATTCCAAGTCGTGAAGTCGTCCATTTAAATACTGATTTATTGAATTCCAAACTGGAGCCATAAAGCATTACAAGAGCCATGAGCCATGAGAACCTGGATTGGATTCAATCCATACAATTATCGAAATGGATGAATTTTCAGTGCACTTCATTGCAGTGAAATGGCAGCTCAGCTCAATGTGATTAAAAACGAAGATAAAGGGCTCTTTTTGTTTTAATGATTCTTCTCTCTCCGGTCGTGTTTGTGTCACCTTTCCCGTTTATAATGAGACTCGGGCTGTCAACACACGCAACAGCAATAGCGCAACGTGACGCGACGAGAAGAGTTTAATAATAGAAAACAACGTTGTTCATGTGTCACTTCATTTTCTCTTTTATCGTCGTTGCTCTTCAAACGCTAGAATTTTATGAGAACGAGATTTCTCAACCCGGAGTCAGGCAGTCACATCAAGAAGGGTTGCTTTATTTTTGTATTATTGAACTATTTGAAAACCCTTTTACCACTTGTACGCAATGCAGACGGACGACTCGATTTGATCTCCGAACCGACCGGCCTGAACCTGAACCGAGAGCCGGGCCTACATTTTTACGATAGGACGTCTCGTACCTGGTACCTACAAAAAGCGTCACTTCGCTGACATAATGGCGCCTAATGAAATCAGTTCTGTGATCGTACATGGTCAAGAACCCGAAAATCCTTTTTAGATTCCTCAGCCAGCCAAGCCAGTTCGTAATTTACGAATTACGAATCCTTTGTCTTTGTCCTTAAAGGCTCAGGTTAGTTATTAAAAGGACTGCGGCTGCATTTCATTACGACGACGATTACGAGATTACGACAACTCTGCGGTTGCGGTTAAGTCTGGAGTCGTTCTTAATCCTGAACCGAGACTTTGGTTGGTCTCGGTCGACCGTGCATTCTTGGGAGATTTTCTTTTAAAATCCTGCTTATGCTCTGCCCGCGCACAGCGCCGTCGTATTAGCATAAATTAAAGTCAAGTTACGTGTAGCAATATTCATATTCATTAAGCGGCTGTGACTCGAGCTTCCAGAATACGAATCCGAGTATAAAGATTATGATTTTTTTTTGGCTTCCTGTTTTCCAGTAGTTGTACGACATGCTTGTATTTAATAAACACCACAAATATTTATAAAAAATTAATGTCACTCCGACATGACATAAACTATTTCAACGTTCAACTCGCTCGCGTCGCGCACTGGAATTTTTAGGATAGCGATAGGAATGAGGACGACGAGAATACCAAAATTCATTGGCGCCATGCGTCGCAGTGCAGTGCAGCCGAGGTTATTATTGAGACAGACGTTTCATGGAAACGCGAACAGCAGGTTTTCATGCCTCGGCGCTATTTCAAGCAGCTTGTGGTGACAGCGACCCAACTGCTGCTGAACTGGACTCAAGTTGACATCAGCACAGACTGCACTATTTCATTGTTTTAAACGAAATGCGCAAGACGCAATGAAATGAAATGCAACACGATCATCACGCTTGGGTCAACTCGCTGTGGCTCAAATACCTGAAATGGGTTTAGTGGCTGTAAGTGGGACAATCAGGCGCCGTGCGGAGTCAAATGTCAAGATGTTTCTTAAGACGTTAATTGGTCTGCTCAATCATTTCTTAATAGGGGGTGGAGAAACGCCTGGCTGGCTTTTGTTTTATGGAGGGCTCAGTTGAAGGGCCCACTTCTCGTTCTTTCTCCATAACAAAATACTTGACTATCGACTTGACTTGGTGCATATTTATTTTGCGTCTATTAACATTGCTCATTGCTACACTGTGCATTTCTGTCTTTCTCTACTTGAATAATTCATTATTAATGCAGTGTGGAACATAAAATAGATTGAACTGCAATGTGAAAACATCCCTTCGGGTGATCTAATTTATTAAAATTCCTGGGTAAAAAATAAAAATTAAAAACTAAAATTAATAAAATTAAAATTAGTGCTGGGAATATAACTCATTTTTAGCAGCGCCTACAATATAAAGTGTCATCCGCTTCACTGACAAGTCGACTTTACTCGAGGTGGAGGATGAAGATAACAAATTAAACGGGCTTTGTATTCCATTTGTCATCAATAATCTTCGACCACCTGAAGAAACGATTATAGGACCCGATAGAAAAATCCAAAACATCACCTCACTTCAATTTATGTCAGATGATATTCGAGATATTCGAAAGTGTGAGAAAAAGTTAGAGTGGGCCACGCATCCACATTACGCAAAACGCAAGAAGAAATCTGAACAAAAACATTCATAAAAGTTGGCATTTTGTGTCTGTAATTACGATTACGATTATTGTTATTGTTTAATGAAACGGAGTTGCTTCAAAATGCCTGCATTACCTGTTTGAATTTATGAAACATTGTATTGCAATTACTGTAATCATAATCGTAAGAACGCCCCGTACCGTGCTGCATGTGTAAAAGTGCGGAATGTACACAGGCAGGCTTGGCCTGGTCTTTCGAAATTTCAAAATGAGACCGATTTGTATGCTGACCCATGCTCCTTCCTCTGCCCGCATTCGATATTTAGACCAAGCTCCAAGTCCCGCATTGCGTGCTACCGCAGGAGCATATGCATTGCTTGCCTGCACGTAATTCTTGGATCAAATTCTAATTAATCCTCGTAATCAGCAAATGAAATGGAAACGACTCGACTTTCGACCAATCGAACGGCTGGCTTGGCATTTCATGCGAATACAACAGCATAAATTATTCGTGCGACCACGAAAATATGAATAGAAGACATGAAATAATGTAATACATTAAAATTAAGTGCCATTGTACGTTCACAGTGTTAAAAACAATGTAATCTGTTCAAAACGTTATTTTATGGCATGACAAATGTGAACGTGAAGGTGTACGGTAAGCTTCGGCCACGGCAGATGAAAATGAGATTAACATTCATGTTCTATGCTTTATGTCGTCATGGCTGGGACTGGTAACTCATTTTAATAATTTTACAATGCGTTATGCAGCATTGCAGCATTGCAGCGATATTTTTATTACACTTTTACAACTCCGCCTCTTGAGCAGTGTAGACGTAAAATGGGTATAACCAACGACGTGTTTCTGTACCTGCTTTCTTCTTCACGCAATGAGTTGCCGTCCCATTTTCATAAATTATTGAAAATACAGAAAATGCTTTCATTTGGGCCTCTGACCGTAATTATTATTAATAGAAGCTTAATTTAAAGATTAAACTTTCAGAATGATCTGATCTTCATATTAGAAATACGCCCGCAATGAAGATACTCGAGCCAAGCATCTTGTAGCAATGAAATTTAATAGTTGTTAATTACACACTTGACTTGAGCTCACTCACGTTACATAAACAAGTGGCTCGTTACTTCAATCCTCTATCGCATGGGCGTACGAGCCAACGAGCCGTGTCGATGCTTTGAATTGGTTGTTAAGTGCTGCTTTTGGAAGTATGCGTTTATGGTGCCCAAACACGGCACCCACAAATTTGGAATTTGGGGAACTTAATCTCGAGGAGTGAATTAATGTGGGCTGTGGAAACTGGCCTTGTACATGAACATTTTTACAATCGTGCAACGGGCCTGGTCGAGCCGTGTGCGGAGAAAAATTCGGATTCTTTATAATAGTGAGATAAGGGATTTTATATTAGATTTGCATACAAACACAAGAATTTTGCTGGATACTTTATGGCCGTAATAATTGTAAAATCAGTTTCTGTTCGCAGAAATATTTAATCAAAGCTTGTAGTACACTTTGGGGTTGCATTTCAGATTTCAGGGTTTCCATCTTGGATTTTACTCCGAAACCCGACACAACACTCAAAACACAAACTACCACCAGGTAGAAACTGATACAGTCACATTCATAAAATGTACGTGTATCACTACTTTGAAAGGCACTGAACTCGGAATGAATTTAGCGTGTGCCTGCAAAACATGGAATTGCACTTCAACTGAAAGATTTCAAGATTACGAGATAATCATGTTTAACCTTAATTAACAGATTGCATCAATTTAGTGTGATTGCGATTCAAATAGTTGAGCAAATTCAAGGCCTGCCGTCTGTCATAAAGTAGCGCTATGCACAAACAACTTAATTCGTCTTGTCAGGATGCGTACCATCATTTGTCAATTAATTAGGCCGTGCTAAAGTCATTAAAATAACTTACTTGCCCGCTCGAAAGAGTTCAAAACACTGAAAAATACTTTTAGGATTTGAATTTGGAATTGTTTGTAAGAAGGTTTTGGTTTTTGGGCTAAGAATTATTGCAATTCAAGATTTTCTCGAAAACAACTAAAAACAAGTTTAATCCATTCATTTTATTTGTACACGGCGATGCGATGGTTCACAACAAGCACTTACAGGCTCAATAAATCAGTATAAAATGCAATTGTTGCAATTGCAATCGCGTACACATACGAATAAAACGTACAAAAATACAACCCGAGTTTCACAATTTACAACGTACAACGAATTCGAATTGTTATCACGCAGACAGCAGGCTGAGGCTGAGGGTTCAACCTCAGCCTCATTTTCCTTATTGCGATTGCGATTACAATTGCAAAGACCAAGTAAAGGTAAAATTCAATGGCATGAATACGAATACGAGTACGAATTTGAGGAAATTAAGATTCTAATCTGCATGCATCGAAGGCGACGGCGACACGACGACCAGCGAGCAGAGGAGCAGAGCATCGAAGGAATTTCTTGTAAACTTATTTAGTTATAAATCCGGACTGTTGACGTTGATGTCCCATGAAGAATTCATTCAATTCATTCAAAGGCAATTATTTCAGCCACAACTACATTTGTGGACTTTTCTTCAGTATAAGCACAAGGTGTGGCTTGAATTGCATTGCATTGCATCTTTTTTATCTCTTAATTCAAGACAACTCATCCATCGTCAGTCAAAGCGTGGTGACAAGACAAGAACTCAATAAAATATGTATTATGATAATTCCTACACGACGACAGTAATGTACTCACATTCTAATTATTCAAGTATGTAAATCGCAGTACATGCAATTAATTAGCGTCCTGATGTGTAAAACTCGATATAAAAGTGAGTACTGGACGCAGACGCGAGCTCGGAATGCACACGAGCATAGATTCCTACAACTTGTCATCGCTGTCAACTGTCCGTCAGTCCGTCTGTCGTTCGTCGTAGTCTGGGCCTGACTAACCTTGATGGCCATCAGCCATTGGCCATTAGCATTCCAATTCCACTTGAATTGGCATTGGCAGTCCAAAGCCATTATCATTATGTCAGCATATAAAAATGTAAATTCATTCAGTCTCACGACAGCCAGATGAGACTGCCAAATTCATTCATTCTTTGCGTTTGCGGCGCGGTATGGTGGAATCCGAACACGAACGCAAACGCGACTGCCCCGTGTCCGTGTTCGCTGGTCCAAACGGTTACAAATCTTCAATTTCATTATCTCGCAGGTCCATCAGACTTGTAGGTCCAAATAATGAAATTTTTATTGCATGCGATGCTCGGGCACGGCCGGTAATGATCTCGTGCAAAGCAAACCGCACGGAAAAACGCGACGCAAAATGACCATTGTTCCAGCTCAACATCCTGACTGCATTGCGCTGCATTGTTGTGGGCAGGCTTGAATTAATGGTGTGTCCAAAATTATAGCCGTCTCCCGTAGCCATTTTATAGGACTACACCTGTGGTTTGAGTACCGTCGGCCTTCACTATTCAAACCTTTACTTACTTGCGTGGCTGGCTACATGGATGCCCACCGTCATCATCATAATTATTTTCCACATTAATGGTGATGATAATGATGATATGGTGAGCGTCTTTTAATAAAAAGTCAGCTTGTGGACAGGATTTTACATTTTACTGGCACTGCCTGCGCTGGTAAACTTTTTTGTGTAGTGCTGTGCTGAACTGTAAACAACTTGTACTCGTAGTCTGTTCGCTGTATGTAAGCCATATGTTGTCTTGTCCCATGCATGCATATATGTGTACAATTATTTGTACTATTACATTGTCAACATTTCAACACAACATGAACAAGTACAAATACAAAATACAAAATTTTATTAAACCATAAGCCATAAAGACGGAGTGCGTATAAATTATGGTGATGATAATTCTGAATGGCTGTGGCTGTTGCTGCAAAGCTGCTGCTGCATTATTTAAGGAATAATTAGTTTATAAATTATATTCCTAATTTATGAACTTGCACGACTTGTACGTTCAATATCCGTGTTTATAAATCTACTTTCGTGTCAGCAGCTAAGAAATGAATCTACGGGGCGGTTTAATGAATGAATGAACTCCTCAAACAGTAAATTAACATGTGAAGGCATTTGCGAACATTTTCCCACAGAAAATCTCCCACAATTTCCTCAATGCTCAGTTCAGTACGGTGAAAGTTCAATGATTAAGCATGCAGGGAGAGGATTTGCTGTTTGGCGCATCCAACAACAAATTAATAACTCACACGCGCGCCGCACGTCCTCACTAACACTAACGATCCATTTCCATTAATTCTATTAAATTACATAATTTTGTAATCATAGTCCCTAATCTGATCAACGCACTTTGCGAAGCATTATCCTATCATTGCAATGCACTGGCATTGCCCTAATGTACTCTTCGCCGTACGTGCGTACAATGTTGCTTCATGAAGGGTGTAAGTGTGAGTGCAAAAGAGAAAAGTGTCAATGACATTAGTCACACTCTCACACTCACTCCTCGCCCGCCTGGTCGCCCGCCTGCTCCTCGCTCTAGAAATAGAGTCGAGTCAAATGAGAATGGGCATGCGGGACTCAATTCGAGTAACGCAAAAGGCAATGGCAAACGCAAATGCTTCCTAATTGAAAACCCATTAGAGGACACAATGCATGGCTTGGCGGGGCCACAGCAAGTTTGCAACAACTTAAACTGATTGAAATGAATGAACGAGCAGCTAATAATGTGGTGGGCTCATCACACGGACGCAGAACAGTTACTCAGTCAGTCAGATAATAACACTAATGGCAATGGCTAACTGTAACTGAACAAATGTCCCGCGATATGACGCGGTGCGGTGATGTGCCGTACCTCACAAATGGATTTATAATGCCTTTTAATGTGAGTTGTTAAATCTATTTTCTGCAACATGGAAAAATGCCTCGGACAACGCGACAAATAATGTCAAAATGCACTTTAATTTCGTTCTCATATGGCTTAGCCGACGACGAGTCGGGCTTAAGCACTTTAATTCGATGCCAATTGTTGAAAAATTAATCCACAAAGTTCCTGCTCGTCAAAGTGAAGCGTCTCAGTGAAATTATGCGGTATTAAATCCATTGATTTGAGATTTCGTATTCAAATGTCCGACTTGCAAAGTAAAATGCATTGAAATAAGCTGAAGTTTCGCTTTTGCTTTTGCCTGCTTTGGATTGCTTTCTGTGTGATGGGATTTACCATTCACAAATAAGTTCTCTGCTGCTTGTTGACAGCTTCCAGGCTGGACTCAAAATTAAAAGATTTAAGGCATAAGGCAGAAAGGCAAGGCAAAGCATTCCAATGGGACGACAACCGCTGTTGTGTGTGTGAGAATGAATGAAATCTAATACATTAATTGGTTAAATCTTTTTAAGTGTAAAGTTGTTGTAGGCTGCAACAATATCATAACACAAATGTATACATTTCAATTTCTCACGGTCACTTCTTTCAAATGCTGCTTCTCTTTAAATCTCCGGAGACCGGAGAGAGTTTCATTCACAAAAATAAACACTCATAATTTCTACGGCCCTACGCTGAAGCCCCCTTCACTGCCTGCGATGCACTGCCACTGACTGACTGCTTCTGGCTTTTACTCATTTCGGAAGTGTCCCTGCTGAGGTTTTAAGTCCGCTTCCATTCTGGTCCACATCATCCAAGCTTACAAAGCCGATTGCGTCTGGCATCGCGTATTTGCAATTATTTTGACCTCCAGTCCATAAATTGCTGCTATGGTTGTATGAATGATTATTGACTTTGGTGGACCGGAGACAGATTTTAATTCTTGCTCGATTAAAGAAAAGGAAACGACCAGACAATTTATCTTGTGCTCGCGGAATTTCTCGTGAATGAAATTCTTTACTCGACACGTCCACAATGCCGTGCACAATGACCGTTGCGTGTACATTGCCGTGGTGTCCAACCTTAAACTATTTCTGCCATTGTTCCGCTGGCATTATTTGGTCCATCGTCGTCCTCCCCAAAACGCATACGAATAAGTGAGAGTGAGATGTACGTCCCTAGAAAAATTCTATTCATTGAATAAAAATCGAATTTCATTCCTATTTTTGTTTATTCCATTCAGGCTCAGGCACGCAAAAAATAAATATGATTTCTAATATTACTGAATTGGTATTTGTGCTTGGCTTCGTGAATCAATCTTTTGACTTGTATTTGTGTTTTGGGCAAAGCGCAGGGCAAAAAGGCAGCAGAATTATGAATTTTACGAACAACATACCAATTCACAATGCAAAGTGTCAGTTCTGGCGTGCTTTGTGTGCGACTGTGTGAAGGGATGATCTATGAATCCTCTGACTGCACTGAGCTTTGAGTCAAGCTGAACCACCATTCATACATTCATTGTTGTGTAAATGGTCAATCCCTCGGCTTTGTGCCATTGTGCACGAGGACACTTGTGCTACCGTGCAGAGGCTGACCTGACCTCACACCTTGGCCTGTGTCAATATTTTGGGGAAATATTCCTCCTTTAAATTGCCCGTACACCCTGCCTGCTTGCTGCCTGGGCAGGCTTGATAGTCATTCAAGGAGCGTTCGGGCATTCGGGCATTCGAGCATTGGTCATGGTCCAATTTCAATTGTTCTCCTTATTCTCACAACAATGTAATTCCTGCCTTGATTTTTCAGGTGTGTACGTTTTGGTGTAGCGTCTCTTGTATTTCTCCTCCCAACTCGTCATTCACACCATGTCCAACCAGCACAAATACAAATGTCAAATTTCTTTGCTCAATTTACGACGCTCAATCTGGCGTGACTGATTTCACTAAATAAATACATCAATTCTTGCCAATGCCAATGTCAAATATTATTGCAACTGTCACCATCAACTTTAACACTGCTATCCTAAAGTAACTACCTTCTGGAACGTGTTGTATTGCTTTTCATTTGCGGTTCAAACGGCGTTCATTTTTATGAGTTATTTCCACAAGGTGCAGTGTGTAGAATGTAGAAGTCCATTGCCCAATAGATTTATAATGGTTAAAGTCCCTGTTTCCGATTTCCGGTGTGTTCGTCCGACTTCTGTCACGTGCTACACCCAAGCGACTGGCAGCGGAACAAGCCCTAAAATTCCTAAGAGTAATGAAGTTGAGCTTGCTAATTGCAACTAATTTAGAATTTTCTTAGATGCAGAAAGAAAACGGGTTTTGGTTGCATAAATTTCGGTGACCATTGAAAGTGATACCGATCCCAGTTTGAATTTACTTTGTGAGGTTTTCAGTGAATTTAGCTCGGCTAAGCCCCTTTGGCTTCTCCTGTGCCATCTGTTTCCTAATTCAGTCACTCCAACAGTCACACCAGAAGACCATCAACCCCACTGCCAGAAATGCCGGATAACGTACCCTGCCTGGCGTAGCTGCTTGATTGTTGGTAGCGTGATCACGGGCCGGCCGCTGCCGTCGTGTGATACAATTTAATTCCTTCCAAGTGGGTGGTATACAAACTACCCAGCTCGCAGTTAGTACGACATGAATTAAGTCGTTAGCATTATGTGTAGTAAGAGATAATAATTCATTGCGGGAAGAAAGGAAAAACATTTCGGACATCTAAAGAAAAGAAAAGAAAGAAGAAGCACCAAAAAGATATTTGGAAGCCTATTAAAGTGTCTTCTTGTTTAAAATGACGGACAATACCCAGCACAGAGCAGGCAGCCAGGGACAGGACAACACGAAGTAAGACAAGGTATCAAGCTGTGTGTGAATTTCATTTTGCCTCCAAAGGACAAAGTAGAGAAATATTCCCATGCCATGCCATGGCTTGGCCTTAATAAATACCTTCATAATGGATCCGAATTCCTCTGCTTCACTGTTGACCATTTATCTTTTATTTGAAAGGATGAGAAATTAGCTTACAAAACCAAAGACTATTGAAAGACAATAATCTTCTTTATATGTCATATTAAATTATTTACATATTAAGTTATTAGTCTATTAGCATTCCTCAGAGGGCTAACGGCAACGGCTAAGTGAGTTAGTTCAGCGAATTGCACTGATAGCTTGAAAAATGCAATTAATTATCAGGCGGCACTACCACCCATTTGTTAGGATGTCTGAAAGGACAAGTGACAACTGCAGCGCAGCAATTATCTGTTAGCTTGGTCCATCTCCCGAATGATGCTCTGCCACCGCTGAGGTCTGACCACCGGCACTGGCAAAGCCAACGTCGATGATTTGAGGACGCTCCTCCAACATCTCCTTTTCTTCAACCTACAAAGAATTCAAAAATTGACATTGCTCCTCTGCTTGACCTCTTTAGTTGACATTGACAAGCCCGACTCACCGAATTCATATCGGGTTCAATTGATTGTGTCTATTGTATGTCTTGAAGAGCTCCCGAAAGTTCTTGTTCTTAATCCATTCTACTTCTCTCTTCAAAGGAAGCAAATACTTGACTAACTTGACCGATAGGGTCATGTTACTTTGTGAAATTGTGCTCAGGAACTGGTCGGACCAATTATTGGTTGTCGAATTAAATTTCAGATATTTAAAGTATCACTTCAGTTCAGTCACACAATTTAGGCGTCGGGAGGAAGATGCTCTTTTCTTTAGTGTGGAGCGACATCATTTTGGTCGGTCGTTACATTTGTTCTTTTCGCGTATACCGATTGTGCCGACTAACAATGTAATCAATAAACTGTGGAGAAATTGACATTACTGTAAAATCTCTTAGACAAAGCCCTGCTTATTACTTACTTCTTACTTGAGTGTCCTATACGTTTTGACGTCAATGAATCTGATGTCTGTGAAACAGGTACTCATTTGCTGGTCTTAAATTATGAAAAACTTTCAAAATAAATTTATTTTGAAAAATCGGGTATTTCAAAAACGTCCACTTTGTTGGATTCAAGCTCCAATACTTGATGGATAGGTATCTTGTAAATCTTGTAATTTGCGGTCAACCAATTTCGGATACGTCTAAAGTCACCTTCTCTCCATTTGGTCCACTTCCGGCCACAATCAATTTCGGTTAAAACCTTATAAATTATAATTCAAATAACTTGAATGAGTGAGCTTAACTATTATAAGCAAGTCTACACCAGTCAATTCTACCAAATTGGACGTATTTTAAATAATAATCAAAAATAAGTAAAAGGCAAAAGTCTTGCTATGCTATGAGGAGCTAGCAATCAGTTTCAAAGTGATTCGCTTCCATTTAACATTCAACATTCCAACACAACAGCGTGATTTATTCAGGTCAGGATTTGTTTTTTTTTCGCAGACAACAGTGGTAGAGTTCCAACTAAAATTCATATAATAATCAGTTTCATAATTGCAATTACACCCGAGTCGGCTTTAAACCATCGCCACTGCAAGAACACTACATTGCACTGTTCAACATGGGAATTTTGAAACCCGAACAGCTCGAGCTGGATGACTGATGTCTGTACCATCACCATCGAAGGTACGCACGGCATGGTTTGTGTGTGGCAATTTTTACAATTTACATTTGTTAGCACTGCCACGACACGACTGACAGGACCGGACAAAGTAATCTGCTCTCTTTTGTCCACTACCATAATCTGATTACCTCAACCTCATTTGTCAAAAGACGACGAATTCGTTTGCTTTTACTGTGTGCGATTTACGACTGCGTAAATGTAAAACGCGATGCGAAAGGAACGACGGGAATTTACTGACTCTGAAATGGGCAACGCAGCGCAGGTCGCCTGGGTTGTGTATTCCTGGGCCCTGGCCTGAGCATGGGAAACGTAAGCCGGGCTTGCCCTGAGCCATTGTTGAGATACTTAAAGACCTGGACCCTTCGCAGGACAGCGATTTGATTTGGTTGGGAATTGTGAATGTTTGACAGCACCTCAAACGCCAACTCTATTGAAAAAATCGGTCTCGGGCTGGCTGAACTTTGTCAATAACACTTAATACGCTTAGTTCAATTAGTAACGGAGAATTATGAAAGGGGAACAACGCTGTACAACGTCCGAATGTAGATTTTTCGCTGTACACGAATGTTACAACAAATCATACATCACGAGATTACACATCATTTGATGGCTGGAAATATGCAAAAATTCGTCACTAAAGTATTTACCGTTTTTATCGTGATTACATTGCGTAAAATGTTAAGGGTTGTGTTAAAATTTTAATTACTATACCTGATTTTACCTTGGCACCGTGTAAGTAGTTGGTTGCATTTTAAGTATGAGGCGAGGTGCATGTCATAATGCTGGCCATCAACACAACGGCAAAGCAACTAGATATATTTGATATTTATCTTGCCTCACACAATCGACGTTATGTCTGACTTCTCGCTCAAAATCTTCAGATTCGCTTAATTGCCCAAGGCAAGCGTAAGTTAATCAGCGAAATCTACTGCATAAACGGTGGGCCTCAGCGTTGTGTACTTAACTTTCAGTTCATAGTCAATTACTGATAAAAACTTTAACTGCTAATTACTACAAAGTGGAAGCTAGTCAAACAAAGACGAGGCTTACCGTTCATGCAGTAGATTTCGCTGATTAATTTAAGCTATTGCTTGCCTGGTATAATTAAACCAATCTGAAGATTTTGAGCGAAGAGTTAGAAATAAATTCTGTCATACTAGTGTTAACAAAATTTAAATTCCTGTTGCCACGAACGTGATGGGGCTTTCATCCCCCCCCCCCTTAAAATAAAAATAGTAAACAAGATTTAGGGATGCTGCGTGAATGGAAAAAAATTGCAGCTGGATTCCTCATCCTCAACACAATTCAATGCGACCAAAATACGTATGTTTACAATTTACACGGGTGAGCAATGTTGTGTAAATATTAAAACGTGCTCGGTCTATTCATATCAAATCCGTTTTGACTTTTGATAGAATTTCACAATTCCAGACACCAATTTCAAGTCAACGTGATAAAAAAAATGCGTTTGAATTCAAAAGCACGATACTAAATGTCATAAAAGCAAAGACGAAGGTCATGTTCATGTTCTTGTTCCATGCTGGTCATGTACCGTACGTAACATGACATTGCATGTCATTACGTTCACTGTTGCAGAAATGTTGTCTTTGAGGGACATATTATATTGTCGCTCATATTAAATCAATTGAAACTGCAATTCTACAATAAGGAAGTCATAAGGATACAAGCAATCAAATGCAAACGTAATTGTATGACAGAACTACTGACTGCGTCCCATTCGTTCCTGCGCTCGCGCTACGTGATTGACATTCTAATTCTGAGAGGCTGGACAGGGCATCAGCAATAATTCGAGTTCAGTGAATCGTAATCGGTGTCATAATTGTTGAGTGGCATGTTTCGGGGCAATGGTAAGCTCAACAATGTTCAACAATATTTTTAGCATGAGAAACGAATACCGTATTCAAAGGCTCTCATCAAGATTCGAGACTTTCGAGAATCCGTACTAAACCTATACGCGTTAAAGAACAAGCAGTAAGTAAGTTGTTTAAGTTTTAAGCAGTGAAGGCAGTGGGAAATGACTGAGGGTAAGCCATCTCTCGCTTCGAATTGCATTCATACCCGCATTATATGTAGCATTATTATTTATGTAAGGATTGGTCCACAGATGGATTGGCTAACTGCTTAAACATGCTTGTAAGTTTTGCTCTTCGGATAAATTGGTGGCCCTTAAAAGGGCCGTTGGTTTGCGTTTTTTTTACATGTAGAAACATTTCAGTTGCCATTTTCGCCATTTTCCGTTTGGTTCAGTTCTGTGCCTTCTCTTTGGAATCTGCAACGAACGCCTGCTGAGCCTGGTATCTAATCACTGCCTTCGTTCCTTCAGACAGGGCGTGCTTGGCCAGTTCTCCGGGCAGCATGAGACGAACTGCGGTCTGGATTTCTCGACTGGTAATGGTGTTCTTGCCGTTGTGAAATGCCAGTTTCGTTGCTTCTGCTCCAAGTCGATCCAACACATCGACCACGAACGAGTTCATGATCGACATAGCCTTTGCAGAGACTCCGGTGTCCGGATGAACTTGCTTCAGTACTTTGTAAATGTAAATGCCATACGACTGCTTCTTCTTCGGTTTCCTTTTCGCTCGACCATTCGAGGCTGACGTGGCTCCTGGTCCAGTTCCATTCGTTCTTGACGATAGTTTTAGTTTACCACCGAGTTTACCTTTCCCTTTCCCGAACGTCGGTATCGGTAGGCCCAATTTCTTGTGTGGGGCCATTGTGAGATCTGTGAGGGCAGAAGCGAGATCCGAGAAGCACAGCCGTCGGTCAGAGGTTGAGACACTGGCAACAAGTACGAATCAGTCTTCCTTGATGCAAGCCGAAATTCCGATTAAAGGACAATTGAACGGTTGACAGGTTCCTTTTTATAGGAATGTCATGAGTTGAAAATTGTGCTTGACTTGGCATGAGAATTCATAAAATGGTAATTAGTAGAATATGACGGACAGGAATACAACAAGTACGAAGCCAAAATGATGCCAGACCCTTTGATGTGAAATGTGAACTGAGTCCAGCAAGTTGCGATGATTCCTTCAGTGCAGCTAAACACGCGTGACGGGTCATTTGTGACAATAATTAAACTGCAGCTTAGTCCACCGGACCTCTGGGCAGCTGTACATTTCCGTGCCCTGCCGTCTGCTTGTAGACTTTTTTTGAGTCTTGAGTGCAACAAAGTCAAATGAACCGATCATGGCTTGATGCTAATCTCGGCAGGGGATTAGCAATGCAGGAATGCGATGACACGCGATACTTATTTGTCCGTCTAGCAAGATGTTAACTCTGGGTGGACTTTGCTGCACATTTAAATTCAGTGCAGTGCTTGGAAGTTCTTTCCCATCAGACGCTGAAGCAAAGATTCACATATCATGCCTAATGAGACTTGTTCTCACAGCCTGCCAGCTCAATGCTAATCTGAGGCTTCAGTCGAGGTTGGGACACTGAAATTTGAAGAGGGTTGAAATTTATAAATACACACATAACAAGTGTCGAATGGTAGCCTAATTCGAATGCGGGGCAAAAACAATTAAGAGAATTTGAATTTGACATGATTAATTACATTTGACACTTGTTCTTGTTCCTTGCATGGAATTTCTCTGCATGCCAGCATGTGTTTGTCATAATCGCCAAGTCGAAGCCAAGATGATCCTCCTGTTGATGCAACATCGTGAACTTACATGAAGGGCTACTGCTGCTGGCTGCACAAAGACAAGGAAAGAAATCATCTGCTCAAGATATCATACTCCATATTCCGTTTTTTGTCCTTCGCTTCGCGTTCACCGTTCATGTTCATCGACGAGTATCTAATTTCACAACTGCAGCAAAGATTTACAATTTTCATCTGTTCACTGCGACGAAACAAGATGACACAATAAACTTCATTTGCATAGTATACATTATACGTGGTCTCTAAATGATCTTTGGAGACAATTTCATACTTCCCATCGTGACCGACCAAAAACCGCGTGGCATGGCTTGGCAAGTGCATCTTGACTTTTTATTGATAAATTATGGTTCAACTGCTGCATGCTGCATCTCATTTTTCATCATAATGCATCCAGCATTTGATCTTGTGATTAGAACTGCACGCATTTATTACGCGCCTGAGCTTGCAAGCCCAGGGCATCGCAGCGCAGCGCACCACAATTTTATCCAGATTTTATTCTTAGTTTGGAGAGCAACTGATCAAGTTGATCCTTGTGAAGACCTTGCCCGTTGCAGGCGACGCACAATAAACACAATGTTGGCAAAGTGTTCGTTCAATTCGGTGACTCCCTGTCCCAAATTCATCCCGCATTTTCCAAATTCATCCGTGTGCTCCGAGCCGACCGAAGTAAACAACAATGGGAAGTCATTTCAATGTCGGTGGATTGATTGCAAGTCAGCTGGCTTCGATTCTCAGGCAGGTCGCAAAAACGGACCTATAATTGTGATGAAGTGTATAAGATGTATTGAATTTCATTTTCAGATCGGCTTGGTAGCTCACATCGAACGCGCTCACGTTGAAACTCGACGCGAAGACTTCAGCTGCTTCTGGCTTGGCTGCTCCAGGCGTAATCGGCCGTTCAACGCAAGATACAAGCTCCTGATCCACCTGCGGATCCATTCAGGCCACAAGCCAAACAAATGCACTGTAAGTTGCTAATCTCTTCATTTGTTGCTATACTCGTCGGTTTATATTGTGTCCTTCTCTGATTGTTTTAGTTCGAAGACTGCAACAAGGCTTTCTCTCGCCTGGAAAACCTAAAGATTCATCTACGATCTCATACCGGCGAAAGACCGTACGTGTGCACGAATCCGTACTGTGCAAAATCATTCTCCAACTCATCGGATCGTGCCAAACATCAGCGTACCCACATTGACAAGAAACCGTACGCATGTACGTGGCCAGGATGTCAGAAGAGGTACACGGATCCGTCGTCATTGAGGAAGCACGCAAAATTACATTTAAATCCAACTGCCAACGCCAATTCGCGTTCAAAAAGACAACCGACGATGAAGCCCGAAGTTGATTGGTCGGAAATTCCGATCTCGTCATCAGTATTCTTGACTCCTTCGACAACTCCTTCATCTGCGACGTGCGAGAAAAAGTTTGAATTTCCAGACGTTGGAAATGGACTGGTTGAATCAGAACTGGATCTTGGAATGGGCAAATCATGTGCGGAAGCCAACTACTTTGACTTTGACAGCATGATAAAGTCCGAGTATTACTGCCCTGATCTCAATTCGTACTACAACGACTTTGATTGGATGCTCTACTTTGAGCTTCAGGATGTCGAAGCCATTCTGGGCGACTAAACCCACGAATGCTGCTGCATGATAGACTGATTATTGATAAGCTAAATGTGTCTTTCATTACGTAGGTGGTTGCAAATTGAAATTGAGTATTTTTCTATTTTGATTTTTGTATGTTGTGTGACATTTTAATAATGGTTAATGGCACTTGGCTTTAAATAAAATGATTGTCTTTTTACTTTGATTATTACCCGTCAGTTGCAATCAGTGCTTTTATTTGAACACCGCACTCTAAGAACCAGAAGCATTTGCATTTCCTAGTTAAAGCAGAGCAGAAAGTAGCCTGACAAATCCTACAAAGTAAGAAAATTAAATACACACACAGAAGCATAAGATAGGGTCGAGATAATTACCTAACTAACTTAACAGTTTTGGCCTTAGAAAATACATAACATTTCATTCGTCTAGGCATAAACTTATTCAACTCATTTCTATCTTAATATGGTGCTCCTTTTGAGGTTGGTTTTTCTCCTGTTCATCTTGCAGTAACTGAAAACAGCATTTAACCGGAGTCAGGCGAAAAGTATACTCCAAGAACAGGTCGAAGTTCGTGACCACTACTTCAGATAAACTCACCTTTTGGTAAAAGAAGTCCAATTCCTCATGAATATATTCGGTCACCAGCTGATCCACGAGTTCCTGGGAAGGTAGGACTTCGCTGCTGACCCGTAATGCAAAATTCGTTGTGTCCGCTGTCGAAGTGATGGCTGCGTTCATTCCTAAATTACCAATCAAAATTGAGTAAATAAATGTGAGACACATAAACTCCAACGGGCAAAAGTGTTGTATTAAATTATACTTACCCATTGTGCAACCCAGCGAAATAATTGCTTGTGACTCCAAAACCTTGTTGCCCATGATGTAAACGTCATTCGCAGGTCCAGGAACACTGGAAATGATGGCTGGCGGAATTTTGCGCTCGCCCCACCAGGTATACCGGTGAAGAACCGGAGTTGGCGCAACATAGAACCCACGAAACAAAGCCCAAACAATTCCATGTAACCCGGATACGTAGCTCTGCTTCAGAGTTTTCTCAAATTCATAAAAGTCATTAAGACCACCACCGAGAGGAAGTTCGCCATGTAGAAATGCCCTGCAAAAAAAACGATTCCTTAATCTTGCTGCATATTTATTTATTGTCAAAGCTCAAAGGCATCCTGCCTACTTTACTTACACATGATTGCTCAGTCGGTGCTTGGGACGATTTGGCCAAGGAACCGGCACCACAACACGAATACTCTTTGGAATATCCGCAGCTCGTCCGGTGTCACGCAAGATCCTGTAGAATGAGTTGGACAAAATGCCGGCTAGCACTGTCGTAAATTGACATTTGGCAACGCGTCGTATTGCCTTTATCTTTTCGGACGGTAACATCGTGAAGCTTGTAAAGCCTTCTCCGGACATGACGCGTGGGCGAAATCCCTTTCGAATTCTGGCCAGTCGAAATGCTTTGAGGGAAACCCACGGGAAATTGAACCAGGCGTACGCCCAGTGCAACCAGCTAAATGGCCGAACTCCCTTGACCTCCACGTCTTTCCAGCCTGGGTCCGGGTCCACGTAATCGGCCAGCATCTTCATGAAGCAGACGCCATCGCCGTTAAAATGGTGCATCTTGAACACGAGTGCCGTGCGATTCCCCATCAGCGGGACGACGAGAATCTCCCAAAGCGGACCGTGCTCGTTGTACGGTTTGGCTGACCATGCTGGAAGAATGGTTTTCAGTTCTTGTTCGGTACATCTCCGCTCAAACTCGGTAATGTGGGCTTCAATCTGAAAGAAAGTCCAAGCCGGAGATTATTAAAGTTGTCCACCTTGAACTTTCGCGCTGGGTTATTGTGTTGCGCCGCTGCAGTGAACAGAGAACGTGAGGTTTAATTGGAAAGTGTGACCAAAGATGTTTATCCATTTCTATTGTTTAATATGTAAATGAGATCTTGCAAAGATGAAGACGTGCGTGAAGGATCGGCAATTACATATGTAAATCACGCATTAAATACGACGACACGCACAATTGGTTTGCAATTCTTGATTTCATATTTTGTTTACGACGACTGGGGATTGGAAATTGGGAATTTCGGGCTTAATCCAATAAGAAAGGATTAGAAACAATGAAGATTCGAGTACGACACGACTACGACGAAGTCGAGACATCGAAAGTGTAAGAACAATCGCTGTGTCGTCGTTGTGCTTGAATTCTTGAATTCATAGTTCTTAATTCTGATGCTGATCATGCACGCGTAAATAAACACAAGTACAAAAGCCACTGGCTTGTTGCTGACTTGACTGACTGGGCAAGCCAAGCGAGTAAATGTTGCGCAATAAACATCGCTTTAGTTTAACGAAATTATGCATAATTGCCCAATAATTGAGAAATCATCTGCCCCATTCATTCATTACATTACGCTATTCCTTCACTGCAGTGCAATGAGATGTGTGAATGGCAATCACCCGTGAAGTGGTCGGTCGCGGTAATTAATTGTGGTCCCAAGTTCTAAATCTGAAGAATGACTTGCAAACTGAAGATGTGTGCAATCAGCGGCGTAGTAAAAAATCAACACCAATACGAGGATGATTTTTTGCACATTAATCTAGGAGTCCAGCATGTGTTGAATGCCGAGTTCTTCTATAATTGGACCATACGCAAAAAGTTGACAATACAATCGCGAATGCCTGGCGTGTCGTGCCGCGGAGTATCAATTCGCAAATTAGTTGCAGGCAGTTGAAGCGCTGGCGCCGGTAATTTTCCATAATGTCCATTGTCGTTGCACAAATGTGTCACAGTCAACAACAGTGGACTAGACAGGACTGGGCATTGGGTCCTGGACTGGATCAGGATTGTCCAGGCCTGTCCAGTAGGCACAAAAATTGAAAGAACAGTATGGAGAATGAATCGAGAGTAAAACAAGTTGGCCATGAAATCTGGTATCTGGGGAATACATAAAAAGTTTAATTAGCTTGCCGTTTTTTCTTTTTTTGTTTCACTCGATAATTGAATGGCTCCATGAACTAGGCAATTCATCATTCGTAATTGTGTCCAACAGCGGACTTGTGCCTGTCGTTCGGTATTTTCAATTTGTTAACATAATTGCACCTGTAAGTTTGTACCTGCGTACATGATAATGGTTCATGTCTCGTATGGTGGCATTGGGTACTTTCGAAGACTAGACTTTGAAACTTTGAACACAGGTTCAAAGGAGCCTACACCACACCTGCTACAAGTACCTGCTGTAGATTTACGTAAATGCATACCCTCGTGTTCAGGATTTTCCAATGTCAAATTGAACGCAGATTCAATTTAAGCAAACAGAGTGGCGACTTCAGCTCTTTAAACCCCTTATTGTCGCCCCATTATAACTTGCTTACGTGCATTTTGTTTTCCTGCCAAAACTTCTTTGTCGGGTCTCCTTCCGATATCGAAGCGCCTTTGAAAGTTGACGATGCGAAGCAGAAACAACGGCGATCAACTGCCGGGCGACATGAAAAGTAAATTTAAGATCTCTAACTCTAATTCATGGCAATAAATGCATTTCCATGCAGCAAAAACCTTCAGAGACGATGATTCTGAGACCGCTGACTCAAAAATTCGATAACTTCATTTTAACTAGTAAACAGAAGCAATATTTTCAAGTCTCGGCTGAATTCCGAAGATGAATCACGACACATGGAATCAGACAATTCCCAGAGATGCGACGCTGGCCAGGATGATGCGCACCCCGAAGAAATATATGTAGATGAGATAATGATTGTTTTACCTCAAGTTCAACTCACACGCTAAACACCTGCATCGCATTTTGCACGCGAGCTTCACAATAATGTGAGTAAGTGTAAGAGTATTACTAAAAGTATGAGCGATGAGCGAATTGTTTTTCCCAAACTGCTACGCTAAACGTCTTGATGTAAAAAGGTCATTAATTTCAGGGAAAAACTTCGAAAACTACAATTCATGGTGCAGTCAAGCGATTACAAAGCGCAGAACTTTGTCTAATAATTCGCGATTAATGATTAAATGTGGGAACTTCAACAAAACTGTCAGCTATTAAAATTTACGATTCACGTTAATTGTCCACCATCCGGTCGCGCATTGCTCATGCTCGATTTGCCATGAGTTTTACTTACCTTGTAGTCTTGCTGCTGCCAGAAATAGTATCCCATGAAAACTACTGGCCGGCAATTGAGTCGTGAGTAAAAAGGCTTCGAAAGCACTCGTTCCTGAACTGCAGCCCGAAACTGGACCACGTCGACGAGGCCATCGACGATCGCGCAGTTTGTAAGGTTCTTCCGCACTTTGCCATCAAAGTCGTCGCTTGTGAACACAATGTCGCGAGATGTGAGATGTGCAACGAGGTCGGGTCGCCTTGCCCATACTATTGTATTGACAATCAGTCGGTAGATGACGAAGAGGCTCATAAATATTATGTATACTGGTAGGATGAGAATGATGATCAGGATCCAGAGAAGTAGTGGCATCAACATCTTTGCGGGTGGTGAATGTATCCGGGTTCACGCAAGGCAAATCACGTTAGTGTCTGAACACTGGTGCTGACACGGGCACGCGTTCGGGTTTACATATCATTACTGATATTCTTGAGTTTACGATACGACGGTAAATCACAGAGCGCCGGTTCAAGCCATTGAAACTGGTTCCTGGTTTCCACTTCCACAGAGTTCAGCGCAACACGCACTTTTCGCAGAAAGTCGCGAATTCTTCTTGCAAAATTGCACTTGCAGTTGCAATAGTCAAACAATCTGAGAAGAATGGAGCAATGCAATCGCAGCCCAGTCAGATGGTCGATACGATAATTTGCATATGGTTTTCAGGTTTTGAGACAAAAAATACGACTGCGACACGAGCAACAAGCAAGTGTTGAGTTAACAAGTTGGTGCAATGTTGTAATAGATTGACTTTCACTGGCAAATTGGTGTGGTTTGGACTGGCGAGGCGATATATGGCACTATGACACAAGCTACTCCTACCGTTCAATGTTTACTGCCACTGCAGCCGTCGTGCGTTGTCTCGTATTACATAACCCCCACAACGAAAAGTAAGGAATCAAAAAGTGTCTCCTGCGGTCCACGTCCACAAGTCGAAGCGGTGAGATTTGTTTGATACGAACACAAAGCACGAGCCGCAACGCAGCGCAAAAGAAGTCAAAATTCTAAGATCTTGATTTGAGGCACTCACACGCACGCGCCGATATCGAGATAATGGTAACAATGGGCCGCGATTTGGTAATCGCCATCAAATCGAGAAGGGAAAATGTCACATGTGTGTGTGCGATTGAGTCATAAAGCCCAAACGCAACACGATCACAACCGAGTCACGACTCACCACAATTGCTCTGTGCTCGGCGGTCAGCGGCAGCGGTAGGCAGCCCTTAACCTATTCACCATTCCGTGGTGAATTTGGTCAAATAGGCCATTATGGTAATTAAACTATAAAATCTTGGCGTTGGCACTTAATATTCGTCGTCGTCTTCTTCTCTGAATTACGGTCGGACTGAATTAATTCTCAATACAGTATAGTGTTGGTTCCTGATGCTTTACCGTTTGAGTATCTCAGTTGAATTGGCGAGCGAATTGCACAAACACGGCAGCGTACCTCACTAATTTGTTGATAAACTCGTTTTTGCTTCGAATTCGCCAAGCAAACTACAAACTAGCGACCTGTATAATGTTATTATTATGAATTGCTCGTCGTCAGGTAGTCGTAGTGTAGTCGATTGTTGTGCGCCTGTGTCAGTGGCTTGACGAAGTATGTGACGAGAAGATGCTTGAGAGTTGTTTAATATTCTGCACATGTGAGAAGGTTCATTCATCATCAACGCAACTGCAAACGCGACGCGGCGACGGTACTTTGAACGCTTGAGCACTACTTGCACTTTTAATCTCATCGTGCCGCGCCGCAGCACAGTTTGCGATTTCTTACGATTGTGATTGCATTAACATTAAGTACATATAATGATAGTCATACAATCCACTGTACAGTAAAATTACGTACAAATTACAATTACATCATTGTTAACGACCCACCGAGCAGTTGAGTATACGATACAACTTTTGCTTTCATACACGTAGCACGTAGCCTTTTGTCTGACAATTGTAATACAATTGCAATAATGTAATAAAACAAGCAGTACAAATCAGAGTGACTTTAATTACAATTACAGGACCGCTGACCGAGATCATGCTCGTGCTGTGCTTTGCTGGCGAGGCGATAGGAAGCGATAGGAACCCGTAGCAGGTGCAATGCGATGTGGGAACCCAGAAATTAATTTTTGCCTTTTGCACTTGCTTTGTTGCTACTTTGTATGCCATTTCATGCTGTCCAAATGATGTACGACTTCGACAATGTCTACGTCTGCCTATCTCGTGTAAGGAAATCATAACTTGACCGACGGACCGACCGTCTGAGCAAGCAGGAAGGATACGATACGAGACGGACATCACATTCTTATGCCCTACAGACAATTTTCGTGTGTTCGCGTAAATTCGTAGTTCGCAAATTTTAATCAATGCAAACGCACATTCATCATCATGATGGGCAGGAAAATCCTCAGATAATTGAAGGAAGATAGCAAGCTCGAGTCGAGACAGGTTAATTCTTCTCCATGACGCTCATGACATAATTTGAGGTAAATTGTTCTTGATATTTGTCTTGTCCTGAGCTGCTCTGACGCTGATTGTACTGATGTATAGACATCGTCAAACGGCAATGAATCATGGACGTATTTGGATTTGACGTGCCGTGCCGTGTCAGGTGGAACAGGTACGTGTTGCACGAAGGCCAGACCAGCCCAAGAGCAAAACAGATCTTGGTCTTCGTAACAATTTGACCAGCAGGCAAGGGTACATTTCGAAATGCACAATTAAATGTTTAATTGAATGTGTGTATCATCATTTTGACACAATTTGCAAAATATTTGCAATTCCATAACGTAAAGCTTTGCAGATCATCATTTTTCATCATCATCTTCGGAAATCCTTGAAATGGCCATAACATTCATAATTAAGTGTGCAGCGTGCATTCCGATTCAGTCTGGCAGTCGGACGTAGAATTAACCTTCTTACATCAAGCTCAATTAGCAGAAGTAGCATTGCCTTGCTGTTTGGTAGATCGACATTCATTCGAATTCGACAGCGTGGTAAGAAAATGAAAACACGGCAACACGCGCACACGGCTCGTCGTTCGTGAAATTGTGAGAATCATTATTGACACATATTACATGACCTATAATAATGAACACCCCAAGACAGCTGCTTGCACTTGAGTTGGATATTGCATACACATCCTGCAAGCTGTAAGTGCAAAAGAGCAAGCGCATTGTTGAAAATCATCGGCGAATTGAGACAACAATGAATCTGCTTGCTGCAATATAAAAACAAGGCAAAGGCAAACGAGTTGCATCTCATTAACTAAATACAATTTTATGCTCGCGCAAGGTCAACTCTCGTCACCCTCAATTTTACGGTTGGGTCCATAAGGAAAATATAGACAGCGTAAATTTATTGGCCTAATTTATTGTGAGTGCAATGTTAACAATGTAAACCTTGTCAGTGGCATTATATTTATTTTGCGTTAATTAAAACGCATAAAAAGAACCGTAACAGCTCAAGAGCACCTCAAAAACAAAAGGAGAGTGATAGCCCAAGAGATCTTATCCACACGGAACCCTGTAGAATTCGAAGCAATTAGCGACTGCAGTGCACAAAATGACAAAACCCACTATGTGCAAATCTACTAAGGGTATTTATTCAATCAAATAAAGTAGAAGACCTGTAAATAATATCATTACTCCAATAGCATTTCATTAACAAGGGATATTAGTAGTGATAAAATTCTATTTGTTGATAAACGATGAAGATTTTTTGTAGTTTATTTAACGTTTTTGCTGTCAAAGTAGTAAGAGTGACTCTTTTGTACCAAACTAGCTTATATTAGACACTTTCAACTAAATGCAAAATGTTCAACTGTTTAACTCTGATAAACTTAGCTGATATTGCTTACACTTTTAAAGATAGTTTTTGCATCTTCTTTCAGTAACGTCGCCTATTTGCAGTTCTAGTGCAATGTAAAGAGTTACTCAAATTCTAAACTCCTTAAAAATCGTAGTCATTAAGTCAGGGTTGAGTTCGAGTTTAGTTTTAAAAAACTTGACTTGATGCAGACGTAGAATAGTAGAATTTGTGCTGAAGTTTTCCTACTTTGTGTCTCATGTAACTCAACAATTTGTGATTTGTGTAGCATGCAATTTCCCCACAATTGACTTTAGCTCAAAGCAGTACGCATGTCTGACAATTCACAACTCTCATTTTCTGACAAAATTCCTCACTTGACCTTGGTTCTGCTTCCGGTCTCTCTCGCCTGTCTGTCTGTCCTCATGGTCATCGTCATTACATCAACTTTTGTCCAAAATTAGTTAGCCGACCGAAACACATTACATGTAGCTATTTACATACAGAATATAATACAAAATTAATTAACGCACTAAATCTTATAAAATAATGGCTTAACGAAGCTGAAGTATTCTGAAATGTGATTAACTGTAGTCTGTACGCACCCATCATAGTGACGCCAAAATTCCAAAGTGGTTTGTGTTTCGGCTGTTTCGGATGACGTGCCTCGAATTAATGCTGTGTTGATAGTAGTCTTCACGAGTTCTCGAGGATGACGTTGGTCGACGAGTCGACGTATTGGTGACTGAAGATTTCTTGAGCTTTCTCCCCCGATGATCGTTGGCGGTGATCTTGATGGTTCTAGAAAACAAACCTGAAAGAAAGATAGTTTGGCAAGGAAGGGGACCATCTAAGTGCCTGCATTCATAAAAGTCATATAAACACGAAAAGAGGAGGATGAAAGGAGTTGATTTAACACCTCACACATGAAGTGTAAGGTATCAAATCAGGTGCTACTACTCTAAACCTAAAATAAAGAGGAGTTGTCTTAATTAGGAAGGACTGGGACAAATTACGACATGTACAAAAGATAGGTTATTAGAAAAGTAAGGGCAGATTAAAGTAATAAACTAGGGTTAACTGTTGTTTGTTTGATCTTCTCATGAAACCCCACGAGGGATTGGAATCGCAAGTGGTCACTTGAGTAATTATTTAACGATATCGCTGATCACGTTGTTGGTCACGTTGAGCCATTTCGCTAATCCTTCTGTCTCTTTCAAGCATTCTTTGGCGACGAAGTTCCTCCTTTTCAGCAATCTATAAGTAGGAACAACTTCGTTGTTCATTTCCTTTGGTATATGGCAATATTCGCAATATGAAAACACTGAACTAACCTGCTGAGGAGTAAGCGGAAGCCAATAAATGCACGGAGTGGCCGCTGTCTTACGAAATAATTCATCTAAAGCTTTCCCAGTCTTAACAGGTTCCTTCCTATCTCTTTCACTAGCATGATCTGTTTACAAAATCATAACATTTAGATTTTAGACTGATTACTTGTATCATGTGTCCGGCTTCCAAATGAAGTTTACTATTGGCACCGTACCTCTACGAGAGCTTTTTTCGTCATGTGGTGACCTCGACGACCTACGCGCTCGTTTCTTATCTAAATCTTTGTCCTTACTCAAGGAACGAGAGCGCCGTCTCACTCGTCCATCCTTTCCAACGTCCCAGGCACGAACCGATGCTGAGGATTCCTAAGATATCATATGAAACAATTACCTTAGTCCAAACTTCGTTAGCAAGATTGCCTTACTTTAGTTGTTTCTTCAATTTTAGGCTTTTCGTCGCTTAGTTCCTTATTCCGCAGTTCGTCCAATTCTTCAGTCGTTGAGAAATCCACACGAAGATATTTTGTATTTGAAGCAGGCCAGGTGACGCCGTGTAAAGCAGCTCTTGTCTCCAGTGCGTGAGCCTCTTCCTCATACTAGAAGATAGGGGTATTTCAGAATATATTCCAATGTCACCAATTTCATTGTTTTAAGAAACGGAAAGAGCTTACCTTTACCACACACTTCGACTTGATTCTGTCTACCCAAAGATCGACAACATTTCCTGTACGCTGCAGCAACTCCCTTAACTGTGTCAATGTGAACGGCCTTACCAAATTAGTTATTTTGATCACTTCTGAAGGGGGATTTCTTGAAGGTGTCAATTCTTTTTCTTCGTCTTCAATCTACAAAACACACATTCATGACACTTATTCGCTCTCAGGAAACTGTTGCACGAACCCGAAATGATTCGTTAACTTACGATTTCACTAATCATACGCTTGCGTGATTTCGCTGGTTCGGCCTTTTCTTCAACACCATGTCTGTCTCCATTTTCGGCGAACTCATTTGAGATGGTTCGCGTGATGTGAATATCATCAAACTGACGCCCAAAGTTCCCATCGTCAAATGAAGCATCATGGACGTCCAGTTTGAGATCCTCGTCGTTTATGAATTCCAAGTCATGATAATAAGTCTGTACAAAATAGCAGAGGGCATTTAGCCAAATATTAAACAGTTACAACTAATAATTATAGACATTCAACTCACTTCTTTTAAGTGTTCCCATGTGGGATTACAGGTTGCAAATTCTTGGCCTTCCTTTACCTCCCTCTTTGCCCAACTCTTCTCCTCGTCATAATTCTCTGGGCGAGGTGCTTTATTTTGCACGTTTATTTTCCGCGGAATCCAAGGCTCTCTCTCCACCTCCACTGGAGTTTCAGTTTCTTCCTTCTTGTCTTTGTCATCATCACCAAAATCTAGTACTTCATCGCTAGCTAATTCTTCCGTACTCATCTGTGATACTGATCGCTTTGCTGGAGGAGGTTTAGGCTGTGCAGGAGCTAAAGGCTTTGGTTCCTCTTTAATGTCAAATACAATTTCTCGACCACCACGCCGTGGTCTAGACACAGACGGTGTGGGCTTGACCGGGGCTGTATCCTCCGAAGATGACAGCTTTCGAGGTGGTTCAATAGGAACTGGCTTCGCAGTACTGTCTTCCTCTTGAAGCTTAGTAGGCGGAGGCCGCGGAGGAGACAACTCTTTTTTGAATCGCTCCGCTCTTGTCCTCAACGGAATCCTTTTACTTTCAGGAGGGGTTTCGTCGGGCTCAGTTTTGGCTTCCTCCACTAAGCAAAGTAATGAGCATTGGAAACGGCAATACAGATTACAGCTACCAGTGAATGCTTCTGTTTGGATCTTACCTTGTTCTTCCTGCGGAAGCTTACGTTCTTCTTTCTTAAGATCGAAAACGATTTCTCTACCACCTCTCTTTCTGCGAATCTCTTGCCGTTTTTCTTCTGCAGTTTTTTCCTCAGATTTCTCTTCTGGAATACTTTTTTCGGGTATGTTGTTTTCCCGTACTTTATCATCATGAGACATTTTATTAGCGTTGTTCAGAAGAGCCGCACTTCGAGTTTGTTGAGAGCCCCTCCTAGTTCTTACGCGACCTTCGTCTTCACCAGCAGGTTTTTCTTCTAAATTAGTAAATAAATTGAATAAATATGAGCCGATTTCAATGCTAGTGAGGCACGCAACACAATAGTGAAGTACCTGCGTGGATTGCTTCAGTTGTGTTAGCATTAACTTCTCGGCTACTTCTTCGCCGAGGAGATGGTTCTTTTATCACCGTTTTTGCTTGCTCTACTTCCGGTTCTGATGATTTGGGAGGTTCATCCGCATGTACAACTTTTTGAGGAGACTTCTCTCTTTCAATTTTCTTAGGAGACTTGTCTTGTTTCACAGGCTCCACTTCTACTGCAGGTGGTTCAGGTTCCTTGTTACGGGAACTCTTTCTAGGAGACCTCTCTTGTGGTATCGGTTCTGGTTCCGGCTCTGGAATTGTCTTAACTGGCGACACTATTTTCTCCTGCTGCGTTACTGGAATGATCTTAACTGGTGACACCACTTTCTCCTGCTGCGGTACTGGTTTCTCAACCGGAATCTCTGAAGGCTTGGCAGGGGATTTATATTCTGGAGGAGGTTCTTCACGTGGCTTGACTTCCACAGACTTAGTGGGTGACTGTGCTCTAAGCGGAGGTTCGCTGACAAGCACCATTGTTGGAGGAGGCGCCTGCTCTATGGTCCTCTTCGAAGGAGATTGGGACGGACTCTTCAGAGGGGATCCTCCTCCAGACTTTGTTGGACTGCTTCCTCCTTCGTCGGCACTTGCCTCCGATTCACGTTTTTTCTCTTCTGTAAAATACGCATGGTCAAAATTAACCCGTGCCAATCAACGGAAATATTAACAATCATCAACTAGTTTATTAATAATGTAACAAACCTAGGTATACTTTCTGGACTCGCTTTTGCTCATGAAATAATTCAGCTTGAGATGCAAAGTAGTCACGTAGAAAAGGATTTTGATCTGCTAGTTTTTGCTGGATCTAAAAAAGTTATTAATGTCAAAGAACTGCCAATATGATTATTGTGTGAACTTAATAAATTGCTTACCGAAATGTTAGGCAATTGTTCATCGTCCGCGGGTACAGCTTGACGTTGTTTTTCAGTAGTTAAAAACTGCAAGCATACCGGCAAGAGCAAATTAATTTAAACTCTTAGTAAGTATTGGTGCCATTGAATGAAGTTTTGCATTTACTTACCGCTTTTAACCTTTCGTATAAGTCCTTCTTGGATCCCGACTTGGAAAGTCCTCTTTTCTCCAATTCTTCTTTCAGATCAACCACCCGAAGTGAGCTCAATGGCTTCCCACTGACGACAAATTCGTTCGATGACATGATGTAATTATTTCGCTGTGCAATGATTCACTAATACAAATCTTCTTATCGGCGCGGCGCCCGCTTGACTTATCCACTTGACGTTGGTAACATCCTATCACGTACGGATTGCGTACTTTGCAAGGAGTCAAGTTGCAAGTTGTTCAGTTGCAAATCAAATCTGAATCTGGACTTCACCGATAACGAAATATTTTATGTAATTGCCAGTAAACGGAATTTGCAAATTCAGCCTCAATACGATTACTACGGCTCATGCAAACAAACAACAGGATTTGAACGTAGCCAGCCAAACTAACAATACCGGAGATTTTCCTTGCTGAGCTGAGCCACGCCGCCTTTAAAAGCGAAACACAAAAGCAAATCGGGGCATCATGACTCAAGTTGCAACCGGTGCCGGACTTAATTAATACATTGCAGTTAAAGTTCTGCAACTGCAGCGTCATTTGGCAATTTGGGTGTATGCATTCACGGCAAGTTAACAAAGATGTCGATCAAACTCAAAGAGCCTTCGACTCGAATGGGTCAACGAGAATACAATACAGCGCTTTACGTCTTATTTTTGATGGTACGCGCAATGGCACATTTGTCAGCAAAAGCAAAATGAAGATTCCGAATTCGCAATTCTCACCCTGCTGCTGAAAGTGATTCTCAACATTCTCAAGAAATTGTGTTGACTTTCCGACCTGTTTCTTGATAAACACTTTCTACTTGCAAATATAAAATGTCATGTCCTCTTACCACTTCTCGCAGTCACAAATCAAAAAGCCATCATTTCAATCAAGTGCACTTAAGTGGCAGGAGCCATCTGTACTGAAGGTACTTGGAAAGGTCAATTTATTCGACAAACATGACGCCCCATCATTCATTCATGCATTTAATGAGACTCGCTTTTTGTTTTCGAGGAACGCCATGGGCATGACATGACCTTGGCATTTGAACCATATTTTTACGAGCGTAATTTGATGTGGCTGTTTTACACACTGCTGGAACCTAGATCAGTACGATGTATGAGAGGCTTGTCTTGCAGAGAAACCGCAGTTTGATCCCTCATTCCCTTCTGTAAGCTGCATTCAAGACTGCAAAAACGAGCAAGATGAAATGAGCGTCATAAAAGATTTGGTGCATTGCGGAAACTCGAGACCGCCCGGGACGAGAACAGTAACACAAACATTACGATACGGGATAGAAACAGATGAATACGAAATTCGAAGGAAAAGGAACCCCTTGGAGAAAACACATCGCACAGATGCAAGTTAACGCGCTCAAGCTCCTACGAACTGTGAGGTATGGGCACGGGATACGGCATGGCATACAGATGATTTTGCGAAAATACAGGTAGTGAGCAGTACCTCATTCGTTCTAGATAGCGTACTTGTCTCGTATTGTGCTCAATTCTCACAACGTGCAAAGAAGTTCTCGTGAGTTACGTGCTTTGTGGTCAACTCAAGTCAGTTGTTGGTTAGCTGTTGGCTCGCACGTAGTCAAGATAATCAACAGACAACACCAATAAAATTATTAAGATAATGTAGGTCGATCAAGCATCCACATGTAAAATTCACAGTAATAATATTTGGTGCCTGAAGTTAATCAGTTCGTTAATCCGTAGTTAGTGTGTTACCGCAGCTCGCTTGCCAATCAGTTAATTCTGCGCTCTGTGATCCTTTGCGAAGTGCGACAACAAAAAGGTTGATTTGCTCCGGACTTCTACTTGCCACGGCCACGTTAAGTCCGAATTCCTAATTGCTGCTGAGTTATATAATCAAAGACTGACTTGGTTGATATTTGACTAGCTTCAAGAGCCTATTTTATTCTTGCATTGTGATACGCAACATTTGATTGTGCAACGGCGAAAGTTTTGTCCTATTCTAATTGCTCATTGCTTAGCTTGAAGAAATAACTTATTGTCCAGGATCTTCAGATAAACTTCCTTGCCGGTTTATCCATTAAAACCGAGTGTCCAAATCTTGCATCGAATTACTGCACTACTCAACTGGTTAGTCCATAATTGGTCAGTCCGATTTCGCGATTGGTGTTGACAGTGCACTCCTCGCAAAAAAAGGTACGTACGAATTTGGATGATCAAGTGATAAGCTTAGGCTTGATGTAATAAAGTAAGACACTTGTGCGTTTTCTTACAGGAAAGCCCAGCTATGATCCTAACGCAACAATAGCATTAGTAGTATTGGCCTTCAGAAGATAATCAAATCATATCGTTCGTGCTTTTCTGCACTCTGCGATGCAAGAAGTGAAGTGATCAAATCAATTGTCAATCCACCAAGTGAACCTCTAATCTAATCTGCAGCCAGAATGAGTAGCGTGAAAACGCATTCACAAGTGTCACATCAGGAGACTGAGTCAGTCAGCGTAAGTGGAATTTCAAATTAACACCTGTTCACCTGTTCTATTCATAGCTCAATGATCAGACCAGAATCCAAAACAGTCATAATTCGCAGTGAATCATTGGAAAAATTTATTGTTTTTTATGCCATACATCGCAGTCAGTCGTGGTACAGTGTGTTGAAATGCAAATTTTCGTCATTAAGTATGAGTGACTGAGAGTGACAGTTGACGTAACAGTAGTAAATATCTTAATTTACGATTCTGTGATGAGGATAGGGACAAGTGGATTTCACTTATCAGTCAGCACCTTGCTACCGAATCACGCCACCGCCACACACATGGCCAGTGTTTTCAACTCGTTTGTTCAGTCGTATCGTGTCACAAGACGTGCAGGCCTTGTCATCGTTATTCGATTTTGTTTCTAAATTCCAATGGCACCATTATTGACGGCTCATTAAAGGCGAGCATGTAGGCTCAGGCTTATTAAAACAATAGCTGAAAATAAAACTGCCCGAGCCGAGTGTTCTTAAAGTAGTGGTTCATTTTCTTGTTTGTGGAATGAAATATCTAGAACATTTTATTTATGGCCCATTGAAATCGATTTATTAGTTCCTTCACGGCCACCAAAGAAAAGACGGTTTAGCTTTGTGCTTGGAACATAAACTGCCTTTGCTTTTTTACATTCATGCATTTTGCATGTCAGCCAGGCACTTGCTAGTTACTCAAATTCTACTTAAGTTATTGAAATCTGCACTTAAGTATTCAGTCGCGCTGAGAATTCGTGTTGAGAATTTTGAGTAAATACTAAACATGGTCAGGAATTTATTGCTGCGAAAAGTATGTTCACTTCAACTTCTCAAGTCCAGCTTTCTCATTAGAATTCGACTACATTTAACTGGTGGTTTTGCAGGATGGAAGCGAGAGTTCGGAGAACAGCAGTAGCGTCCATACTGCTGTCACCAGTGGAAGTGGAGCCAGCTCCACGATTCCCACTTCAACTACCTCAAACAGTTTGACACTCACGCCGAACGTCAAACTCATTGATGCTACTGCCGGAAGTGCCGGCATCATTTTGCCACCTCAGCCTCCTCCGCGAGGTAAATTGAAGAAACGAGGTCGAGGAAAAGGAAGAGCGGACTGGGAAGTGCTGGAAGGACTGAAAGAAGGGCAAACGTTTGACTTCATTCCGAAAAAGTTTGAGGGTTTCGTGCTGAAGAAGAGGAAATGGCCGCTGAAAGGGTATCACAAGGTAAGCCAAACAGGAATCACGTTGAACGTCGGTAATGGCATAAAATTAATCATCAAGGTCAAAGTGTTAATCACGCGTTTGCTTTGGTTGTGTATTGTTAAGTAAATAATTACACCAGCATTTTTGTTCATTGTGTTCCGACAGCGCTATTTCATGTTGGACAAAGGTGTGATTGTGTATGGGAAAAGCGGCTGGGACATTGCACGAGGTAAAATTCATGGAAGTCTGGATGCGGGTCTCTCTGTCATTTCTACACAACCTCGAGATGGCCGCATTGACATCGACGCTGATGATTGTATCTACCATCTGAAGGTGACTTCATTATTGCAAACAGCATATTTCACGCCACATGGACGTGCATATGGAAGTTAATATTCTTTGCGCGTGTTGGGTACCCTAATTAACTCGGTAAATTGCTTCAAGGACACTTTTGCAGAGCACACCAAACAGACCGACCGACTTCCTTTCAATTGAAAAATAAAAATGAGTTCCTTTGCTTTATATTCCGACAGTGATGATGTAATTCATGCGATGCAACATGCAGCGGCAGAGGAACCAACAGCCAAGTGCAGAATATTAACTTTCACGAGCATAAAATTCTCATTATCTTCATTTACTCTTTCCATGTCCTCAATAATTTAAAGAATGAAGCTATAATTATAACTTCTAACTATGCTTTCTGCTGTGCTCTTTAGATAAAGCCGAAAGAAGTGTACATGGAATGGTTGGAGCAATTGAAGCAACACCGCCTTTATCGCCAACACATTTTGTCCTACAAAGATCTTGCGACGCCAAACACAGAAGATGTCCCAGATCTCGCGTCGCCTTTGAGCCCTTTGAGTCCTGCCCTCAGCGCTTCACTTCAACAACTCGGCCTAATCGATACGAAAACCGATAAGGCTAAAGCTATTGACAAGGAGATTTGCCTCGTGGAAAAGGATTTGCTGAACTTGCAAGGAATCCTGGACACAATGATTCCACCAAAGAAAGACGAGGACAACAAGTTCAGGGACTTTGTCGTGCTGGCGAAGGATGGTAAGACTTGCTGGCGTATGACTGTTTTTATGTATAATCGAGTTTGCGGAGCAAGCACGTGAAAAGACGGTGCTAGAACTTCAAGTCTTGTTTATCACGTTTTATGGCTTGCATTTTCCGACTTCAATAATTTGCAATTAAGCCGACTTGTCAGGTAGCTCGCACAAACTCACAGAAATGCCAAACGTCAAGCGACAGGGAAGGGAAGTTAGTTAGCTTCGCATAGCCAAAAAGACAAACCAAACTCCAAATCCCACATTTTATGCGTTTCGTGATATATTACAAGTTATATAATTGTGGGGAAAACAACATAATTGCGTGACCAACTTGGCTCGGTTATCAGCTCACGCAACATGCTGCACAGCAAACGGCTTAGACAAGTTGCGAAATGTACCATGTCGTCTCGAAAACATAAGGTTGCACTGCATTATTAAGTGATATCAACACTTGGGGTTGAGTTTAGTACGAAAACGAGTTCATCGGAAGCAGGAATGACAAAGGCTTGAGTTATTGCCGAAATGTCAACCTCGCCTCGACAGCCTTGGATGTCCTGCTTATGCTGGCAGTTGTGCTTGTGCGTATTCTTTGTCTCAGCCGGCTACGACCTGAACCCATAATCGAGTTAACGTGCATTACACCCAATAAATATTTTGAGCTCCCTTTGGAAGCGATAGCCATATAGTAGTCGCAGTCGTGATATTGCTCCTTCCTCGTTCATGCTCATCGTTCCAGCTCCAGACTACGCAAGTAGTAATTTTAATTATTGATCGCTCGAATGAATATAGCATGCACTTTATATTTATGTTGACTCGCGCAAGTCATGCCAAAATCTTGGCCGAGCACCTTTCTGTTCGACCGAAGGAAAATTCTGCTGTGGGTGGAAAATTGAAAGTTTACAAAAGATTGAAAATCAATATTTTCCAGCCCACATAATGAAATGATTTCGTCAACTTGTATTGTATTATGACTTCAAAGGGTTCTTTGGGTTCTAAGAATAGCAGCAGGTCAAACCTATTATGAAAGGCAAACAATGGCGAAATGAGTGAAGACCGAAAGCATTAATTAAACTTTCAACGAGGAGACGCTAAATTCGGTTCTGCGTAGTATCTAATCTGGAGCATCAATTCAGCCCATAATCTTTTGTTATTTTTAGTGGTTGTGAGCCTCCGTGGCGTCGTCCGCTCGGTGTCGAACAGTGCGAACGCAAAGGAGGTCGAGAGTGGTGCTGCAACACTTCGTCTGGCGCTTAATACAGGCAAGTTTATTAAGTAGTGCTATGAATTGCTGTGCTATAGAATTAGCGAGATTTTTAACATCATTTTGTTTTACAGTCTTACAGCAAAACGCTGAATTGAAGTCAAGACTATCAAGAATTCATCGTGAGGCGACGATTGAACAAAGTTACAGTGCTATGACTTTGGGCATCGCTCCACACACAAGTGATACGGTAAGCATCCAAAAGTCTGAGCTTATAAAGTAAATCTGTATTTCACCTCTTATTTTAATAATTGCAGATAAAATCGTATGGAAGTAACTCCGAGTATTATGACGCGATGGACAACAACGTAGAAGATCGCACGGATTCCGATGAAGAGAGCTTCACGTCAGAGGACGAGAATGGGGACGGTGAAGTCGATTCGATTCACAGCAGTGAAATTTCTGAGAATCCTTCAAAATACGGTAAGTCCGCCTTCCTGTCACTACTAGCCAGATTTCTGTTAGTAAAATTAGTAATTAGGAGTAGCACATCGTAGTAGTTTGAATCCAGTGTGAAAATTAAAGAATAATGAATGTTGGTGTTTGCCCTTTTGTTGTGAATAGCTGCCCTGGATTCTTGCTTTTCTTACGACTTTTATATTTAGTTTTTGATGTACTCCTTTTTTATTACGACCACGACCTAATCCGAATTATTGTAGTTTGTGTTTACATTCAGTTAACCGTGTATTAGTTTGTTTTTGCTTGACCCGTTTCATTTTTGTTTGTTTTGTTTTCGCTTGACCCGACATTTTGTTTGATTTGGAACCCGACAAGTAGGCAAAGCTTCACCACCCAGTTTGGACAAAATACTTCAAACCTCACCTCCTCCTTCACAAATTGCCCTGTCTAATGGAACACTGTCGCACTCTTCTGGATCTTCTGATTGCGTTCCAGAAACATCAGTACTCAGCTATGGACGTCGTACAGCGCTTCCTTGTGCAGCACCGAGTGGCAGTGAAGCCCCTTCTTTGTGGGGTATTCTGAGAAAAAATATCGGAAAAGATCTGTCCCGAATTTCTATGCCGGTGACGCTTAACGAACCGTTGGGAGTCTTGCAAAGAATGTGTGAACAGCTGGAATACAGTGAATTGTTGGATGCTGCAAGCAAAGAGCCTGACCCAGTGGAAAGACTAGCGCTTCTGGCGGCATTCGCTGTGTCTGGGTACGGGTCATCTTTCTGGAGAACGCATAAACCATTTAACCCGCTACTCGGTGAAACGTTCGAATGTATTCGAGAAGATAAGAACTTCCGATACATTGCGGAACAGGTCTGTATTCACTTTCCTCTTTCACGGTTGAACTTCCTGACAATATATTTACTGGTTTGCTGCATGTTCTTCAGGTGTGCCATCATCCGCCAATAAGTGCATGCCAAGCGGAAGGTGTTGGATGGCAGTTCTGGGAGGAAACTCAACCAAGAACAAAATTTTGGGGCAAATCTATGGAGATCCAAGCGCTTGGATTGGCTCACGTAGTGTTTCAAAAATTTAATGAGCACTTTTCATTCAATAAGGCAACCACTTGCGTCCATAACTTGTTTTCACCGGCTAGCCGATGGGTTGACTTATACGGCGATGTTACAATTCAGGGTGGAGAATACAGAGCAAATCTCAATTTCATCAAGGTACATTCTGAAGAGATTCCAATCTGATAGAGTTGTTATTAATAAAGCTCATTTTTGATTTTATACAGGCGTCCTATTGGTCAACAAGAAAGAACGAAGTCGTCGGGACTATCACAAATTCTGTGGGCACCACAGTGAGAAATTTATTCGGGCACTGGAATGAGTCATTTTTTGTGGGCCAACCTCCATCCGCCAGATGTATCTGGAGAATGGGTAAGTGACATGCGTGCTTTCACAACATGGCAGGTTACTCACTTACCGAAATGTCAATGATTATAGGAGCGATGCCCGTGAACCACAATAAATTCTATGGATTTACCAGGTTCGCCATTGAGTTGAATGAGCTGGCGGATTCCGTAAAAGACAAGCTTCCGCGAACTGATACAAGGTTTGTATTACAGTTTACTTCGTTGTGGGGGACACGTGTAACACAAGTCAATTTTATACCAGATTTCGTCCCGACCAACGGCTGTTGGAGGAAGGCCATATTGATTTGGCGGAGCAAATGAAGTTGACAGTTGAACAAAAGCAGAGAGATCGGCGCAAATTGCTGGAAGAGCAAAACAAGACACACAAGCCACTTTGGTTCAAGTAAGGAGAATTGGAATCTATGGATTGAAAATGCTATGCTTCACTTGCTAAGTGGTTATCTTTACTTGTAGGAAAGCGGAAAATGCCAACAAGAACGAGGAGGTGGAACATTGGGAGTACAAGGGAAATTATTGGGAAAATCGCAAGACAGGATTTAAAGACACAATTATGCAACCACTTTGGTAACACTCACACAAACGCAAACTACAATTTGCTAAACTGAAAAGTATTCTAATTCTAATTCCTTCCATCCATTAATGCTACTATAACTTTAATATTCAACCGATACCAATATTATTCCTAACTAAGCTACGACTACGAAGTACAAGCGCAAATAAGATTCACTACTCAAAATTATAGTTCAAGGTTTCTAATTTATCATGAACGAAGAATGATGAAAAAGTTTACTTCTGTGATGCTTTTGGCAAAGTGTGCCTCATTCGTACAATTTTCGCATTAATCGGCTGGTCCTTAGGCGCCTGATGAGAAACGATAGTTCAGTCCTTTACTTTTAGAATTAATGTTTAGCATACGAGAAAATGCTGTGCTGTGTTGTGCTGATTGCTTCTGAATAAATATATTATTATTACGAGCGCGTACTAAACTTACAATCCACAGACTGAGCTGTCACAAAACAAATATTTGAATAAATTCTATTACGTCTGATGTCATGCAATGAAATGATGAAATACGATCTGTTTTTCGTGTTATGGCTTCCGCAATGCTCATTTGCTCCACATTAATTCTGGATCATCATCTCCATACGTTTCTAACAGTGCTCTGATCGATAGGTACCAATCATGAATCATAGCGTGCATAAATGCAGTCAGCTCCATTACAATGTGCCGTGCCGTGCGGTGCACGTTTCCTCAACGCAGCTCATCGCAACGAAGATAGCTTATCTGTCCTGCCTGCACAAATCTGTCGTGTATCCAGCTCGCCATAGCCATTGGTCATCATCGTCATCGCACGGATGACTTCACGCTCAACTGTCATAATGCGAACAAAAGCAACTGACCGGTAACATTGTCCATTTAGTAAAAAGCTAAAGCTTTGCGTGCGCCGTCCGCTGCTTTCCGTTTCCGTTTAGGCGAAAAAGTGTCAATTCATCCGTTTCAGTTGCAGAATGAGTTGTCCGAGAGTGGAAGAGACGACTGATGCCAAATTGACCGGTCTAGGATGGTATATTTCATTTCTTTGCTTCCTTGGTCAAAAGTCGAAGACTTCGTCGTCATAATATTCTGGCCTCGCCGCAGGTTTTCTGGCAAATCCGAAGAGAGCAACGATAGCGATGGAATCCCGATGCCTGTCGAGAGAGACGCGACAGAGTACAACATGAACCATCCGCATCGTGGCAAGGCAGTCATCTTCAACAATAAGAACTTTGAGAAAGCCAAGCTTCCTGCGCGGAACGGCACTGATGTGGATCGTGACGAATTGGAGCAAACGCTCACGAACCTCGGATTTGAAGTGCTAATCTTTAATGACGCTAGCGTCTCCAAAATTCAAAACGTAATCCAATCTCGTAAGTTGCTGGATGTCTGTAGGCAAGTTAGCGTATTGAATATTTAGAATTTGCATCGTTTGAATTTTAGTTGCAGAGGAAGATCACTCGGACAGAGATTGCCTCCTCGTCGCAGTATTTTCGCATGGTGAACCGAATTTGATTTTCGCGAATGATTACACGTACAAGCCAGACATTTTGTGGGATCCATTCACTGCCGATCGCTGCACCACTCTTGCTGGCAAGCCAAAAATATTCCTCATACAAGTAAGGCGGGAAGTACTCGATAGAGTAGTGTTCACGGTAGCTTTGAGACAAACAACTTCTTTCCAGGCATGTCAAGGGGATCAGTTGGATTCTGGATCCAAAATGGTGCACCGCATGAACAAAATTCAAATACGAGGAATGACTGCGACCGACAGCTTTCCAGTGGCAGACAAATCCTACCGGATTCCTAATCGTGCAGATTTTATAATGGTGTATAGCACCGTCCCAGGTACGATGAGCTCAATGAATGAGCTCAGTCAGCTCCAGACCAGTTTCCGAAAAGCCCAGAATTTTTTAAAGAATTCTTGATAGGATACTATTCATGGAGGAATTCCGCCAAAGGATCGTGGTTCATGCAGTCTTTTAATAAGATCTTCCGTCAGTATGGCCATTCCAAGGAATTGCTCGCGTTAACGACTCATGTAACAAGAGAGGTAAGCGAAAGAAACAATTTTCTGCAGAGAATTGTTCCAGACAAATTGTTCCGAGTAAATTGTTCTCGAGAATTATTCTGGACAATTGTTTCCAAGAATTGTTCCAGGCAAATTGTTCCCAGTAAACTGTTCCCGAGAATTGTTCCAAATCATTTCTTTCAAGCCCACTGCAACATATTTTGACGTTTCTTCAGGTTGCATTGAATTTCGAGTCCTTCCATGAATCTGTGCACATGGACCGAAAGAAGCAGGTGCCGTTCGTAACATCCACCCTCACTAGAGAAGTGTACTTCAAGTCAAAGAAGAATGGGATGTACGGGAGCATGGCACCAAATGGCAGAAAGGTGACAGCGCCTCTCACGCCTGATGAAGATGATCATGACGCCCAAGACGGATGCGGAAGTCCACCAACGGCGCAGGCGCAACTCCGACAACCAGAAAGCTCCCCGAATAAGTCGAGCCCGAGACATCGCCTCATTTAAACTAAGCATATTGTAAACTGCTCAAATAAGACCTTAATCATAATCAGTGATTTCATGTGTATAAACATATACGTGGGTGATCTCTTCATAGTGATCTTCGTTCAATATGCCAAAGCCATTTGGTTTATGCACAAAAAGAGGTCTCATACACGGTACATCGATCTGATTGCCCTCTTTGCAGCGCAGCCCACTCACACACGAGAAGCAGCACATATTCAAACCCTGTCACAAGAATTTCTTTACGGGCTTCAAGTAGAGAACCTGAATGTGCGGCTGGCTAAAAGGTTGGGCTGACGGCTGAGAGATCATAATTTTGTTAATTACTGCAAGTTCGGTTTCCTTTAAAATTAAGTAGTCAATTAAATTACCAGCCATGTTTCTTAACCGACTGGGTTCAAGATTTACTGCCAACCTAATTCGCCACAGCAGAACCTATGCCACAGGGAATGAAATGGCATTTACGTTTGCTGCACCTTATCAGGTAAGATACCGGAAACTTCTTAAACACTGTACCTCTTTAGGAGTTGTTCGTATCGTGAATCTGTGTCTTTAGTCTGAAGGAAGTAAGTTTAATTGCTGTGCCCAACTTTTCAGGTGTACTACAATCAGGCAAACATAAAACAAGTCGATGTTCCATCATTCTCTGGTGCATTTGGTATTCTACCTAATCATGTCCCAACACTAGCCGTTCTAAAACCTGGTGTGGTGACAGTCTACGAAGCTGACGGTACTGCCAAGAAATTCTTCGTGTCATCTGGGTCCGTTACTGTAAATGAGGATTCTTCAGGTACGAATGCTCTTAACCGTGGAATTGCTCTTCATTGAAACGGAAACATGAACATGCGGAAACCTTTAACTGTGCGTTGTTGTATGTCTTTTAGTGCAAGTACTAGCCGAGGAAGCTGTCCCAATTGAACTACTGGATCCTTCTGCAGCCCGAGAAGCATTATCGAAAGCCCAAGGTGAATTGGCGAGGGCCTCTCAAGAAAAGGATAAGGCCGAAGCACAAATCGCAGTTGAAGTAGCTGAAGCGTTAGTCGATGCAACCAAGTAGATTGCTAGAAAATTGTAGACACTTGAAGCAACCATGGTTAGGTAAAAAATGAGCGATTTAAATCATCCAATTCACTCCTATTACACCATCGCCTAATGTCTCTGTTTCTTCAGACTTCTATGTTCAACGATAAATAACCTGTACATTAAATAGTAGTAAGAAGAGCTATAATACTTGTTCCGGGAGAATAGAGTTTCAGTCAAAATAAAACTCTGACACCTAAAAGTATAAAACATCTGCGTGTAGAATGAATCGCCTGTCGCAGCGGACATGTGATTGAAGGTCACATCCGAAATCCGATCGCTACCGCATTGCAGTAATTTCATTCATGACTGTCCACGTCGTATGTCGTGTCGTGTCTGCCTCTGATTAATGATATGTTGGGATATTAATGTTTATGGGCTTATAATGTCGTATTTATTTGATCAATAAGAAAAGACCGATACAAAATTGGATGGCTACTGAGCATTGAGCTTGGTGCACCTCGTCCTTCCTTCCGCTGGTACAATTGTTCAGCTTTTATATTTGTTCCCGAAATTTCGCTTCCTATAAATGCCCGCATTCGACGCAAGCAGGCATTAGTCGATTACTCCCCGATCGGAAGTCTAAGTCATGTCGGAGTCAGACGCACAACCACAGCAAACTCCAGGCAATCCACCTTCGCCAGTGGGACTCCCCAGCCTCACGGGCTATGCCGGATACGACCCTAACAAAATTGTTGGCTCGTACCGTGAAGCCAAAGAATGCCCGTGCACCATAAAAACACCCACGAATTGGGACGAAGTGGAGAAGATTGTGCGTCGCTTCAAAATTGTGGACACAAACCCGTTTGGTCGAAGCCAGAACAAATCCTGGGCCGTGGAGCCACCAGACAAAAGCGTGATTGTGAGGCAATGTGAGCCGACCATCAGCAAAGATGAAATTGACGAAGATGAACATCTCCAATTCAAGTCCTGCATGCCGACAGTGTACGTCGCTGGAAGCTACGAAGAGCTAGGATTTTCGCAAGCCGGATCCGAAAAGTAAGAAGCTGTTTCCAGCAAGTATGAAGGATCTAATCGATTTATTGACATAATTTCGACGATTTCATGTGCACAGGTCCTGTGATCAACTCAAATGCATCAAGTGCAAGCAAAAAGTTGAATCATTTGATAACTACGCCTGGAAACCTGAATCGTTGGAGGTGGACTACACCAAATTTCTTGAAGAAAACATGCCAGATTTTGACAACGTAGCAGAGCTATTGCAAAAGACACGGGGTTCTCGAGCATATGCGTGCCATTGCAGCCATTTAACTGTGGATAAGTTGACTGTCTTAAGTTCACGGGCAGAGGTACAACATTGGGAATGTGGACAGCATCCAGTAATTGTAGTGATAAGAGAATAAACTCATTTGCAGCCGATTACAAGGAGATTCTTGTTCTTTTAATATGGTTTGGGACTGGTGAGATATGAGACTCGTGTGTTCAGGAGTGAGGTCTCTTGCTTGGAAAACATTCACGCGGAAAGTGAAATCTGTGACATCTGCATGTGCTGCATTTCGTTCGCTTCAATAAACTTTACTTGCTTTGCAATCCTTAATCAGTTCATATCAAGTGGGCAGAATTCTGCTATCTTAAAAGACACGAGACCTAATTCGCGTGGTGTTACAGATCTTACACTAATGTGGACAATATTCCATGCCATTTCAAGAAATCAAGCCTCAACTTCAAGATTGACACTATCAGCTCTGAAATTCACACAGCTAGGGCTAAGACTGACTGCTGTTGATAATCACCCATTCATTTCCACTACGGCCATGGCACATTCCAAGTGGACCTACGTCAAGTCGTTTGAGCTGGACGATACTCTTCTGCCTAATTGTTGGATCGTTGCGCGTTTAGACGGCCGAGGTAAAATTTGTTAATGGCATTCATAAAAAGAGTTCATAGCACGAATCACTTTTCCATGCAGGGTTTCATAAGTTGGCCAAAAAACACAAATGGAAGCGCCCGAACGATATCAGAGCCTTAAATCTCATGACCCACGCTGCGAAAATGGTCCTGAAGGACTTCAATCCAATCATGCTCGCCTACGGTCAAAGTGACGAGTACTCATTTGTGTTCAGAAGAGACGCGGAGGTATTTATGTTATGCGTACTAGGATCTAGCACTCACAATGTAATAGGTTTAATTTGTGCTAACTAATGTGTTGGTTTTGTAGTTGTTCGAAAGACGATCTTCCAAACTTATTACCACACTGGTCTCCAAGTTCTCATCAGCTTATGTGTTCCACTGGAATACATACTTTCCAGATGAAATGCTTCAGTATCCTCCATCCTTTGACGGCAGAATTGTGCTGTATCCGACGGATCAAAACCTCAGGGACTACTTATGCTGGAGACAAGCCGATTGCCACATTAATAATCTTTACAACACAACATTCTGGTCCCTAGTGCAAGAAGGAGGAATGACCAACAACGAGGTACGATAATTCTGTGCAATTCCACTTCAATTTCAATATCCAATAAATTGATTATCACGAAGCGTGTCCATTTCAGGCAGAGAAGAGACTTTCGGGCACTTTGTCAGCGGACAAGAATGAGATTCTGTTTTCGCAATTTGGAATCAATTACAACAACGAGCCGGAGCTATTCCGCAAAGGCACCGTGCTGGTCAAGCGTGACACCCCCATGCTAAAGATGTCGAGGAAGCAGTATAAAGAGGAACAGACAAAACGACGGCAGCAGCAGTCCGAGACGGAGAACGGGGCGAATTCACCTGAAATCGAGGAAGACTTCAGCTTCATAATCGAGCTCAACTGTGACATAATCAGGGATCAATTCTGGAATGAATATCCATACTTGTTATCGGAGGCGCCAGAGATTAAGGAAAGGGAGGAGAAAGTTTCACCGTCTCGTTCAAGCTAGCGTATAAATTCAATTTAGCCATTCTGAATATTTTCTTATAGATTTTAGATTTGAATAAACACGGTCACGGATATGTAAGTCATCATGTTGTAGATTTGACATTATGTTTCATTCACAAAACGAAGAAGACATCTGCAAACACGCATCGACATTCCTGATATGATCGAGACGACAACGCAACGACAGATACTCACACATTCAGTTGACAATTTGCCAAATATCAGCAACATGAGCAAATTTTGATGCTTTCTTTCTATTCTCTTCTGGTCTGGTCTACTTTGAGTGTAAAAATAGAATACGGGACGTGCACTTGTTGCACTCGTGCACTAGATCCTTTACCCTGTCTACTCTACTCTGAATAACTGCCAGTTAACAGTGCAAACCGGTCAAAATGGTTACCGAGAAACAATGTGTGGTTGGGTTCTTAACTGTTCTGGTCCTGCTAGCAATTATCTTTATTATCGTTAACGTAAACAATGAAGAAGCCGAAATCGACGGAGGGTCGGGCGAGGGAAGTGGTGAAGATACTCACGAGGAGGCCTCTCACGAAAAACTAGTTGGCAAATTGGCCACGACAATGCTGCCTTTGTGTCGACCGCGTGGACGAGGCGATGCTGCACCACCGCCAGATGATCACTCTGCTGCAGGAGCTGCCGATAGTCCAGGCGAGAGTGACGAATTGACTACTCCAGCCGGTCCGGAGTCAGGATCACAAGAAGGTAAGAAAGCGCAGCTCTAAACTAAGCAATTGCGATAAAGGCATTAAAAGTTGACAGAATAACGCTTTCTTTGCAGAACCAGCCGCCTGAATCTACTGCCAATCCACACTATCAACATTTTATACATTGAAGTCCATTTAGTTAGCCAAAAAATATCAGTCGCTTATCGTGTTGTGATGTCTTCTGGACTTTCCCGATTGCTCATCCAAGAGTCAAATCAGATTCAGTAGTTTTGCTCGGTAGATGAAGTCTTCACTGAAAATTCTCCAGTAACTGCCAACACATGGCGCTGTGGAGTCTTCCTCACGTTTACGACAGCCGGATGTCGGATTCGAGGATGAAACAGGACAGAACCTAGCTCAAGTTGTAATGTTCATGTAATTCACTGCTCATTCGTTTAGAGCGATGCTACAAATGTAACAGTAGTATGATGCCTTGTCGCATGTCATAATTATATTTTTAATCTCACCTGAGTGAGCCCGTTGTGCCATTGTAGGAGCGTATCACATTTGTGATTTGTGACAAAGTAAAAGTGTCTCGTAATTCATTCTTCTCATTTCTTGCGTAATCACAAAGCTCCAGCCGACATTCTCAGGTAGGAGGACCTCATTTTTGATATCCTCATATGAAGGATCACTTGAAGTTTCGTAGTTCGTGAAGTGACAACAATTGACGTTGACAGTGGCCGTGGCGTGGCAGTGACATCCCAAACCTACGAGCCTGAGAGACGACTGCCGAAGAAGCCAAGCCAGCTGACGGTGCTCGATGCTCGCTGCTCGTCAGTCACTTAAGAACCGAGCTCGACGCACTGCACTAACAACAATGAATGAATGTCATCATACACCTGTTCTCCGTTCAACCGAAAGTAAATATCACTGAAAAGACATGAGACAGACGCAGGCAGAACAGGCAGAGGCAGCGGATGGATGAGCGAAGCGTAAGCGTTCAGTGCCCATCGACGACGGGACGAGACGACAGACGGGAAACTTTGTATCATTCATATCCAAGCGCTGGAAAAAGCGGAAGAGCATGTCAAAGAATACATTTTACGTACATATAAGTTGCCGCTGCAGTTGCTGTTGCAGGGGAAGAAAAAATTCGGTCACTTGACTGAGTAAATAATACGAGAATGAATTACATTAAATTCCCATCCTGTGAATCCCGTCTCTGATCTTGGTTAATTTTGCCTGTCTTTACGGCGATTCGCAGCCACTGAATTCAATTTATGGAGTGTGAAATGCCCACGTACGCGTACAGTAATTTGACAATGACAAAATAAAAAACAGTGCCAGAGCCAGGATTTTAATTTAGCCCGTAGATCCAATTTCGACATAAATCTTTCACACTACGAGTCAGAGACAATTCACCTCCGTCGTGGCCGTGGTCGTGTTGTGTCTCTTGCCAGTGCAGTGCCACCATCGACTTGGAAGGAAATCTCATTTACTCATCTTCCCAACAAAGACTAATAAATAATGGAGTAAAGTAAAATAATAACAAGTAAAAAATGTAATAAATCTCTTTCTTCGTTTCTTCTTCTGTGCTGCTGCTGCTTTTGCTTCTGCTGTTGCAGTTGCTCTTTCTTTTTGCGTTGGGTCTCTTTTAATTTAAAAAATTGTGAACAATAAGGCAAAAGGTGAGCATCTGCAACTGCACAGTCCCAAGTCAGTCCCAGCAAGGGGAGAACAATGCAAGACACGTTCAGAAGACAAGGCAGACGGGCAAGCCATGCCATGAGACGCAAATTAGAAACTGGAACGTCCCCACATCGCGCAACCCAAATCCGAATCTTTAGCATCTGTAGTTCGTGAGGAAAAAAGTAATTAGGTGAGATATATGCAAGAATGCAAGATGAGTCAGGGTTAAGTTAAGTGGTGTACTAAACCTGGAAGCTCGAAGTAAAGCGCACACTTTATAATTTGCATATTTGTATCATATTTTTGTGCGGTGCGCGGGAATTAAAAGAAGTCAACTCGTTTACTCGTTACTCGTGTAATGGTAAAACCATCCTGGTATGGTATTAAATCATTTGCAGGAGCTTGGCTTGGCTTAATTGGGCCTCGTATCGCAAATCTCATAAATTATCGCCACCGTAGAAGATGCAGGACCGAAGACATTGAATCCAATTTCAGCACTCAGATTAAAATTTAATTTCAATTTCAACGTTTCAGCACGATTAGCCTTGCAATATTTTGGGATTTTATTGTCTTGTCTCTGTCTTAGGCATGAACGGAAACGAATTAGGCTAGACATGCATTAAGCAGATGATTTTGCAATGCGGCAGGCAAGAATGAAGGCAGGGAGATGAATGAAGGAAGGAAGTGAGAAAATGAGTTTAGCAGATCAAGGAACCAAAACACCAAAACAGCTAACAAGACTTACAAGATGCATTCGACCGTGTATGATAATCTTCTCGGCTTATGCTAAAACCAAGAATGATTACAAAAAATGTAAGCGCTGACGCCGAGTCGGACGCTGACGATCTGGCATGATTAGAATAGAAGTTTACCTGCTCATGATAATGATGAGGATGAGTTGATGTGATGTGGATTACGCGTGCAGCGTGCTGCGGCCTAAGCGGCATTAAGCGAGGAGGCCGTATGCAAGCATAATGTAATTTTAATAGGCTTTTTTCGCACGTGGTTGTGGATCGTGGATTTGAGCGTGCCGACACGCTTAATTTGAACATCATCTTCACCGTCACCGCCATCGCGACGGCAAAGGTAAAAGCAAGATTGTCTTGAGTCTGGCGCAGCGCTGGCTGCTGCTGCCTTGACTTGATTTAGATTAAAGTCTGAAGATGAAAAGCATTTAAGCGTGGGCACGGCACACGTCAACATCGAAGTCGACCTCCGCCGTGTCGACTGCAACTTGACATCAGGCTCATCTACCTTATAATTTGCAAGTCTAAATCATTTTTCTTGCATTGTCAATTTACTGTTCGCAGGTAAGGATGATCACGTAGCTTCATTGTGGACGAGTTAACTGATGTTTTGTTTGTAATATTGTGCGATTTATTAACAATTTGCAACGGTGAGATAATAGAAACACAAAGTCACGGCACACAAGATTTAGATTTTCTTTGATGAAGTTCCAGAAATTTGAGGCCTACCAGACTAAACTTGAACCCGACTCCTGGAATTGATGGTTTATAATTTCCCAATCTATTCCATTTGTATACGTCTAGTGTAATTATAATTGGAAACGAGTCCCAGACAAGCTCAAAATAGAACACATACGAACCTCCGTCTGGTCGCCCGAAGCGCTGAAACTCAATCCAGTATCTTTCTGCATCGCGAAAGCAGTTTGCGTATTGCGAGTTTCGAGAACTCTCCGTTGCCTTCTCCATCGCCAGAAGAGGACAATTTTCTCCTTGATCTGTAAATAATCTTTTAAATTAATGTGTATTTTAGCCAAGCACAGTCGGGTCGGGTATTTAAATCATGTCTCTCCCTCGGCTTTCCTCATCTGCATCTTTCTTCCTGTTAATTCCAAATCCAAATCCCTAAGAACTCTTGCCATACTGGCTGGCTGCTGCTGGTTGAATTGTGTACAAATTACTTTTTTAAACCCCTTACTTTACGAATTAGTCAGTAAACATGTCTTGAACACGAATTCTGCTTCTGCCTGTGATCTTGTGCACACAAGAGACGTTAGCACGGCGCTTTTGGGCACGGCACGGATCCGGACCGACTCGGCTGATCTTTATGGGTTTAAAGTTATTATTTTGTGTGTTTACATTCTTGTACTAAGGCGACTACGACTAAGCAGTATTCATTCATTACTGCCGTTCTGCCGTTCACGGGCTAGCCTGGCTTGCATCTGTGCCGGTCTTGGATTATCATAAGGAAATAATTAGTGTGTTGCTGGATTTAATGACTCGGCAGGGATTTGTCATCGATCTTTCTCCCTCCGCTCATGAATCTGTGTTACGCAAGTTACGTTATGTCCTGCCAGCGCTCGCATACTTTCACTGCACTGCTCGCAGTCCCCAATGCACCGTCGGTCGTCCTGCACGTTTTACAGTAAACTTTTATCATCATCGTTATATTAATGAAAACTGGATCCACAATCCACGTACCACGATCGGCATGCCATTATGTGGACCCAAACCCAAACTTCCTTTTCCTTTCCTTTCCTTTCCTTTCCGACAGAGTCCAACCTCGTTTCCTTAAACGTTTCTCATACCGCTGCCGCCGAGTGCTGCCCGGTTTGGTGGCTTTTAGGAAAATTACGCTTCCGCCCTCTGCTAAAAGGCTCTTTATTGTTTTTTCGTGCTGTCTGGGCTTGGTTCTTGTCTTTCTAATAGGCCCATTTAGCAATGTGCAATGTATTATGTATTACGCAACCTGGACGTGGACGCGACGTGAGTCAAAGAGAAAGCTAATAAGCAATGTACACAGTGAGGACAACGCGCAAAGCAAAGAAACTCTGCCGCAGAAAGGAGCGAAAGGAAAAGCAGAATCACGGCCGGCAGAGGGATGGACAATCTTTTGGCAATTAGTGGCACCGAAGGGAAGACGTGGTCAGCATAAAATTACATGCGTCAAGGACCGCATTGTGCTCCGGCTACGCAAAAATAGGCAATAAGACATCCACTTAAGACTTTTATTTAAGAGGGGCTCTCGTCTTCTTCCGCCACTTGCTTCTTTACCGCCGTGGATGGCGGACGTGGACTCATTTGGACATGAACGGACAGTGAAAATGGCATTGGCAATGGCAATGTTTACAGAGAGACAACACAAGAAGCAGGCAAGAAGGGAGAGAATAAAATATCAAAGGTAAAAGCAGAAGCAGAAGAACAGCACAGGCAACGGCCAGCAGTGCAATGAAAAGATTCCGCCGCGCTCGGCGCTCTTATCTCCTCGGCCACAAAAGAGAATTCATCATCACATTTAATTCTGCTCGCTTCTTTTTACGTACACAAATCACAACACAATTGCCTCATTTGGACGGCGCGGGGCAGCACAGCATTGGCTTTGGCGGAGAAAGTACGGGAATCTTAACAAACAACAATAAATTAAGAACGTAGACACAAGCAGAAGAGAGGGCAAGACAAGCGGAGGGTGAAAGATACGTAATGCATGTAAACGTACGAACTGGCCCAGGCACGGTCGAGGGAGAGATTTCCTGACAAGTCTGTCGAGCCTCGAAATAACTGAGTGCAGAGAAAGTCAAAGTCAAGCCGAGTGGCAAAGAAGATGACGAGACGGAAATCTCTAATTTACGTGTGCTGATGACGATTAGACTAAAATTGGTACTGCGCAGAGTCGCTGTAGAGGCAACGACTTGTGAAATTCATCTCACACTCACACCAACTGCCACTACCACGGACGGCTACGATGACGATGGGGCTGTGCAAGCAGAGAAAAGGTCACAATAACCCAGAATGACTAATGCGTGCTGGCGATGGAGTTGGCACAGATTGTGATGAAGACATCCAAGCCAGGCCTGCCAGTACGTGTTCGAGACGTGTGCGTGATTTATGAAGGGAGTCGAGTCGAGTCTGCTCCGCTGTGACACGGTCCAGTTGACATTCAATCATTTGGAGAAATACAACTCATCCATCATATTTTCACAAAACTGCTTGTCACTTAATGCCTGTTTACATCTCTTTTCATCTGCTCCTTTCTCGTTTACGACGCTGTGCTGCCTGCTGCCTGCGCCGCGCGATGCGCTGCCTTTGGCTGGGTTTCCTTAATGTAACAATTACGCCAGGATTGCGTTACGCCTCTGGAGCACAGTCACATTAACGGTTTTTAACAATCACAACAAACAGCCAAGCGACTAACAACAAGTCATCATCATCAACTTGCTCAACTCATGTCTTACTTTAAGTGGATGCGGATCTCGTCGCTGCTTTTCAGTCACAAAGGCTTCTACTTTGAAAAGAGCCAAAGTCAAACGTGTTTAGGTGCCTGTACTGGAATTCTCGACAAACGCGAACCTCGCTTGAGATTGTTATTGTTGTTCCATTTCACTCTTGGCTGACTTTGAAACGGCAACGGCTCATTTGATTTGAGGCTCGGGCCGGTCCACGTCAGGCAAAGAATGAAAAATCCCAAAAATTCATCCAGCAGTTTGGAGTTCACAAGAGATAATTTCACAATTTGTATGAATGCCTTTGGTTCTTCGATAATACATATTTCCAGTTTCCAAAGCCTCTGCCGTGGTCGGTCGTGCCATGGCGTGGTAGGAGACAGAGACAGAATGTATGTCAGGCTCCTCCAACACGCTGGAACAGCGAACATCGAGGAAAGTGTGGCTGTCAGCAGAAATAACATGTGAAATTGAATTCATTTAAAGCCAATCTAATCCACATCCGCAAAGTCTACTCGTACGCCCAGGCAGGCAGAGAGAAAGTTATTTTCTCTTTGATGTGCTTCATCGGTCGTGGCTCGTGGAATGTCAACTTGCGGGTTTAATTAATGCCTGGGGAAAACTACTTCAGTCACAGTCACTGACGACTGCACGCTCTTCATGTCACGTCAGGAATGTCAACACACGCCGCACCGCACCGAGCTGAGCACGGAACTGCCACTGCCACTGCGTTTGCATTGTACTGGCTCTGGAATTCGAGATAACAATCGACAGTCGACATCGACCGACAGTTGGACGACTCTTACTTCGCTACGGCGAGGAAAAGATTCATTACTTCTGCTCTTCTGCTGGCTACCAAATTACACAATCGCGATGACAAGACAAGGAAGACGAAGGACAGGACACGTGACATCTTTCATTATGTTTTACGTGCAGTACCACGTCGTGACATCGCGGCAGCGTTTAAGTCGTTGTCTTCTTGACTGTGAAGCGATCCATAATTCTAATCTTATAATAACAGTTAATCTTCCTGCTACCCATAGCCATTTCAATGCTCACTCGCTTACTGAGATTATCCGATTGTCCATTGTCGTTCGTTCGTGCTAGATTAGCCACCGAGATTAGGGCTTATCATCCCTGATCTCTGCCTTTGCCTTTGACTTTGTCTGCCTGCCCGACTGTCAGTGTCTGTGCCCTTGGTTGGCCTCTCCATTGTTGCTTCAATTTCCCATGAGCCACAATACTGCTGGATAATTTGTACGCACATTATGCCTATTGTTGCTGTTGTTGCAGGGATTAAGGGTTCACCGTTCACGTCAAGCACGATAGCCAGACCCAGGACAGGTAAGGCAAGAATTCCCTGTGTGTATAAACATTAGTATTAGCATTACATTGCTGCAAGTGATTGGAATTGTAGTTGGATAAAAGTCTCCCGGCTTCTTTTCTTCTCAGCGTTCGCGTACTCGTACTTCAGCGGATGAATAATGCGCTGCCAAATGACAAAAGAATCCACTATCCACGATAAATTGATAAAGGACTCAGAACACTGCGATTGCACTGCACTGCGCCGAGATAAAGAGTTGACTTGGAAGTTGACGTGGCGTGGACTTGAGTATGACGAAAATGAGAGTCGATGGGGTGTCCCGTGCAACGTAAGAGAGCCTCGGCACGAGGACTGCATGCTGCGACCCCTTGAAGGGACTTGCATTATTCCGACTAAGCGCATAACGTCACATGTGAACTGGAGTGTCTTTTGTGCCGTGTATCACGGCCACGGCGCAGATTCCTAAGAAAATAAATGCAGCACGAAGAGAACAGAAGAATCTTGCACGCTCTCTGAATATTTATTTATCTTTTCCCATCAAATTGTGCTATTATAAATGATCTTCAAAATAATAGAACATTTCATCCCATCTGAGGACCATGCTTATTATTAACTCTTACCATTCGTCATCATCTTGGACCGCAACTGCATGGAAGGACAGTTGTACATCGGCCTGAGGACCGCTTGGGACCTACTGCATGGGGGCTGCGTGGCGTGGGCATGTAATTTAGTTAATAGGATTTTATCTCCATTCCAAGTGATAGTATACACTTAATAAAACCGTAATTTTATTATTGCCTTGCTCATTAGCCCATTGTTCCCCCCCCCCAACTTAACTTCATGTGGACCAAAATTCATTAATTATGATTCATAATTTATGCAATTAAGAGACAAGGACACGACACGACACGCATTGTGGATCACTGCAATCCGAATCAAGAACATTTTTTTCTGAAAGTAATTATTTCCTTATTATAAGAACAATTTCCTTGGAAACATTTGTCTAGAAACAATTTATACGGATACATTTGTGCCGGTAAATTGTTTCTGATAAATTGTTCCTGGCGAATTGTTCCCAACAAATTGTTCCCGGCAAGTTGTTCCCAGGGAATTGTTTCCTGCAAAGTTGTGTCAAAATGGTTGCGTGTTGCGTCTTTTGTCTTCAGCCTTGATTGATACCAAAAATATGTGAAGCATGAGCCCAAAAGCCAGGTCATAAACCAGATGAGAAATTCTACGCAGTTTAAAATTGTGCTGTCAATTGCAGGGAACGTGGGTGAAAAATGCGACGATAAAGAAATTGACATGCAGTTTACACGGATACGATGTGAGCACGACGTCCAATTCAATTTTTCCACATGTTAAGCGTGGCAAATGCATTGCAATCAAATCGTTGACAAGACAAGACAACGGCAATCACAATAGCATACAATGTTTTTGCTTGATTATAAATGGCTCAAACGCACACGCTGCACGCATTTCACGTTCACGCAGTCAGCAGCACGGCATTATTTGAGAGTTTGTCTTTTGAATTCATAAATATGCTGTCATATTTCATAATAGAGCAGCGCGGCTGGAGGAGGGCGACCGGGAGATGAAATATTGGAGGAAATACAGCACAGGTAACTGGAAAGAGACGACAGACAACACGGAGAGAAAGAAATCGAAATTGAGTCCGTGGCTGCGGCACGGCACGCCGCGCCGTGCCGTGCGTGTTGATGATGATCATCGTGGCCTGGCCTGCGTCCTACGGAATAAGAACGAAAGGGAACGACGACACACCGTGCACAGCCGAAACCATTCCACAATTTCACGAGATTGGCATCTAATTAAGGGCACCTACCTGAGACGTGAGACCAGAGCCGACCGAGAGACCGACGGACCAATTTTCTCGTGGGTACTGAAAAAGGTCCTGAGGGAGCGACACGAAAGACGAAATCATGAGCACGAAATTGCTGCAACTGCTCTGCAACTATTAACTATAATAATAAAATGCTGCGGCTGCACCTTGGCGTTGCGTTTACGTTGTTAAGAAATTCATTTCTCAATTGCTGGCTGCTGGAACCCAAACCCGTCATCATGAGCATCTTGCATCTTACCCTGGCTGTTCTTTTTCATTGTACGCTGCACTCCACTATGACATGATAGGTTATTATTTTCCGGTCTTTTTGATGATATTTTGTGGTCTGGGTCGTCGCGTCTTTTATTTTATGATATCACAATGCAAGATTCGATCCGTGTCTAATTCAGCACCAGCCTGCCTGACTAGTCTGCTTAACCTTTTCTGTTTCCTCGCCTTGCCTTGCCATGCATTTGATACATATTTATAGACACAGGCGCAACCCAGGAGAAACTGCTACATCTTCGCGTTCTTCGCATTCACCCAGCTCCTGCTCTGCTCATATAAGGACAAAATTCCCTTGGCGCCCATCCTTCGTACCGTTGCACTGAAGTCGGCGTGGATCAAAGTGATTCCGTCGCTTGTCGAGTCGCAGTCGTTGCCGCATAGTTTTGCTACAATTTTCACTTCTCCTTTGATGATGAGACGAACGAACGAGACGTTCGTTCGAGTTTTGAGGGGAAATTGAGTCTGCCCAACATAGCAGAGCAGAGGAGGGATGTCAGAGTTGATATGACGATTTCTTTCTTCCGCAACAATTTGAATAACAACTTTTCTTCTTCCGAACTGCTAGATGCGACCAAAATGCAGAATGCAGAAGTACAGAAGATCGATAGCCAAGCTCAGCTCAGTACGGCGTGGCGGTGAAAGGTAAGGAATAAGGAATCAAAATCGAGTCGACTCAACCGTCTTGTTAAATTGTCTAACGTGCGTCCAAGTCCAAGACAGCGTCAGTGTATTTTTAACATGGAACCAATCTGAGTCTGTGTAAGCAGGCAGACAGGCTGTAATTACACGGCACGGTTTGATTCATGCATATTCAGATGTTTGTAATGATGATGAGTTTGGCTTAACTTGACGAGCTGAGAGTAGCAATAAGCAATTATGCGTGTAATGTTGATCATTATGCGTGCGGGTCATCTTCTCGGGTGCTTAACGTAAATAGTAAAATTGAGTTGTCTGCTGAGAAAGTTGTATGGGGAGAAAAGAACTTTGTGCTAAACTATTTCAATTTGTAAACCCTACAAGCCAGGCCAGGCCAGACCGAAACGTGATATGCGACTACGACTGAGGATGAAACTCGGCGATTTGTTCCATTGAACTCGAAAAGGGGAAGAACAACCAACACGAGCCACGAGAGATGTGACACATTTTCGTGTCCGCGTGCAGAGAACACACGCGCAGCATGCTCAATGAAAACAGTGAGTAAAAGTTGTCTTTCTCTTTGCCACGGGATGCGATGCGATGCGAAACTCGAATCATTAACTCAAACACATACTTTATCATTAGCCACACCATAAATACATCAGAAAAGTCATTATCATTAGTCGCTGAGCCAAACTTCGTGAAGATCGTGACCGAGCACGGCTTTGCCTGGAGTCATAAAATGATCAAACTGCATGTGCTTTTGCTTTACTGCTCTGCTAAAATCGTACCCAGATGCTTTGCTATGTGCAGTGCGGTGAAAATGTATTGCGAACAAGATTCGCGTATACAAAGAGAACGAGATCAGTACGCATTTATTAAGTTATGCAAAGTCTACAAGATTTTTTTGTATTTTCTTTAAAAATTATCCTGTCGCTAGTCAATCGATGATTATTGCTGCTTAATACGATAATACGCCTAGTTAACAATGAACATGCTACAACGCTAGCTAAAACTGGGCTAAATGATAGGCTTAGACTTTTAGTCAATAAATTAATATCGTATCTAAAACAGCTTCTAAAAGTCTTAATCATAGTCAAATAGTACTTGCAAGTGGCAACTGCCATTACGAGCCAAACAGTAACACTTATTCAATGACAACAATTATGAGAATCTAGTTTTCTTGTTGAGGAAAAGCTTCCGCCACACTTGTGGCAAGTGTACTGCTGCTTCTGCTGCTGATTTTCGCTCGCGTGCACGGTTTCCAAGTGGTGAAGGAGCGCGGACGTCTGCTCGAACGATTTGTTGCAAAATCTGCAATCTGTGCTACTGCTTCCGTGGTTGGGAGACGAAGAAGAGGATGGCGAAGTTGATGGAAGTGACAATGATGTGGCGGGCGCAATATTTTGTGGTGGCGACACAGATGATGAGGGTGAAGTGGCGTGGGTCATTGGTGGAAGACGAGTCGGCGAGAGAATGGAGCCGGGGCCTGGTGGAGTCATACCAGCATTGAAGACTCCAGGAAATACCGGAAACGGGAGAAATGGGTTCCATGCCGGAGTCACCTGTAAGAAATGCCACATTAGCCCAAAGAAATTGCAGGGGCAGTTGCAACCACATCAATGTGGCTTATTTACCTGATTTAACGCGGCTCCAGGATTTGCCCCATTTAGGAGAAAGGGATTAAATGCATGCCGTGGAGGAACTCCAGCCGCCGCAAACAATTGCTGCTGTTGCTGAATTTGTTGGGCGAGCGTCGTCGCCACCATTGCCGCCTGCGCCTGCCCGCTCGGTGTAAACATCGACTGGCCTTCGCCACCGTCACTCCCATTGCTAGCGTCTGAAGTGCTAAGTAGTTTTCGGTGCAGATTTAAATTGGCTGCATGACGATCACGCGACCGCTTTGAGGGAAATGCTGCATTGCAACCATCGACGGTACACTTGTGCATCAACTACAGATTCATACATGCGAAGAAGGGGCAATTACTTTACGTACGATTTTAAGAGCCTGGCTGCAATCAAATACATGGAAAAAAACAAAGAGAAAATCGTGCAATGGCGGCATGTAGTAAGAAATGCAATGAGCAGAGACGAGAGACAGAAAAGTGTAAATTACTCACTGGATCAATTACCTTGAGGTGTACGTTTTGATAGTGGGTCTTCACACCGAAATGATTCTGGAACTCCTTCCCACACGTGATGCAGCGGCGTGGGTTCTCCTTATCAATTGGGATCGAATCCGAACCGCCTGAATTCGGGGATCCGGTGGATTCGAGATCGTCGTCACGGTCCATGCCGTCGGCGTCGCCGGCAATTGAATGCGAATCGCGTTCGTCAGAATGATTGGAGAAGATCGGAAGAGATTCAAGTCGCTCCAGGTGATTCTTCTCTCCGCCGTCGTCTTCGTCCATCTCCTCCACGTCACGTGGTGATTGTTCATCGTCCTCACGGATCTCTTCTTGATCCGGTACAACTTCTGTACCGTCATCATAGCAGCAAAAGTCGTCGTTGGAGTCATCTGGAACGCTTGGAAGCCGAACTGGATTACTCAGCTTTCGCTTTCGGGCTCCATCGCGAGGTCTCGCGCTTTCTTCTGGCAGTGGAGATTTTTCGGAGGTCAAAGAAGAGGAAGAGGACGATGGAGAAAGGTATGCGTCCATTTCGTCCATGTGATGACTGTAGATCAATGACAATTTTTGTAACGTCAGCTGAAAATCTTCGTACCTTTTCGCAGGTGCAGATTGAAATGCAACTTACCCGAGATCTTCATCCATTTTGAGTCCGTTGGTGAACGGCGGCATCAGGCCACCAGGCCCGCAAAGCATCGGTGTTGGAATCAGCGGGTTGCTGCTACGCCCGTCATGCGGGCTAATTCTCCTTCGCAAGTGGGGCGAGTGAAGCTTAGGATTCGGGTTCGCAGAATGGCGATTGCGGGATCGCCGAGAACTGAACATCATATTGCATCCGGCAACGGTGCATTTATGCATTTCGCGAAGGTGTACAGCGCTGAAGTGGATTTTGAGAGCTCCTTTGTCGCAAAATGTTTTGAGACAAACTGAACATTGCACACGGCGCTTGCCTACGAAGCAGGACGAAACTATTTGAGACTGAAATGCTCCGAATGCTGGTGAGTTTGATTCTTACCTGTGGCGGGGTTGATGAGCTGCGAAGGGTTGGCAGTCAACGGGCTCCAGTGCTGATGATGCTGGCGGTGATTCATCAGTGAATGGCTATCCGGGCTTGTCTTCAAAGAATCAAGCGACGATTTCTCATCTTTTGGAGTTCGGGGCTCACGTTCACGGCTGTGACGCTCACGAAGTCGGTGCTGCTGCAGCTGCAACTGGTGCTGATGCTCTTCGACGAGTTTCCCGATATTGTTGTTGTTATTGTTGATATTGGAGCTGCCATGATTATTACTTCCGTGCATACTACTGCTGAGTGTGCTATTGTTCTTGTACGAGTGCGAATTGGATTTATGATTGCCATGCCCCATCAGCTGAGTCATGCCCCCGACGGATGTGTGATTGATTGGGCTACCAGAGTTTGCATTGTGTTTCGTGTTGGAACTAAAACTGAGGTCAACCGGAGGCTGCGACCCATTTCCTTCCTGCTCGCGCTCACTGTCGCGACGCCGTGATGGCGGTGGTTCATTGTCACGGTCACTCCGGTCCCGATCGCGATCTCGCCTGCCCGCCGTCGAAGGTTCCTCGTCAGTTGACGATTCTGCTCCACCCGTACTTCCCCGCCGCTCTCCTTCACGATCTCCATGGCCATGGCGTTCATGCGAACGAAGCTGATGATTAAAGTGATGGTGGTGATTATGGTTGTGTGAATGCCTGCGTCGGCCGTGATGATGCTGATGCAACGACTGCTGCTGATAAGCAGATGACGTCGGTGGTGAAATTGAAGCCGCCGTCGCGGGAATTGACCGGGAACGTGAATGAACTGATGAGAGATTCAGTGCTGAATTTTCTGTGAGAACATGCAAGCAAGCAGGACAGTAATTAAAAAGGTGCATAATTACGCAGTGAAGTGAATCGGAGGTGGAAGGCCAGCAAACGTAAACATTTGACAATGACCAGACTCCGTAATTAATTACAATTCTCATACGACCACAAACCTGTTTTAATTTTAGTTGTAGCTTCAATCATACTCGTCGTGGTCGGGATCATCGGCGGAGCTGGCAGCTGAAGCTGCTGCTGGACTTGCACTTGATGCTGCTGCTGCAGTTGCAACTGCTGCTGTGTGATATTAAACTGGAAATCGTCTTTCAGGAGCGAGAAGCTTAGCGAACGCGTTGGTGCGAAACGAAGGAACTGTTGCAGGATCAGAATTTCTTCTTCACGCGGTAACATGGACCAGCGGGTCAGGAGTCCACCACGAGGCTCCTGAAACACGTTACAAATGGCAAATATTTATTTGTACAGCTTTTGGCGTTTGATCGGTGAATTTAGCCGAATAATTCCAATGGAAGCGGGCCCGTCAAGGCAGCCGCCTCGTCTCGTATTTGTACAACTGTTTATGTGTTTATGAGATCGGCGACCATTTGTTCATCATTTAAATATAAAATTCGTGTTTATTTACGTTGATATGCGCTTTGATGTGATACAAATTCAAGATTGAAGATTCTCATAAAACACGTCTTTCGACGGGAATCGCTTTCATGGGACGTGAAACCGAGCCAAGGTAAAGCCAAAGGCATGAAGTTGATCATCGTTCATATTTGATTCATGCTTTTACGACTTGACAGGGGAGCAGATCGTTTGAGAAACTTTATTTGGTCGTTTACACATACGCACAACTTAACAGCCGATCTGCATACAGGAATTTCTTTTAATGTCGTGAGATCAGAAAGTCGAACCGCGAGCCGCGAAGGAGGAATTAGATTCTGGACGGACGGATTCCCATTCAGCCGGGCAACGCATGTGTATGAATTTTGATTTATAATCCAAATGCGGCTCAACAGACAAGATGGTCATGTCCATGTCATGATGGCATGGCATGGCTATGGCTCCCCTACGGCGTGTGATGCACTCTAATTTAAATACATTACACTGCCGCTGCCGTATAGTTGCCTTGCCCGTGCCTGTTCGTACTACCATGCCGTATCCAGTGCACGGGATCATCTCAAATATTATGATTGAATACATAAACAAGCCCAGAATTCATAAAATGTGCGTGCTAACAAGGAGGAGATCGATCTGACATTGCCAACTACACTGCCACAGCCACAGCGTAGTTGCGTAGTATTTAACATTCCAGTGCACCAAGCACAGTCAAGACAAGACAATCACGAAATAAAATTCTTTTCTTTGCGCTGCCCTCGTATCTTTGATCTCTCGTCTCTCATCTTCACTTTTCTTTTCTCATTTTTATTCTCATTTTGTCTCTTCTTGCCCACTGCACATAAAACGGAGCCCGTTGGGAGTCTGCAACTCCCAGAAGAAGTACCGTGCCATGCTTGGCTTGGCGAAGTGTACGGTGGTCAGAAAAGAAAGATGAAAACGATGATGATGATGACAGCCACATTCACGACTTTGACTACGACGGCCACGACCACAGCAGCAGCAGACAATAAACGAATGAGAATATGTAAGATTTTGTGTCGTGTCCATTGGGAGCAGCAGCGCAGCCACAGCACTCGACTTTTATATAAAATACTTTTCTCTCATCATCATTCTCATCTTTGCATAGCATGGCTCATGGCTTTGGTTGATGGAAGCAAATGCATGGCAATTACATGGACACTCCTTCCCACTTTTGCCTGACATCATCGCAAGCTTGCATTCGTTGTCTCGATTCTCGGAGTCCTTCCATTCATACTTGCCCAGAATCGTGCACAATGCACACGAATAGGCTTGCATGACTACTACGATTATGACAGATTGCGTTATGAATCGAATAAAGTTTGATTAAAATTCAATCTAGCGCACTTTTTCGTTTTGCATGATTCTGCTCAATTAGCATTCTAATTTAATTGCAGCAGTCCAGACCAGTAAAATTGTGCGATGCTTACTTGAATCATGTAGCCTCGTGCCAAGTCTGGTGAGGTCCACCCGAAGCTGCGAAGAATCTTGTCAATCTCTTCTGGCTGAAGAGTGCCCAATAGCCTTTCCTACAAAAACACATAAAATACACGCGTTTAGTCTGAGTGAGTGAGTCGTCGAACATGGAGGGCAACATTTGGAGTATTTTCCCACACATTCGACTCGGCTGCTCGAATGACCCTCATCAACACTCGCGAGTTGTCTTCTCTTATTTCTCGTCTTCGCCTCGGTCCTGGTCTGGTCTTAAATTGTGCAGTGCACTTGCTCATTAAGAGACTTTTATGAACTTAACTGAAGATCAAGTTAAATACGAGACGGAAGACTGAGGACGTATGCCACTGCCAATCTTTCTTTACGCGTTCCGCGTGCCTTTAGGGAAATGAACATAAAATAACAGAACAAAGTCGAGTTTCAGGCACGCAGGCGAAGACCCGGACTAACTAAGTCTGGAGCTATTTTTCTATTTGCTTTACTCTCTTCCCATCGCAGGTAGATCGCGACTCGGAAGAACAGAGTGTGGAGAAACAATGCACCTGGGAATTACCGACCGAGTGCTGAGTGTGATCATCAACAATTGTGATAAGACAACTGCTGAAACTCAAATTAACGATGCTTGCCCGGGCACGGGCTCTCCGTTTACTTAATCTTAATCTGCTGTACGGCTCGCTGTGTGGCGGGCGAGAAATCATCTTTTTTATTACCGCTCTGGAGGATGCGATACGCGAGACCGAATGTGTTCACTTACAATGACAATCTTGAGTCTTATAGGAAGAGCGTGCGTTCCATAAAGTGCCAGGCTGCAGACATCAAATATGGACAGAGTTTCGTCCCGGAGGAGTTTCTCGAACACTGCAAACAAACGAAACAAGAATTAAACGGCTGGACTCGTGTTAATCTATTTCTGTACAACAATTTAGCAATTATGCACGGTCCGTCTGGTTTGCACTGCATGGTCATCTTACGAGTACGTATAATTATAACATCAGCCGCCGCACACTCTCCTCAACAATGCCCACAATTTACATACGAGTCACAAATTACTTTAATCGCTTGCGCAACAATGGCTATTAATAGCCGCGGATGATATGCATTGAAGTGTGAAGAATCGGTTAGCAGCATTCAGCATTTGTGAATAGAATTGAGTCTTGACTGCTTGACTCGAGGAGTTAAGTAGTTTTAATAAAATAAAATGCAAACGCATGCGCTGAGTGCTCAGCTGCTTAAAACGTCAATTGTAATTGTAGCAATGCGATGCATTGTTGAACTCTTCAATTGAATTGGCTTGCAACTGCTTGCAATTTGAGTCAAGTCAAGACTTGATCGAGGGCCGGTTATATATTCAAAGAAAAACGTGGCAAATGTTAATGTATTTGTCAATAAACACAATACACGCAGTACGCAGCACGCAATACACAAAAGCAAAGTGACCACATGTCATAAACGTCAAAGTCATCTCATTTCGGCTCAAGCTGACAAGCCAAGCGTAGCACAGCACTTTGCGCGCTTATAAATAAAGAATGCCATTTTTGTAAACTCATCTTCGCCTCAGCATTTCGGATGCCAGAATGCCATTTTATGCATTCAACCTTTTAAAATTCAATTCAAGTCACAAAAGTTAAAAGTTGCAATCGGCCGCGATGATGAGCGGACGGACCCACTTGGACCGGACTCCGGACTGCCATTTGGCATTTCAAAAGAGCTCAGATTTATCTTTTCAATTCATCTTTCCCATTACATCGTGCACACGTACGGATGATTATTAGTTTGAGTTTGCAATTCCTACGCTGCATTGCGACGAGTTGAATATTTTCCCACAACAAATACGCAGAGTAATTTTGACTTGATGAATAATTCTTGCGCAGGAATCGTCTGACAATTAGTTATTACCATTACTCGACAGCAGCAGTGGACACTGAACCACAACCGCGGCCAGGCCATAATCACAACATATCATTTTAGACAGGAAGACATAAAAAACTTGAAACCTGGTCTTGGGTCTTTCTCTTTGTAATGTATCCGAGACAGCAGTAGCAGAGACTCTAAACGCGAGACCCACAACACAATTAATAGCCAAGCATCAAAAACAAGTCTGTCTTGGGTACTTTGCTCGCATAATTTCGACTCGACTCGACCCTTTTCAAGTTTGTTTGACATTTGGGCCTGGAAATTTTGAAAAAAGTAGACTGACGACTTATTCCAAACGCATTATTCATAAAAATCATTCATGAATCATTTTCCGAGTACTTATTGCGTTACAGCTACAGCAAGCCTGACGACGACGCAGCGCGCAGAAGACTTATGACATGCTTTTTAATAATGGTGATACGGTTTCCCATTGAATGAAGTCTCCCTTGAGTGAATAACGGAACGGACCCGGCGACGAGAGACGACTGACTACTGTGTGCATTTGTTTTGTATTTGGATGCAAACGAGTGGAAAGGAAATCTGACGAGACAACCCACAAAATATGAGCCGGGGACCCTTTTTTACGAATTACGAGAAAATAAAAATTTGTGAATCACAGAGCCACGGAGGCATGGTGCAGGACAACAGGAGGAACCCAGGGAGAAAATTTTTGAATGGAAATCGAAATCAAATATTGTGAAATGCAGCACGAATGCAGCAGGAGCTCAGGGACCCATTCTTGTCTCCTCATCACGTTCGTAATGCGTTGGCAGTGGAAGTTATTAAATATTGGCTGGCCCGGATTGAAATATTGAAAGCAGATCACAACAACTGTACAAAAGATATGAAACCCCGGCTGAAATTCGTATGTCGTATTCACGTTCACTTAGTCACAAATCCCATTTTAGAAGGACTCAGAAACGACGACAGCTGAAAATTGAATCTCTTTTCGTATTATTAAGCCGGGCTCAAACAATTAGAGCAAATAGGCGACCATTTCTGTTTCTGCTCGCATTTATTAAATGCAGTAATCCTCTGCCTCGGCGAAGTGCGTCAATGCGTCACTGTGTGCCATATTTGATTTGATGAGTTCTATTTCGGGGCAAGCAAATGGCATTCTGCATCATGACAGAACGAGATGATGCAGTCTCATGGCAAAACGCACGCTGCTTGCTGTCTGCTGCCTGTACTGCCGCATGGGACAACGACCAGGGCGCACGCACACGTGTAAAAACGGATCGAATCAGAATCCGGGTAGAAAAGTTATTTCTGATGCTACACGGACGACGGCACGAAGAGTGCCAGAATGTAGATATAGATACAAATGAAAACACTTGAGTCTCTTGCCTTGCCTCGCTTGCGCTTGGTCGTCGTTTAGGCTTGGAGATGAACACGAACAAGCGAGCAAACATCTGAGTATTCTCATAGCCCTGGACTACGGACACAGCCAGCAAAGTGGAAGTGTGGCAAAGCAACGACGGCGATGGCAGCAGCCATTTTCTCCCCCTCCAGATTCACTTTGCAAATCTCTCACAGGAAGAACCAAGCCTCGGCTCTGCATGGATCGATGAGAAGAGAAGTGTGCGAATGCGAATTGGAGATGCGCGAAGAACGAAACCCGAAATACGAAAAACTTTTTCTTCAGCAACAGTAGCAGGAAGAATCCGAATTTTGAAGCAGAACCGAGGCTTTTCTTTTATATGGAAATGGAAATGAATTCTTCTAAACTCGTGCCATGATTTTCCTCGCCGTGGAGAAAGTGCTCGTCGACATAAAATTCAGTATGTACATACTTTACTTTGTCACATGCTTTTCAAGTAAAAAGGGTCGTGCACAGTTCAGCCAACGAGAGCGAAGAAAGTCGTGCGATAGGATTTCGATTCAGACGACAATCCGAGTATAGCACGTAATTTGTCGTTGTCTCGGTTGTGGGGTTGGCCTTCGTCTTTGTACACGGCTCCGTGCTCCGTTCTATGCTATTCCGCTGCACTGCTGCTGGGCTCTGGCTGGCTGCTTTTGTGTCATTGTCAACTCTGCGTGGTGTCTCCTGGTTCGAGCTGCACGAATAAAGCGGAGGAGGAGTCTCGAGCCGAGTTCGTCGTCGCAGTGAAATATTTTTCATACGACGACGACGATTTCTGAGTGGGTGACAAAAAACGGCAGTGCATTTTTGTCCCGTCCCCTTTTCTACTTTTCGTGCGTTTGTCGTGCACGCATTTGACAGAGATGAGGATCACGATTTGGAAAGATCCAGCCGCAGTGCATTACACAACCCTTTTGTTACCGGTGTAGCATTTTCCATGTTCCATGTTCATGTTCACAACATGTGTCCTTAAGTCTCAAACCAGTCATCGTTCGAGTACGCCGCGTACGTCGCCGTCATGTCGCCAAACCCGTTTTATCTGATGCTAGACTCCATCCACCAAAGCACAACCACAGTAACTTTCTCATGCTCTCGAAGCATTCGCAGGGTCGGCTCGGCTCATGATTTTAAAAATTCCAAATTCAACTCACGCTCACGCATCACTCTGTCGGTCTGCGCTGCTGTGATAGTCATCCTCTTTCCTCTTTGTTGTTATTTTCGTCATCATTTACCAGTCGTCCATTTTTTTCAATCTCCTCAGCACATTACTTTTCGAGACCCTCTTCATTTTATTCAACAACGCAACGCAATACAACCCTTTTCTCATGTGTCTTCGTTTCGTATGTGGGTATAAATAAAATCTTCGTTTTATTATTCCGTTCCATGCACCAAGTCCTGAGTTGTGAATGTATCAACGTCAACCATATTCCGAGCCAGCAAAGCCAGCCTGACACAAGGAACACGGAACACGGAGACCGACCGACCGAGATCATAGCGTCAATAGCGTGGCGTTGATAAAATGATTTTTTGTTAAGGAAAGATTGCTTCGGCCCGAATAACCAAAAGCAGTAAGAAAAGTAAAAGACATCATAAAAAGAAACTGGCTGCTCTTCGTTGCTTTTGCTGTTGCTGCTATGATACATTTTTATTTATGTCTATCTGGATCAAAAATGGAAAATGAAATGAGTTTGTATCTTCTCGGGTCGGGATTCCGAGAGAGCAGCACAATTTTACAATCAGAAATGAGAAATTCGAAATTGGGCAACAAATTATCTCGCAAGGCAGGGCAAAGCTAGAAAAATTACCAATTTCAGAGGAAATCGGGTGAATTCATTCCGTTTTATGTCCTCGCACACAATCAACAAGGCAAGACGTAAATTGAGATTCCTGAAATCGTGGAAGAATGACTTTAAATTCCATTTCAAGTGCCAAAGCGAAATCGCGATGTCGAGGGCGATGCGATGAAATGAGTTTCTCGAGGTTTAGATTAAAAAACCGTAGCGAAACACCTGACAAATAGCATTGTAAATGTAAATTCGCTCGCAACAACGACATGGAATACAATTGCCAGTTAAGTAATAGCAAAAAAATATTTGTGCACTGAATAGAAAATTGTCTTTATACATGCAATTACCACATTTGCTTGAGATATCATTCTTTCATCGTATCGTGCAAGTATGCATTCAGGCACAAGGCGCCCAGTCGCATTGGATTCCTCACTTGAGTGAGCCGCGAAGCGAAGAGATGGACAAAACCCACCAGACACTTGAATTTCGAGGAAATACCCACTCGAATTGAGTTTGTATTCAAACGCGAAACGAGTGGAAATGAATAAAATTGATTCGAGGAAATCAATCAAAATTCGCACATGCAGATGTGCGAATGGTGAGTATGAATGGCAGGTAGCGAACATAGAAAAATTCAAAACGGGTCCAACAATGAAGCTTCTATTTTATTCATATATCATTCGCATCACCGTCCGTGTTCAGCTTTCAGCAAGACAGATGTTTATCTATGTGAGACACGACGACGCAAGCTTACGTAACGCATCTTGCGACTTGTGACTTATGTAAAATTCTTCCTGAGCCAGCTTCTGCATGCATTAAACACTAAACCTATAATTTGTATTATTGACAACTTGACAAATTAGCAAGTTCTCAATTTTTACGATGACACAAAAACTAGCCACGTCTGGTGAGCGTCTTTGGTGCTTGAAATCCCGTCAGCCTCAGCCGTGCCGTTGCCGTCTGCTACATGTAAATTAATTCTGTCAACTGGCTACTGGAAATTCACTTACGCAAACACCCGAAATAAATATTCGTCTTGTTTTTATACCATTTATCACTTTGGGTGCGCACTTTACATCGGGATTCCATTCTCAGTCTAACGTTATCCACAAATGCTGTGCTAAGTGCATTGCAGTTGATCGAGCCGACTGCGACCGCAACACAGGGCAGAGCAACAAAAGAATTTCGACTTTTTTGTCTTGCTGTTTAGTGTCTTGTATCTCGAGCCGACGACTTAATCCAGCCTACAAGCCACTATTTATAGGACATTTGAGCAGCAATGCGATGCGCAATAAAATTATTTATAACCATGTCATTTCTCGTGGTCCGTGAATTATCTTGAGAATCTTATAACATAGTTTCTCAATTATAAAAATAGTTCCCGTGCCGTGCCATGTCTTGAGTCCTGAGACCTGGCCTGGGAAAGGGTTTCACATCATAATATATTATCATGTAATTCCGACAAAGATGACTTTGACTTTGACTCGACTCATTGTTACACAAACCAAAACCGGGTCCAATTCTAGTCTAGTGGTACTATCCACAAATCCACACCTACGTGTGAATTATCATTTGAAAAGTACAGTGCTCAGTTCGGCGTACCAGTATTATTACTATTCGGAAAGAAGTCACAGTCACTGACGTCGTCCTAGACCAGTTGAGTCGCTGCTCTGTGCTCCCTGGCATTCCAGAGCCATTCTCAATTGTACAATTCAATTTCTGGAGTGTTCAAGTGCGGACTGAATGCAGTGCGGGAATGATAATGAAATTATTTCCATTTTAAGGGCCCACAATCCTCCTTTTATAATGTTTATTATTTGATGAAATGATGAAGCCCTTTGAGCCTTTCATTTGAAGGGTCCCTCGACGCTGCGCTATTCTTGGCCTGGCGTGGTTTTGTTACTCTGTCATGGCAGGGCAGTGTCAGTGGCAAGCATGCAGGCATGACACCAAATGAGTCGGTCGAAGCTGCTGACTCACACTCACACTCACACGTTAACCTCTGATGGAGCGTCGAATCAACTGAAGCCTGAAAGTTGAATTTGAAAGAGGCAACCTGAAGCCTGCCTGTCTGATTTTCAATTGCGAGGGCACACAAACAGTACAAAGTTACAGCAGGACTTCTTTATTCTGTAAAATCTAAAGAAATCTCTTCATTTCACGAGAAAAATGTCTTCGAGTCATCAAAACATGATAAAAGGACGGCGCACGATGAGATAAATTAGTGTCGAAGCGACAGACAGCGGAGCGGCGTGGCAGAGACTTTGGCAGGCAGGCCAGGCGCACACTCGCAACGCGCTTTTCGCGTTCCAACGAGTGATCATGACAAACGGCATGGCGAACCGTACGCGTACGCGTACGTGCACAACAATCACATTCACAAATCACGGCGCAGCATAGCATCATCTTAATCATCTTTTGTTTCTGCCTGTCATGCCACGAAGTACAAAGCCAAAGCCACGAGCAAGCATTATTCTATTCGCTATTCGCTCTACGACTGTTATTAATTCAATTTTTTGATCCGACGTACTGCACGCTGCTAGCAAATAACAATTTGCAAGAAACACCTTAATTACGACATGTACGCATGAGGAAGAACAATAAAAGCAGCGAAGGGAGTTGAGCACGAGCTGCTGATCTGTTTCAGCTGATAACAATAACAATAATACGCTGTATGCATCGCATTGCGGGTCCCAAGTCGCGACGCAACGAGGGTAATAAATAAGACTATGACCTGAACCTGAGCAAGTTGAGCATTTATCAGTGAAATAATTGCATATGGGCTCTCATGTGTAGCATAACCATGCAGTGTATGAATTATTCTGTCCCGGTCCATTATTATAGGTTTGGCAATCACATTGCAAACAAAACAGGTGCCAGGCCATGAACCTGTCTTGGTCGTTAAAGTCTTTAGCAGAATTCACGATTCAAGTTGTGTCCACTCATACATCAATGCATTTAAGAGATGGCTGCCCGGCCGACATCTGTGCTGTGTTTTGCTTACGCTTTGCAGCCAGACAAGCCAAGTCGTAATTTTCACTTTGCTGGCTACCCAAACTAATTGCTCTCTCTCTACACGCTTTAGTTGTCTTTTCTTGCGTCAAACTCACGGAAATTAGCAACTGTACGCACGGTCACGGTGCAGCAGGACAATTAAATCCTAATCTTCAAGACAAGCTTCGAGAAGCAAACGAATTGCAGACTCGAACGCAAGACATGATTCACAACTTAAGAACGATGATTATGCTGAGATGAAAGATGACGGCTTGTGATAGGACGGCAGCTCAATTCACGGTTCAGGTTGAAGGATAATGACACCGGAATACAATTTCGATTTCCATGTTAGCATGTCTGCTTTATGACGAACCTCAATTCGCATCGGAGTACAGTAAATCATAGAAATTCTGTGAATTCCGTGAATCTTCTGTTTGCGTTTGTCTCCTTTGTGAGGTTTCTCGTTGATGCATGGAGGAATTTGATGAATAAAATTCCAGTGAAAATTGTCAGCGCCAACATGTCACTCAAATCAAGTGCACGCTCTTTAATTTGGCTGGCTTAGGTATGCACCAACGCCAAAGATGATGATGTTTGCGTTCGTACGCGTACACAACAAAGATGACACATGCTGAGATGCCCGACTGTGTTATTATATTAATTGTGTAATCTCATGCAAACTGCGAGCGCGGGCAAGCGCACAGCCAAAGCGTACGTATGTACGAGGAAAGATAATGGTAATAACTTACAATGAGTTATCCAGGAATGAGTACAGCCATCACAAGATCTGAGCCGGTCTTTGGCAGCAATAAAGTTGGCACACTCGCAACCGTTTGCCGAACAACGAAGTTTCTGTAATAAAAAAAATACAAGATTATTCTCACCGAATAATTCAAGAATCACGTACGTGTGTTTGAGATTAAAAGAGTTTGCAGTTCGCGATTGCGACTAGTATTTATTTAAATGTGAGACAAGCAGCGCATGGCACCAGCGAAATGACAGATCAAAGAGAAAAATTAAATACACATAGCACGGCGATCGTCAAAGCAAAAGTCAAGTCAAGCCGGGCAGTCAAGACAAGTTTGTGTAAGAAAATGTTTTTTTCGCAACGAAACGGCAGCAAGCACTGAGAGCCGAAAAGGCGCATTTAGCGTTTATTGAACGAATTCCGCCTGCATCTTCGATGTTTTTTTACTTGTCGGTATTTTTATTACGTGTTTCTACTTGAATTGCTCCGAAAACACCGAAAACATGAGAGTATTATGCAAAAAACGCGGTGCAGATCAGAATCTGTGTACCAGCACCAGTACACCAGGACGATAATCTTCACAAGCAATCGCATAGCTCGCCCGAAAGGGTAAGAGCAGGAATGTAAAGTGAAAAGCTTTTAGATCTTTCTCTTTTGTTGTTGTGCTAATAACGTGTCTCGGATATGTAAATCTTTGCCGCATCATATACTTTCTCCTTCCTTCGCCTTTCATCTCTTTTCCTGCCGCTGCTGCTGTCATCCTGAATAGATTTCCCATTTGTCCATGCGTGCCGTGCCAGCCAGCGCGGACTGACCAGCGAAGGCGACGGCATTGCATTGCGGCAATAAGATTAACATACGAGCAATGAAATGAGCCCACATTTACGTATTTACGGGCTGTGGGTCCGCTAGTGACTCCCTAGACTCCCATTACCGTCCGTCTCTTTTCCGTTCGTCCGCTTTTCTTTTCTTCTACCGAATCGCAGTCACAATCGCCAAATTCTCATCAGATCGAGTTCAAAGAGTACACATAAATCCAGATAAAGGCCATGCCATGCAAATTGTACGAACGGCAACGGCAAGGTAGTTTTTGTGGTCTGGCCAGTCGAAGAGATCGAGAGACTCAGAAATGCGACCAGCTACTGGCTCAATAAAACCCGGCCAAAACCCTTCTTTTTATTATTATTCAAATGACCCTTTTTAAGGAAATTGATAAAAAACGGCTCGCAGTCGACAGTCACATCGTACCGATTTCATTGCATAAAAGCTTTTACCTTTACTAACCCTTTTCTTGGCTTGACGTTTGGCTGTGTTGTGAGTCTCGTCGTCGTCATTTTTAAGTGACTTTTATACATTCGGGCTCCGTGCATTGGGCATATATTACATACGAGTAGACACTTACGCTCGCGTATGAGTTTAGGAAAGAGTTGAGAAAATAATGAGACTAGACTTTCAAAGAAATGCTCTTTTGTCCTGCAATGACTCTCTTCGGCAGTCTCCGCGTTTCTTTCTCAGGGGTTTCTTTTTATCATTGCACTGCAGTGTTTTCAGTAGTCATTCAAAAGAGTGCTCAGTTCAGCGGTGCTCGCTCCAAGATTTCTCTTTATATTATTCTAGGCAGGCTCTTGATCGACATTGTCTCTTATGGCATGGCATCGCTTTTTTGGTATCATCATCAAATAGCAAAGGCATAGGCAATACCTGGTTGGTTCGTCGTCGAGCACACACACTCGACGCTCCGACTCGACCGTCTCACGTACATTTCATGACGATACTCTCCGTGATTTTTAGTGCTGCGTCACTGACACGACACCTGCTCCTCCTCTCGTGACAAAAGTGGCCGTCAACAATACCTCCTCAAATTGAGGAGCGTGACTTGACAAGATGAAGACCAACAAAAAGATAAATGCACTGCACTGCGCAGTGCACTTCAAATGACGAAGACGGAGACGAAGAAGACAACACGGCAAAGCACAGCGACCGAGCCGAGACATAAACTGCGATGCGATTGAATGAGATTTCCAGATGATACTTTCATTTCATACGTGTGATGTGATTGTGATTCTTTTCACAGCGCAACGCAGCTCTCTTTCAAATTCAAATAAGACGAGGACCACGGCCACGACCGAAGAGACGATTAGCATTTAGGCATTTATCCTGAGACGGGATGTGTGCATTGTGCATGATACGATACGATATGGGGAAGTTTAAGAGTAATGCACACAATTTAAATTGTTAAGGAGGTACACATTACACACATCATAAAAAATGTAAATAAAGCATTCCTTGTCAAGTGAGCCAATATTTGCAATCTCTAATTCATAATTTTAATCTACTTTACTTTTCCTTTCAGGCTGGATTAGATTTTGATTTCGGACGCGAAAAATGAACTGTCTTGCCTAACTGACTCATGGACGGCCAAATTGGGGCAAGAAAACGACCCGACTCAAGACGAAGACGCGTCAAGTCAACTCGTCATTTTACATCGCGAAGTGTTCTTACCCTGTTGAATTTTTCAGAGGCATGAAGAAATGCCTGCTCGCATTTATGCGAACTCACGAGCTGAGATCTGAGACGCGTATGCGGAGTTCGAGTATGTGTTGGCTGTCTGTTTAGGAAACCACGAACTACGCGTCCGTCTATCACTCGAACGAAGTCTGAGTCAAGTCGTCGTCAAACGCGAAACTCGAAACGCCATGAAAAATCTCCGTCCTGTTTTTGAAGCAGCAGCAGCCGCATCTCATCATCATAATAAATACATTGGATTTGTCTCAGCAGCGTTTAGTGTTTTACGATCAAACTTCTCAAGGATCTTCGTCTACCGACTCGCTACCGCTACACACGAACCATGAGCATTGGGATGCATAATATAAAATATGTCCACGTCTGTCTTTCAGGATATTTGACGACGACGATTTGAGGCCATGAATATGAATGACAGCGCAATGCACAAGCCGCAGTTCTGATCTGAGCCGGCTCCAAGCCACTTGCACTGATTTCTTGTCTTCCTTGTCTTACACGATGACACTTTTGCTCCACTACTCTCCAGAGAGCAAAAACAAGTGTAGAAGTGCCAAATCACGCGAGACGCAAGTCATATTGACAGACAAAAGACGGCACGACACAGAATGAGTTGCTTGTCAAAAAGAAGAGCAGAGCAGCACGCATTGTTATTAGAAATCAATGCGCACGGCATACATGAGGAGACTGACATGTAATCAATACCAAACCAATGCGAACGATATGGCCTGCCAGCGAATTATTATCGTAGAATGCGAATGCCAACGGGCAGGAAAATGCTTACGCTGACCAAGCAACTGCCCGCCCGCGCCCGACCCGGTGCATTCCGGTGGTGATGGTGGTGGCATCGTCCATAAATTCTCACCAGCACATTTACATGGAATACATTACACTAATAATAACTCGTAACTCCGACTCAAGTGCCATGCCCGTGCCAGTACCAGTACTAAGCATTGCTGCCAACTCCTACTCCATAAATCACACGAGAGCAGCAGAGGAGTCAAAACAGGAGGGAATCGATGCTGATGCTCCTCGGCCTTACAGCATGGTAATAATAATATAAATATATTTATGATGTCTCTGAGAGACTCCTCGAACTGGTTGGCCGGTAATGGCAATGGCCATGGCATGGCGTGGCGTGGCAGGGAATGGAATGGAGACTCGTATCATATCGTTCTCGGCTCGGTATCATGATGCTTGATGGCGAGAAAAAGATGATGATCATCATCATTGTCTTTATTGTTACAAGAGTCATAGTCGCAGCGCAGTGCTGCAGTGCATTGCTCGTACGTACGATTTAGAGTCAAGTCAAAGAGTTGTTATATTGACCACCATTCATTATCTTGTCACTGTGCGTATAAATTGCTCGAGATGACAACCCCCTTTTTATTTTATGCCTGGCTTTTATTGACTTCACTTAGCAGGCAGGCAAGCAAAACGAACAGCGCGCTGCGCTTTGGCTTGAGGACATTAAGGAGGATCATCGCATCGCTTCGTGTAAGAGACAATTCTCTTATACCGTGGGCTCATGTCATGGGATGGAACAAAAGGATTCCTGCCATTGCATCGCACATCGCATTACACCGCACTGCACCGCATTAGAGCTGCTAATAATAGAAAAATCTCACGCTGTGACATATTAAATTAGAATCTACGAATTTACTTGGTTCATCATCTCATCACTGCTGCACTGCGTGCGAGCATATTAAAAGGTGACAATTTGCTGGTTGCTCCGATGCACGTCCGCAGTCCGCACACAGCTTGGAATGCGCCCACCGTAATCTCGCTCATCTCATCTCATCATAGCCCAGCGCATCATCCACATCCACCCTTTACAGCGGATTCAATTCACGGATTCACAGCAAAGTGTAAGGCAAAGACAATGACTAACCACTTCTACTTCCACTGCAGCTCCGAGCCGAGTCACTCGTGAGCCACGCCACGCCGCCACGCTACGTCGGCACAAAATTACTCTTCGTATATTATTAAAGCGAGGTCTCCGAGGAACTCGCTAATTACTTAATTAATGTTTAATATTCAACGCGCACTGTGAACTCCAACTTCGGGCTGTGAACAAGCCATAAATATTTGACAATGTTTTTCGTTGTTTTTCTTGTGATTCTTAATTTTATTTCACAGACTCCAGGAACTCCGTTGCACAGTGGCATGGACAAGCTCATTTTCTTGTCTACATGTCTCTTATGCTTGTGCGCTGGCTGACTGTCTCGCGGGAATTCTCGCCCGCCCTGCCGCTGCTGCAAATAAAATTGGATGGGGTTAAGTTGTTGTAACTTTATTCCAGAATGCACTCATGCTCAACTTCATCACGCTGCCGTCTTTGCCGAGCACGGCACGGCAGTGTCCAAGCACCATGACTAAACGGGCTTAAAGGGTTAATTAGACAAGCTTTGGAGTTTTGCGTCCACGTCCACAAGCATCGTGCTGACCAACGCTATTCGCTTGAGTTTGACTTTATTCAAGACTCGACTCACTCGAGTGCTCTCTAGCCAGCCAGAAATATCACTGCAGGGAGAAGTCTTGGCTCCTGCAAATATCGCGAGTCGTGAGTGCGGCGCGGCTCAGTAATAAAGAAAAAGAATTCAGACGAGATCTGAATTCAGAAGAGGTGGCATTTCTGGTGGTTCTTCTGTTTCTTTCTGTCCGCATTGCTCAAGTGGTCCGAGACTCCGAGAGTATTGAAATATTCAGCATGTCTCTGCGGACAGACCGGCACAGGACTCAACCCACCTGAGACCAGACAGTATACCAAGCAAAGCAATCGACGCACTTATGCTTTCTGCTTTCTCGGGTAATGTGACTTGACTACGACCACGACTGATTCCGACTTTCTTCAATGTCCCTTTTGGGGTTTGCGTCCTGTGTAGCCGATACGGTACACGATTAGACCACAGAATTCTCATAATAACATACATTATGTTGGGGTCCACTGAATTACTACTGCCCCGCTGCTGCTGTGGCAGTGGCAATGCCCACATACACAGAAGATATTGGCCTGTATTGGCGTGAGTAGCTACTTATTGGCATGGATTGCTCACTGTTTAGATTGACTTGACTATGATAAACGGGCATGTCTGCTAATCCTGCTCGCCGTGCGCGTACTATGAAAGAAAGCACAGAATAGAGAAAGTCGGTCGGTCGCATTGACGGCATTGCATTTCTTCTTCCTTTGTGGCCGTACTTGTTGTACTTTCACTTTCAATTTTTGGATAGCCTGACTTGAACCCATCCGTCTACTCGTCTTCGTTCCATTCCGCACTGCACGCACGCAGCTACCCATCAGATCAGATATTTATCCACATCTTTTCACATTATTGCCATTGCTCCATTGCTAAAAAGCGACTCGATCAGTTGGCCCGGTGCGCTGGTGAGCTATTGATCACTACATAAATGGAGATTTGTGGATGGGCCAGAGCAGAGTCAGAAACGCAGCAATGAGAAACAAGAAAACCACAGTTTTCTCTGTATCCGTGCTATCCAACTTCCCCTCACATCAAGTCGCTCTTGATCCGAACTGTGTGCAATTTGGAGCTCTAATTTCCCCGAATGCTCATCAATCCAACGGCGCAAAAGGTAAAATATTGGATGAGATAAAAATTATTAGACAATCCGAGTTATTTCGTAAATTCATCTGCCAATAGCCAATAATGCTGCCGCTACTGCTTTGGCTCGGCTCTGATTCTTTTTCTGTGTCGGACCTGGACTCGGCCAAGATGAGCCTTCGCTGCCAGTTAATTAACGGGCCCTATCTCTGGTGAGCGTGTATTGTACCTCCGAGAACAGAACTCGGCCGACCTTATTGAACGTTGACCCATGTTGTGATTATTACGGTTACTTTATGTCTATGGCCAAAGCAGTAAGCAGCCAGCATATTGCACGCTCGCTTTTGGTTTTGTCCAATACTGCCGGAAAGACGAGGAGACGGAGACGGGAAAAGTAATTTCACAAATGCAGTGCCAACGCGTAGGCCAACGCCAGCTCGTTTCGTACATCAATGTGTACGTGTACATGAGATCCAAACCAATTTGTTCTGAAACCCTTTTACCGAACCCGCCGATTGCCGATTCAGAGAAGAGAAAGCAAAGAGCAGTCGTGTGCCCGTGCCAGTGCTTGAGTGTATTGATAGGAAAGAAGAGACAGACATCGAAACAACGTAGCGCGAGTGCGAGGAACGGCGTGCATTATCATCACTGTTGTACTGTTGCTGTTATTATTACAGGGTTGGGTCGGATCATTATGGGAAGAGGGTGAAAGCGAGCCCGCGCCCGCGACGGATTGACCGGCGAGCAATAAAATCCGGCTTGACATGAACTCGCAACTCGTGCATTTGGCATTTACATTATTAACTCTTCGCAAGTTGACGAGAGTCTTAAATCAGGACCCACTCACAAGGCCCAAACTGTCCCGAATACGCCCACGTCATTTTGTCCACTCTGGAATGTGCGGAATTAAACCGATATCCGTATCAAAAGATTTACATTGCCTTGCCTTGCCTTGGTTGGCCTTTCTTTCCTTCCGTTTGCCTGAATCTGAATCATCACTCATTCATCGTGCGCTGTGCTGTGCTTTGTGTGTAATAAATACCACAATTCTCTGATGGCACAGTCTCTCCGACATCCGCAGCACAAAACTTTCATTTCCTGTGCCGGGCCACCGCCGCTGCTAAGCACAGCATTACATTGCTGTGCTGTGCTCCACTTGAGTTTCTTAATGAGGCTCTTGTGAACGTGAAAATCAATACCGAAAGCAAACTCAACAGCAGCAATGAGCAATGCTGCTGCTCTTCCCTTCGTAATTAACACAGAAAGTTTCCAAGAGACAGAAGCTTCATCGTTCTCGCTGGCTGGCTCGCTGCTAATTCGTGCAATTTACAAAGATATCATTTTTCAGCTCGGTGGGACTTTATGAGTTGTCTTGATTAAAAAAACGGGTGCAGAAATTGAATTTATAATTCATGAGACGCAAACTCGGCACGGCGCGGGAGAAAGCTGCTCGGCTCGGCTGCTGCTGCTGGTGCTCTAATCTCTTTAGTTTCATTGTGCATGCCATTTATAATGGTTAGTTGTATTCCCCAAGCCCTTGCATGTCTGCCACGTACAAGTACAAGCGTGTTCGTGTTTCGTGTTCTTACACCCCAAAATAGCTGCTAGTACAATGCTTAAAATGTTTTATTACGTGTGGATTTGATTGTCTAATCTTGCTTCCTCCGCGCATTGCATAATTGGAACAAGCAGCACAGCTTCGACGCGCGCAGCGTCGAAAGGGGATTCTAAATCATGTCATGGAATTAAGACTGCTGACATTTGCGTTGTCAAAATAAAAGTCCCAGTCGTAATGAATTTTAATGCGTGTTTTTGTTTGGAGCTTGGCATCTTTCTTTTGTTTCGCAAGTCAAGTCGAGTCAAGTCAAGTTGTCGTCGTGGTCGTGATTAACTTCACAACAGCAACTGTACATGCAATAAATTACTGCGTGGCCTGGGCCGCCTGGGTTTGGGCCATCCCCTCGTTACAGGTACGCGTCCACGTACGACAACAAACATCGCAAGGATTACGTACGGAGACGACACTTATGACAACCCGCACGGACATAAACCAACTTTATTATAGTGAGCAGGCACAACAAAACAGCAACAGCAACGGGCTGCCATCATCTTATAATTATTACCACTGCCATTATTGTCCTGTCCTGTCCTGTCTTTTTTATTATCATTCCATTGTTGTCGGTCGTAACTCATGCAGATGTGCTGCAACCGAGCCGTGCTGCTGTAAGCTGTGCGTGGAATGTTGTTGCTGTTGTCGTCTTTCGTGATCTGCGTTTAACGTTTATCTTTTTGCGTTTTGCGCTGGGTGTCAACCTCTTTTCGCATTCAGGGACCGCGCTGGTTCGGCCGACGACCATTTTCGTGTTGCATTGAAATTAATTAATTGTCAAGCTTCGTCTGCGTCTGCCCTGCCTGCAAATATATAGCAGCGAGCAGCCGTCGAGCCGGCCGACCGGCCTGCCGGAGTGGGACGGACCACAAGCTCGTCAGACCAGATTCAGTGACCAGCAAAAGCAAAAAGACACATAATAACAATCATAGTTAATGGACATTCTCACACACATGGACAATGCCATTACACGGTACGTGATCATACTCTGAATGCCATCGCCAACCATCACCATAATCATGACTATGACCAGGACGATGATTATTATTTATCTAAATGAAATCATATTCATATTCATAATACGTGAAATTGTTCTCACAACATAAACACCAAGCACTAAACAGAACTGCGTGTACATGTAAATTCAACAAGCAAGCAGCCAAACGCAACGTAGTTCGAGAGAAAGAACCGTGAGACCAACGGACGACCTCTTGCCCTTAAGCTTCTCACGACTACGACCACGACGGACGTGGACCAAGAAGACATGGACTGGACGAGGCCGGACGGACAGACGAAAGGACCACGACCAGAGCACAAAAAACGAACGATGGAGATGGAACAGATATTAAAAATCTGAGCAGTAATAAAAAGTCGACTCCCATCTTTTCTCTTTCTCATGTCAAACGCAGAAAAGAAATGTATCGGCATGGCATGGCATTGTTAACCCCTTCGGGCCACGGCCGCAGAGAGGCACGGAGCGAGCGAGCAACTTTCGGTTGACCAATTGTCAACCAAGCACAGGGCACAGCACTGGAAATTTGGGTGCTCTGAAAAAATGTATCCTCAAACCGGTTCTTCGTCCCTCCGTCGTCCCGTATGTAGTAATCATCGTTCTCTGCTGTTCAACATAATAACTCATAATCATACATTATCATTACAGCAGAATTCGTCTCTGCGACTCGGTCGCTGCCTGCTCGTCTTGTTGCTCACTTTCCCAGCCCCCTTTTAATTTTGAAACCCGTCATCATTTCTTCGGCTGTTTGGTACTAAAATTAACATTCCGAAGTGACTCTTTTCTGAGTGAAACAAAAAAGCAATTTAATTTGTCTGAAAACATGAACAACCTTTTTGTGCCTTTGCTCGTGGTCGCGTACGTAGTGATTTAATAATTCCGATTTCTAACCCTGCCTGGTCTCGGGCCTTTCGTCGGCTGGGCCGTGCTGTCCAATAGCATTCTTGGGTAATTGTGCTCGAGTAAAAACTTGTCCTTTTCATTTCGCCCTTTCTATGACTTGCAACCCACCTATTAGCTATTAGCCCAGCCACTGCCATTGCTATTACCGTCACTGCTGCTATTATTATGATGATGATTACCGGGACTAAACTACTTTTTATTATTGTGCCATGTTTTATATTTTATGAGTCCACTCTGGAAGATGAGGGCAGGGGTTATCCGTCCTGTCTTGAGTCTTATCTGTTGCTCACAGTGTATCATTATTGAGTTATGAAATAATGAAACCAAATATGACCCGAGGACAAAAATTGCGATTGCGACTAAAAACAACAATCATGGACAACAATGCACGAATCACGATCGCAATACCGGGAATTCTTGGCTGGGATCTGAATTTAAGCCTCAATCTTGTCTTATTGTCAGTCTGGGCTCAGGCCTTGCTTGGTTGGAATTCTTTGCGAAATGCGAAAAGACTCCGCACGCCGATGCCGTTTCTGATTTTCTTGTATAAACAAAGGAGACGGTATACGTTTTAATGAACGTGTTGATAGAAGCCGACCAAATGCCGGCGAAGGCGGCGGGCAGTCAAGAAACAAGCTGAAGCTACGACACAAATGCAATCAGCATTCGAGTTATTTGGAAATTATTCGTATTTTCTCAGCAGTTTTATTATTTTTGGCCAGTGTCCTCAATTTCTCGCCTGCCTGTGAGGATGTCCAATTACAGCCGTAAGTCCGTGCTACATTACATAATAGAAAACGCAGATCCTGGTCGGTCGCATTCGGGAGCATCTGTGTAAAGTTATTTGGATAGCTGTGGTGTAGTGGCCCGGCCCAGCTCGGATCATATTTTGGACCCAATTCGACGACTGCGACTCACACACGAGTTTGTTTACACAGTCGTCCTCGTGAACGTGGAGTCATATTATTATCATCTTCATAAAGCGACTCGACTTGGAACTTTTGCTCAGGGTGGTCTCGACTGGTGCACAGATTCACACTCTGTCTTATGTCATCTTTCACGACTGCGACTTCGTCTTCTAAACGTGGCATGGCAAGGGAGACAGCGGAGACGAAGACTGACTGAGACGAGACGCACAGAAGATGGAATAAATATTTTCTCTTTACTCGCCCGGATTATTTTTAGAATATTTATTATGTGAAAGCGTATCCGTTTGTTGATATTGGAAATAGGCTCGGAGAACGCAGTTGCAGTCAGTAAAGCGCCAGCGTCAGTATCAAGCCAGCAGTCACAGTCGGCAATCGAGCACTCTGTTGAATTGAAAAATGTCAAATCGTACGCGTATGTGCCCTGATTTCATGTCACAAGTCCAATTTTACAGTGAAGAGCGAAACAAGCAGAAGAGGAGGAAATTAGAGCAACGTGGCTTACCAGATCCATCGCTGATATCAGTGTTCTTCCAATCGGAGTGCCGCCGATCGAGGCTGCCAACATCGTCTCTGTGAAGAACATAAACACAGCACAATGACAATAATGCAAGTGACATTTACATCATGTTTCGTATTTCATGTTACCAGCATGGCCGCGACCGACCGAGTCATGCTTTGAGCTATGATATGAGTTATGACACTAATCTACGTTGACAGAGGACAGAGCGGCTTCGGCTTTGGCTCGGCGTCGGATGACAAGGAGACATCAAACAACTGTCCCGTGTCATAAACTTGTTTCGAGTGCACGTAATAAAAACTGTATCAGCGTCAGCAGGATTTAAAGGAAATCCCAACATGGACAATGTCAACGGAGCGAGCCACGCACGCATCATATCACTTGTCACCATAAATTATGTGGATTTAACGAGAAATAAAATATCCTCTCTTCTGATTAAATAAATCTCACAATCTCGTGTCGTCCAAACTTTCATGTTTGCCGACGCGATGTGGACCCGCTGCCCTGCACTGCTCCGATTACCTCAGTACAATGTAATGACACTCAAAGTGATCTCAATTGTCGATTGCGCATGCGCATCGGCTCGGCACGGCTAGACATATTTTGGGGTAATAAATTATTTACACGAGGTTAAATACGTTGGACGTGAATTGTGTTTCGTAGTTTGTGACGGCAGACCGATTGCGATTGTCATTTGTGGACCAAAGCACGACCGCGACATTAGAGTCATCATCGAAATCAATCACTCGAGTAATATTTTATTGCGCTCGCTCGCATTCTTTCTGCCGGGTCGGCGAAAGAGATTACTTTAATGTTACGCGCATAACTCGACTCATTTGCTCGACAATATGCACACATGTCCGGACACTCGTATTCATACATTATTTGCGACGCTCTGCCGTGAACGTGTTGTTTAATTGGAACGCAGGTGAGCCACGCCGAGGCAAGGCAAGGCAATTGAGGTGACAACCACACCGCGCTAGGCTGCGATGCGATTGCTAGCCCGATTTGACATGACGTGACTTGAGTAAACGAAACTCAAGCCGCAAGCTGTATCTACAACTTGTAACTTTAATCCTATTTACATTACACACGACGAAAGGACGACATGCGTTTTGCGTTGATAATTTTCCTCAACTCCAAGCAGATACGCAGCCTTTCGAGCGAGCGAGTGTTACTGTTTTAATTACAATCACAGGAATTGACAAGATGACAGTGCTCCCGTGCTAATGACTCCGAATCTTCGATTATCATTATTAAGTAGTAGTACTCTCTAACCTAACAAAGACTACATGCCGTGCGGCGCCGCACGTGAAAATATTAAGGCGATAATTATATTGGTGGTCATGTGCTAGCTGAACTGCGACGCTGAGACGTTTTTGGCTTATGTAATCCGGCACTGAGACAATTTCAAGCCGAGCGCCGAGCACAGCGTTACGCTGCTTGGCAGAACCCACCAAATTAGACTTTAAAATTCAAATTTAACAGTAGCATAATTGCAAACCTCTGCCATTCGCCAGTCGTCTTTGCCACTGCCACTAATTGACTCGTGCATAAATTGCCCAGATTTATGCATATATGAAGGTGAATTTCGAATGCCATGCGCGTCTTGACAATGAGACAGGGCAGGGAGTAGAGGCAAAGGCGACTACGACGAAGTCTATGATTAAAAAGGTCTCATCTTCATCTCATCGTCTTGCCATTCTAATAATTAGAGTCTTCACCTAATTTGAATTGGTAAACCGAAAATCCTCGGTCTCACTGGCACTTTGCAATGGCACTTACGAATAGCCATCAGATTATATAACCTCAAGTATGTTTGCTTGCTGCCTTTGATGTTTGTCTCTTGGACCAAAACTGGATTCAACCCAATCGTCAGCCACAACCACGGCCATTAACTAGGTGCTAACTGCTAAACGCTGAATAAGTTCAAGAGCGCTTCGCTAGGATCAAGGATTCTGGATTCTTCTTGGCCAATCATCAAGCCAATGACGAAGATCAGCAAGACCAAGACGGAATTACAAAGACATTTACTTTAATTATGAAATTCGACAAGACAAAGCCGACAAAAAAATATGTAGTCCATTTAGCAATTGGCGGTGGACTTTCCTTGAAAACGTAAATGCCTGAATGCCATGAAGCCAAGCCAAGTGGGACCGCAATCACCCCATTTTTTCCTGCTACACCTTCATTAGGCGTGATTACATGATTAGTTGTCATTTACTGCGAGCACGTGTTTTTGTGATTTGATGTGATATTATGCAATCAAAAAAGCAAATCTTCGCAGTTCACCATCGAGTCCAAGTCGCTAATGACTTGTTTGTACATTGTCACTTTGAGAAATGTGAAATTCGTATCAATCAAGTCGAATCATAAATTCAATCATCTCAGATTTGATATTTTACACTGTGGAGTGGAGACGTGATTTTTTTGAGTGGCAGTGGCAAGGCAATGCGATGGATCGTAAACGGCTGGCCATTGGCCACCGTCTCATTGGCATTCGCAGAAACCTGATCTATTCTCGCTCTTTGTTTTGTTATTACTGCTGCTTTTGCATTCAGTATTGAGTTGTACGATTTACAATTGTTGTGGTGTTCAACAACTGATTTAACACATTCATTACTTTACAAATTGCGATTTCGAAAAGGCTTCACGTCCTGTCCTGGTTAAATATCTCAATTAATTACAACTGTATCGCTTACATTCGTAAATTCGTAAATTAGTATTCGCTGCTCTGCTCTGCTTTGTCCGTCATTGATTTCGGCGCAACAATTAATTCCTGTCAACATTCACTGCTGCTGCTCGCTAATCGGCCAACTAACTGAGCCGCGTATCACGTACACAATTAATTAAGGGCATGACAATGACAAGTTGAATGAATATGTCAAATGTCATCGCTTTTACATGCTTTGCTGTGACTGTTGCCTGTCCTGCCTGATCCACTTTCGTAATTGGTAACGAGTGACCTTAACTCTGATTGCCGAGATCTTTTTGAGGCACAATGACACACAAGCGTCAGCGTCCACTTTCAAAATGCCTTGCCTTGCCAGGATTGACTCTCTCGGCATTGGACTGTCAATTAAAATGACGACGATGACGATGACGACAAAGCAATTAATCGCGTGCTCACCTGAGAATCTGGATGCTGGGTTGGTGGAGCACATGCTGTCACTGCTGCTGCTGTCGCTGTGATGGTAATGGTCGCCGTTGCCGTTGTTGCCGCTGTTGTGGTTGTTTGTGGTGCTAACGACGAAACTGGTCTGTCGCATCAGTGCGGATACGGACACGGGCACGAAACGGAAGGCAGGCCAAGGTAGCTAAGGATGCTGCTGATGCGCTGCTGCTGGAGGAAATCAAGTCCCCAAACTCGGTCGGTGCGGGACGGACGGCAGTGGCAATATTGTTGTTGGAGCCGATCCGAAGCGTTGCTGCGCGGTGATAGTCGCACTCGTAGTCGTGTGTGTTTGTACTTTCACAGTGACGACTATAAAAAGAAGGTTAATATTTTGTACTCACTCCTCCTTACGTCGTCGTCGTCCTCTCGTCTTATTCGGTCCTTTCGTCGTGCATTGCAACCAGCACTGCTGTGCGCTGCAGCACGGGCCTGTGTTGCCGTTGCGCTGCTGTGCGGGTCTTCGTCAACCACCAAAAAAGTTCGTCCTCCAGAAGTTGGAGTCACTGGTCTCGGTTCTAGCTCGGGCGCCCGCTCTGCTCTGTTCGGCTGGCACGGCACGGCAACACGGAACAATAACGCTAGCACGTTTTGAAAATAGTCTCTTCCAAAAAATCATAGGCGAGCTATTAGGCGACGAATCTGGAAGTGGAATTGGAAATAGGATGGTCCTCCACGCGAATTTTGGGTTGTGTCTTTTTCGCTCGATCCTATTTCGTCATTGTCCTCCTTCGGCTTGCTTCCTTTTGTGCCCTGCCTTACTGCGGAACTGCTGCTTTGGTTGCTCGTGCTTATCGTCAACTGCGACTGCAGGAATAATAGAAGGCTGGGAGTGAGACTTGTTTGTGCTGGCGTAACGGGTGGCCCCGTCTCATGATTCGTGTCTTTCCCGTTTCTCCGAACTCGTCGTCTTGGTTTGGGGGCACATTTTCCGGAGATTTTGAGCAAAAACAGTCTCAATCTGAACAAAGAGTTTAATCACCGAAAAACTGCCGGTTTTCACAATTTTATAATTAGAATAAATTAAAATACGATTTTTGTATAAAAACACGGCGAAATAGCTCGTAATTGACAAAAACACTGGAGCAAGTCCGCAAATCGCACGAGTCTCAACTACGGCGGAGATGTCGAAGAAAACAAGCTGTCTATCTGTCAGTCTGATCTCAAATGCACGTCGAAAAACTTTTACTACTGCACACTCTCCGTCAGACTCTGGATATTTTACGATTTACTTTACTTCACACGTTCTCTTCGCACTGCCGCTCTGGCTGCTTCTGCTTGTTGTTCCCGGTCTCATTCACGTAGTAAAAGTGAAGTACTTCATCTTCTTCATCATCTCGTTTTTACAACCAACCTCACAACTAGCAAAAGCAAAGCAAAAGGCAAGGGAAGCGGCCAAGCCAACTTGTACTTCACTGATAACTTTTTTGAGGAGTATTTTTTGTGGTCTGGTTAAAAAGCCGCTGCTGCTCCTGCTTCAGCTTTCGCTTAGCATTTGGCATTTAGCATTAGCTGCGCTGGGCCGAGACTCGCTTATACTCGCACTCGCACATGTACGTGAAATGCAATTCTATTGTAATTGTATTGTAAAGTCAAATAGTCTTGTTCTTAGTCTTGATAGACTTGAAACTGAAACTGAAATTCGCCTTCGCCTTGCAGCCTTGCAGCCTTGCACTGTACTTGCATTTGCACTCTGACTGACTGACTGACTGACTGCCGAGCTGAATCTTGTTCGTTTAGTGAATCTTCATCCACGCAATACGCACGCATACGCACCTTTCTGGCCGATTCAACGAAGCCGTAGGAGTAATGAAGCAACTGAAAGCAAAATCAAAAGGTGAAAAATAAGAAGTTAACCATTTAACAGCCGACTGACGTTCGTTCGTTCAGTTCGGCGCTTGAAAATGATGCGGATGATGATGCATTGATGAGCCAAGCCAAGCCAGTGCACTGCTTATGCGTACGCTTACGCTTACGCGTATTTTGGAGAAGATAAAGGTTAACAATAGGGAATTACCAGGCTTAAGTTGCTGGTCGTGAATTGGATTATTGCACAATAGGTTTAGATTACCTTTTAAAGCAGTGTCAGTGCCATGCCAAGGGACGACAACCAAGACTCATTATGAAGAGAATTTAAATTTCATCGTCATCGCATCACAGCGCTACGCATTGCTAGCGCAGTGTATTGTCGCGCAGTGAATAGTAGTGCAGTCATCTTGCGTCTTGTACACTGTTAACTGTCGCCGTGGCCGTCTCGTTGATCATGATCACGGATCACGGACCATGATTATCATTTATTAGCAAACGGGACAAGCGTAAAATCCTAGGTAAGCTCTCCTTGACCAGAAAGAAGAAGGAAAGAATACTTGATCGGATTTTGATTCGTCATGCTCACTCCGATTCTGCTGAGCTGCCCAGCGAGTAGAGAGAACCGAGATTTCCTTTTCTTTAATTTCTGAAAGTAATAGCAAGTGGACATGAATAAATTGAATAGATTTCGTGCTCATTATGCACATGAGTTACGCTGTAAATGACGACACGACGTGAGTTAACTAGAAACACTTACCGAGTGTATTGTTGTCAATGTCACGCTCACTGATGTTCGCGTTCACTGATCTGAAGAAATAGAAAGTGCCCAGGTCCAAGCTCCAAGTGAAAATTAAGCCTCAATTCAATTCGCGAGCGCGACAAAAGCGTCCCCTCCGATTCGTTCGTGGCGAGTGTCGCCACGAGAATGAAAGTTGGACCGAGACTACGACAACGTTTTATATCTGTCTCGTGTATTTTACTACGACTAGTACTACTACGAAAACTACAAATACGACAGTCCCCTCGCCATAAAGGAAAGAGAAAGCAGAGACACAATAAAAAATTGTGAAAACCCTCTTTCATTGCTGCTGTTGCTGTAATAGAAAGCAGTAAGCTGGAGCCGAAATATCTCTTTGTGGTGGCGGTGGTGACAATCCAGATGTACTTGTGCGTAGTAGTGAACAAATGACACGCTCTCGGCTCCGGGCTCTTGGCTCACGACATCAGCCGCGGCACGGTGCTGGAGACACTCGGTTTTCATTCAAGAGAATAAATCCTCTTAAAGAGGGGATGAAAAAGCACAGGACGCAGAGACGACGGTGACGCGCTACAAGTGAACAAGCACAAAGTACAAGATGATTACCCAAGATTAGGAGCCCACATACGACACAACGACACACGGCAGTCTTTTACTGCTTAATATTTATTGCATTGTGCTGTGGTGCGGTGATGGCAGTGGTGGTGGCATTGCTACTTGAATTCCACATCTTTTTATACCCGCACAAAGGAGTTGACAGTTTACACGGCTGATGGCTGATCTCCCGTCCGATCTCTCCTCTTGGAGTTAAGTGGGATCACGAAGGCAGATCAGATCAACTTCGACTTTTTCAACCCTTTTCTTCTTTGACAACTTCACTTTACATTTTAAAATTCTGGGCAACGCTACGTGTTCGTGTGATTTTGATACATGAATTTTGAATGCTGAATACGAGTTAAGAGATCACAACCACACGCACACGTAGAAGGCAGGCGAGTAGAGATGTCATTTCTTTTGTTGGAAATTGATCAGTGAATAGCTTATGGGACCGACGGGACGAGACCAGAGGGATTTCAGTTTAAAGAATCCTTTGAAGTCATGGCAATTACCTACACAGCAAAGTGGTTCTTTTATGCAGTCGTTTAGTTTCAGAATTCAGATGCGCTGCTGTGTCGAATTCTATTATCCCGGACGTCTTCGTCTTCTCGTCTCCTACATTACATTTGCAATGGAAATGTAAAATAGAAAATTCGTGTCTGTCCCTTATGTAAATAGGTTGCTCGCTTTGTCATTTCTGATTGCTTTGACGCTTTCGGAGCAGAGCAAGCAAAAAGGTAGAGCAATTGACTTTGACTTTACTTCACTGCTCCAGGAACAGAAGCAGAAGCAGAGGGAGATTTACGATAGTGAGCGCAAGAATCTCATCAAAATGCTAATTTTTAATTATCGGTTCTGTCTTTGAGGTAATAACCAAAACCACTACATTGCGCTGCGCTGCGTCTGTGCGTGAGTGAGGGCCCTTCTCTAAAGTTGTCAATAGTAAAATGCGAGCGAACGAGAAGAAGTTCGTTCGTTATATCACTGTTGACCTTGTCATTTGCGTAACTTGTTCTTTATTATCATAAAATATGTATGACAATTACCTGCTCACTTCATGAAGTCGGTCGACAGTCGAGTCTGTCTCGTAATTTTACGAAGTCGCTGGCGCCTCGCAAAAATTCGTCTCCGTCTACGCATTCAACGCAGTCTCAGTCTCAGTCGTAGTCGAAGTGCGGCGACTGACTGTTTTGCGAATGGCGAAAGGCGAATGCCACAGACTAATCGAACCCTTTTCAGACTCAACAATAGCAACAATGAGCTACGCGTCTTTGGAGGCTCAATTTCCGAGCGAGTGGAACGAATTCTGAACCGTGCCACGCCAAGCCAGGGCAAGGCACGACACATCGCAGCGCATCAGATCATCATGTAATTCATTGTCAAAGTCAAGCCCAGCACAGTCGTAAAATATTTCTTGTCTTTTGTGAGCGTATCATCTTAGCACGTGGTACGGAACGCATCGCATCGCATCTTGTCTTGGTCTCCTGCTGCAGCAGAAGCGAGGCGAGGCGAGAAGAGATGAAGGGTCTGGCCAGAAAACTAAGAGCAAGAAGGCGCACCGAGTACGCGTTACGCGCATTTTATGATGAATGATTAATATTTTTATTATTTATAATATTAATGTACAATTCCCAACAATGTACAATAAAAATGGTCACGGACAATGAACGGCAGGACTTCACATGTCAAAAATGGAGACGAGGCTGGTGCAGGCGCAGTGCGGGCGCAAGAATCACATTTTCTAGTGCCTGCGAGTCTCTTTGAGGAATTCGTTGCGCTGTTAACTCGCGCCGCGTCTTGCCTCTTGCTTCTTAGGCACAAGGGCATTTGCCTCTTTCCACCAGCAACAACGATGTGTGTCTCCAATTTTCCCTATACGGAGTTCATTATCCAGGTAGAGTTAATAGTTAATACAGTTAATATGACATATGTGCCCATGTTACCTCAACTCGATTTTAATGGAGTTTTCCTATTTTCAGGTTTTCTGCTCAATTTTTCATCAGTGATCTGTCTCGTAGCCACAAATAACCTCATAAAAATGGAATAATAGCTGCAGGAGTGCCGCACCGCAGCAGCCGCGCAGGACAAAAGAATGGAAACAAAAAGATGCACCCAACTGAAATACAAAATACCAAATAGGAAATATGGGGAAGAAGATCCAACTCTTACTCGCACTCGTACGCGTACGCGCGTTCATCGCATCGCATTGCATTGTATAATAATTGGATGCCCCTACTGACCCAGAGAATTCCATTTTTCTCCAAAAAGAAGATCGATACCGTGCGCTGGGCTCGGTCGCTGGCTCACTGGGGTTGGACCCTTGCTTGTTTCATTTCATCAAGTTTGCCTTCCCGTGCTATTTTTATTTTACCCTCATGGACAATATCTCATTTTTGCTCCTCGCTCGCTCGCTCGACGGAGAAGATTACATTTTTCGGGACCGAGATGCGGAAAAGACAAAGGCATTTAATAATGGCCATTCTTTGAATTCAGGCAGTAGGCAGTCGCTGGCAGGCAGTCCGAAACGAAAATGAATCCAGGTAGGATGCTGACATGAACACGGACGTGGACGTGGATTGGACTCTGTTTCGGCTCAGTCAGACACGGGCTCATACGTGGCCATATGCGATGATGACCTCGAGTCGACTCGGGACGAGGAAAGGATGGTACAGAAAGAGGCGGAGTCGGAGTGTCTCTGTCTCCGCATCTCCTCTTTGACAGATGACTGTACGGCACCAGGTAAAAGAAAAACTCATTACCACACACCCTTTGAGGTACGCACGAGAGTGAGCATGGGTCCTTCAGCCTCATTACCATTAACTGAGTCACTCTCGACTCTCCCGTCTCTTGTGTTATGTTACCCTTCCATTCCATGAATTATTGTCCATCTGTAGCCGCAGCATGCAGTTGGACGCTGGAACCTGGACGTGGACGTGGAACACGGGTGATCATGATCTTATCATGACCCGAAACTAAAAAGCGCATTGTTCATTCGCGTACGGTCATTACAGCTGTTATGTGACCACAAAGCATCATTTCATGGCACAATGACCAAAGGGCTCGGGCCCAGGCGAGACCCCAAATCTTGGCTTTTAATGTTTTTAATGTGATTGTTATTTCTGTCCCGCGCGGACTCCAAAAGAAATCCCGACGAAAAATGCTCTGCGTGGCACGGCCCACTCGGCCCTGCTCAGCCCGGAATTGGAATACACGAATTCAAATCTCAATATTTCATCTCACCATGCGATGCGACGCAAGATGTGAGACGCGTTCCATCCCAGTGTCAAAAATATAAGAAATGAGCCTCGTCCGTCCGTTTCGAGATGAGTTTTTCGTTTTTAACCCCAGCAACAAATTTTATAGTATCTTGACGATGTGCACGGACGGACGGGACCTCGAAAGGTCATCATAACATAAATATGTGGTTCATATATTACGCGTCGTGGACGGAGTAATTCTGTGACTAGTAACTTGCCTAAATAAGGCAGAGCAGAGGTAAGATAAAATGAAAAGTGGCCTGGCTTGGCCGACCGCACCGCGAACGAACCAACGAATCATTAGATTAAAATCGAAATTCTTGCAGCTGTAATTTGTTTTATGACAGCCAAGTCAAGCCAAGAAGAGATGCAAACCTCTTTTCTTATTATTTTTTTGTTCTTGGTCTTGGCCCGGCTGAACTGGGATCTGAAGTCTTCTGGGATCTGAAGAAGACTTCTTGTGATAAAAGGTGAAAATAACAAAAAGCCGCCACAGGAAAAGCAAAAGCAATCACATCACATCACAAAAAGCGAACAATTTCGAGCTCGAGTTGGACTGGAACAAAAAAGACGACGACTCCCAGATGTTAAATCTTTTAATTTCGGGCTCAGGACTCATTTCCTACACGCAACGCCGACCCCCAGCTCCATTCTCGACAGTACAGAGCACAGCACGCCGTGTCGCGTCGCCTGAAAGTGCTACACAAAAGATCTTGTTCTTGTCGCCAAGTCAGTGTGGTGTCGATGATCATGATCGTGTCCTTTGTCAGCCAGCAGTGGTCGTGGTCGTGTCCCTTTTGTATGTCATCAAGATTCTTGGGACGGGGACCTTTCTTTGAAAGGGCCTTTGTACTGTACCTGTATGACCTGTACCTTCACTGCCTGTGTTCTGCGTATCAACTACACAATCTTGTCGTTGTCGTGTACCTGCAAACGCATGAAAAGAAAACAGGACCACCCTTTGAGTTCCCAGCATGAAAAAGGGACACGCGACAAGGAGTGTGACACTTGTATCAAGGACAAATAACAAAACCTGAACTTGAAATTTAAGCCCCATCCTCCTGTACGGTGACGGAGAGGGTATTTTCTGACCTGGCTTACAAAAGCAGCACATACGGCACGGTAAAGTACATGATCTCCATATCGGAGCATTACATGTGTAAATGGTTAATGGCATTATTTAGTGATCCATCAATCTTGTCATCACCAGAAACTACAAACATTATAATGCACTTTTTACGTTTTTACACACGCATGGCATGGCGCAAATGTTCCCAAACCAAGCTGCTGGCTTGACTTGGGTTGGCTTGTCAACATCTTACTCCACATTTTAATGGATTCTAATTCCCCGATCCGCGTCCCGTATAAGTTTAAAGTGAAAGTGCAGCGGAGCAAATACAAATTTACGTTCACGCTTAAATCAGCCTCGCGCTTTTTAATGGAACTTCACTCGGTTGATCGTCATTTCGTCATGCAGGCCGTGGAGACTTTAAACACGCGGACGGAGCAGTGTGGAGTGGATTTTATTATTGGAGTCGACATGGCATAAGGAAAAATGGAACTACTGTAGAAATATTTTCGGTAAGAAAGTCAAACTCGGTTACAAGTCACGAAATAATTGAAGCATACGCAAATAGCCTTCTCCTTTGTGCTTGTGCTGAAGCCGTGTGTCGGGTCGTTACTTTAAAGTTATGTTTTTATTAAATTATGACAGTCAACCAAGCGGAGAGCGAAATGCTTCCACAAAGCATGGTGGAATACAATACAAAGGGAGATCCGATTAGTGATAATTTCCTGTATGCTGTGCAAAATGGCATAATTCGGCATTTTTGGATCTGGAAACAACAATAAATCTGTAGCGTTCAAAATCAGCCCAAGAATTATTAAATTCTTGTCCACGAACAAGATTCGGTTAATGGCACAGGCGCAAATAGCGAACGGGGTTCAGAATCTGTGAAAGCATTTCTCCTGCAATACTACCGATCCGCTTGCTTTCAGTTCCAGAGTAGGATGATGAAATTACATTACTTTTGGTTGGTAAGTACCAACAAACTATTATCATTACATTAACAACAGCACAATGGAACTGGGAACGATGATGAACAACTGATTGTAAACCGAGTGTGTAATTATCACGTTGTTTTGAAACAGCAGGGGACTTCAAGGGCAATTTTACCTTTTCAGTTGACGAAGGAGTCCCTTAATAACAATCTACTACCTTTTGTCATAGGTTTGGGTTCGGTTTCGGTCTCGTCGTCGTCAGTCGTCACTGCGCTGCTCTCTTTGTACTCCGAATGTGTGACGAAGGGAAGAGAATGGTCATCGGTCGTCGTCATCAGAGCTTCGGCGTTCCGCAGAAGATGCACACTGCACACTACGCACCTTTTGGGGAATTTTGTTTGAAGTGGGCCCTGTTTACCGAAAACAACAATAACATGAAAGATAATTAACAATTTACCGTCGTCGGAGTCCCGAGTCCAAAGAAATTTAGTTGACTGACTGCTGTGCGTTCGAAGAAACGTCAGAAACATAATCAATATCACCGTCAGCAATTCACAAACCGCAAAGATGACCTTTCCTGCTGTGTCTTTCCAATTCTGCTTCAAAAACCTGTGCAGCAGCGGTCAGCAAGGGCTTTGTGTACCAGCGACTGGCACCGGCACCACCACGGGAGTATTAATGATCGTGGTTGTCATCAGTGGTCAGCATGAATCATAATTTCCAGCAATTTACGGATGAGTTTGGAGAATTTTGTTCTCCAGCAATGAGAGCGTACGATCAAGCAAAATATTTCCATACGACCTTTGTCTTTGTCGGCTTTCTAAAGTTATTTCTGAAATGACCACAAACGCGAAGGTAAAAACGACAATGGACAATGAGATGAGTTTGTTCATGTTGACGTTGTTATTTTAATGATGCTTTTATTTCACGAGTTAGTGAATAAAAATTCATGGTTATGAAACATGAAATGGAACGTTGATAAGTTTGTACTTGTATTCTTGTGTTACAAGTTTCGTGTTCCAGGAGCAGGAGTTTTACTGCATCTGTTGCAGTGGAATCCAAACTTCTGCAGTTGTCTCAGTTCGAGTATCAGCTTGTCGTCGAGAGAAGCTAACACCCCACCATAAAATACGACAGCAAACAAAGGTGTACGTGTACCAACACAGGAGACATGTCATGTGAACAAGTTCATGGTAGGTCACTGACTATAACCTTTCTTACAGAATGTCATCCTATTCAAATGTCAACAGTGTCAAGGTTAATTGTTATAAACGCTGTTGGTTCCATCATCAACAACAAAATCATCCTTCGATTCAATCTTTTCGTTGATTTTAGGTATTTCAACGTAAATTAAAATTTTCATTTGGCGTTGGCTTCTTTTGGCAGGAATTGAATAATTTCATTGCAATTGCAAAAATATGTCGACTACTTCTGTGAAACGATATGAGGTCATTGTTGTTGGAGCCGGAATAATGGGATCAACCACGGCGTACTATTTGGCCAAGCACTACGGGCCGGGACAAGTGCTATTGATGGAGCAGTATGATTGGCTGCATCGGCGAGGCTCAAGTCATGGAGAAAGCAGGTTAGTCACTGCCACAGGAATCCGGAATCTGCTTCGCTGGTCAATATTAATTCTGCTAATTTAATTTGCAGAATCATTCGACGGATGTACATCCAAGACCACTACACGTACTTGATGAAGGACGGGTACAAGTTGTGGGCGGACGCGGAACAGGAAGCAAAGACAAAAGTATTCAAGCGGACAGGTGGGATCGATTTTGGCAACAAAGGCAGCGCCAGCATGGAGTCTATCATCGCTGCGGCTCGAAAACACAACGCTCCTCACGAAGTGCTGGAACAAGCTGACGTTGCAAAGCGATTTCCAACAATCAAGCTGCCAGACGGTGAAATTGCAGTGTACAGCCCAGATTCTGGCATCCTGAACGCGACAAAGTCTGTCGCAATGTTTCAGTCGCTTGCAAGAACAAACGGAGCGGATCTTCTGGACAATACGACTGTTGTGAACATCGAGAAGGTTTCACACTCAACTGGCGAGGAGTACAAACTCACGACACAAAATGGCGACATATTCTTCTGCAAGAAATGCGTGCTGACCGCTGGTGCGTGGACTGGAAAACTTTTACGGAAATGTTTCGACATCGATTTGCCCATGCAGCCGGAACAAACGACAATTGCGTACTGGCAAGTTTTGAACGAAAGTTACGCCCACGCCTACGATTCTTCACGGTGTCCAATTTTTATCTTCAACAAGGACAGTGAAGGAGCAGGCTGTATTTATGGGTGCCCAGCTCACGAATACCCAAATATGATAAAATGTGGCGCTCACTTTGGCACAAATTGTGATCCTGATGGACGAACATTTCAGCCGTGCATGGAGCCATTGAAAAACGAAGTTCGTGAATTTATTCAAACTCATTTTAAAGGAATAAGTGAAATTCCAACATCAACAGAAACGTGTATGTACCAAACAACTCCGGACTTGGAGTTCATTCTTGATCAACTGCCAAAATACCCAAAAGTAATCATCGGGTGCGGATTTAGTGGGCATGGCTTCAAACTTGGACCTGTGGTTGGTAAAATTCTATCACATCTAGTCATTAATGGCCAGAGTCCGTACCCGGATGTACATAAACACTTTGTACTTGACAGATTTAACAAGTAATACAGATAAATCATGGCTTTCGACAAGAAACATTAAGCTAGCGTAGAGAAATGTAGGCTCTGTAAATAAAAATACTTTACAAAAGTGAATTGGAAACTGTTTACTCCATTTTCTTTGGTTTTCTTTCTCGGCCTGATCTTCTAATGCCTGAGTCGGCAGCTGCAGCAGCAGCACGAGGACTTTGCTTGCTCGCGGATTTCACAGGTGATTGAGAGCGCTGAGAACGGGCCTTCTTAGCAGGACTAGCGGGAGTTTCTGTGGGCTCAGCTGCTCTTTTTCTGCTCGGTGAGGTGGCCACTTTTGCCTTTTTTGGCGACTGCTGTTCTTCAGGAACCGTTACTGCTTTCGCTTTATTGCCATTTCTTCGACCTGGCATTGCTGGTGGCTTCGATTCAGCAATGCGTGGGGATTGCAAAGATCGCTGTCTTGGGGTTACTGCCGCTTTTGGAGAAGAAGACTTCTCTTTTCCTACTGTCGCTCTCTTTTCTTTTTCCTGAACCTCAATTTCATTAGTCTCACTGGGAGCCTTGGTGGGAAGTTGCCTGTTTCCATAAGTCTTCACAACACCTGGAGACCGAGTTGCCGAAGCCCTTGGCGCTGGTTTTTTCGCATCTTTCTGTGGAGAACGAGAAGGCGATCCTTTAACTGCCGGTCCTCTCGTAGGAAGTGGGGGAGAAGCAGAAGTTATCTTCGCTGCATTCGCTGGTGCTGCCGTTTTTGGTTTCGGCGTTTCAGTGACCTTTGCAACTTGCTGACTGGCTGTACTCTTGGAAGATTCAACAACTGCTTCATGTCTTGAAGTAGGCTCTGGGCTCCTGCTCGGAAACTCCTGAATTCTTTTCTCAAAGCATTTGAACCTTGCAACGTCGGGGTGAGCAGTTCGGCCATGTTCTTCCAATTCATCCTCCGTTGCAAATTGCTTCCCACATCGGCAATCGTTGGTTACAATTGAATGAGTGTTCAAATGCGAACAATACTCAGATTCATTCAAGTGTGAGAAAGATGCTCCGCAGAGTTTGCAAGTCCACTTTGACAGCTTCGGGTGAGTGTTTGTCTTGTGTGATACGAGGTCCAGCAGGTGGGAAAACTTCAATTGGCAGAATTGACAGGGCAAAACTTTCTCTGCAAAAAAAACATCGAATTATGTAGTTTAGATCGAAGTTAAATTTTCCCTACGTTTCTACCGTCTCTAAGCAACAATTGGACAATTACCTCCAGAATGCCTGAGCTCTATGTGCAAATCCAAGTATTTCGCGTGTGCAAAGTAAACTGGCTTCATACAAGTAGGACATTTTATCGACCCATTTGGAACCTGTCCCAGATCTCTCTCTGGAATCAGTTTCTTCTGTGTATCAACCTCAGCTGTCCTCGGGCTTGGTGGTAGCGTAGTTGTTGCTTTTGCCTTTACTGCCTGCTGAGAAGCATTTCTGCTCAAATGATTGGTGAGTTTTTGATGCGCTTGGAGCAAAGCAGCAGTTTTAAACTGTTCGCCGCAGCTGCAATCAAAGGTTGCCACAAAATTCGGGCTGATGTGCTTGTTGAAAATATTCCAGTCATGAGTTTCAAGTCCACATGATCGGCAAAGGTATTGCATTAGATGAGGATGCATTTGTAGCTTATGATTGACCAGATTGATGAGAAGGCTAAAGCTGACATTGCAGTGACTGCAAGGAAACGCACGGGAATCTGTAACGTTAAAGAATTGACCGATAAGATATAACGAAATAGATGACAAACCAATGGCATTTACTTTACTTACTCTTGTGGGTTGCAGCAATATGATCATTTAATGCAGTTCGTTTCCAAAATGATTTCTGGCAAACTGGGCAACTCATGCTTCCACACGCCTCCGTGATTGCTTTAGACGAAGTTGAGCGGACACGAGCTTGTGGGATCGGTGGTGTTTGTTGAAAGACTTGGCTTGCGGTGACAGGCATCGGCAGAACAAATCGAGACGGTGAAGCAGCTGACACAGGAGCTATAATTAAGGTAAGACGTCAGGTAATGGTAAAAATGACAGTCGCGAGCCCCAAATTAACTGAGTGCATGGTATGAGTTTTAGAATTCCTTACATTGTGGTACTAAAGAGATTCCAGGTGGGATTACTATCCTTGTTGGTGATGCCGGAAGTGCTGATGGCGGTGGTTTGGGGGCAATGAGTCGGGGTCTGTGCGAAGCTTGAGGGCTCATTTTCACGGTAAAACTTTTGGCATTCTTCTCTCCTGAAGGAACTCGTTGCTGTCCCAGCCCTACTCTAACCTTTACCCCGTTACCAGTTCCAGATGCTTCAATGCACTTTTTCAATTTCAGTGGGTCGGAGCACTTGACATATTGACCGGTGGCGCTCTCCTCCAGAATATCCTGCACTCCAGTCGCATTCTTGATGACTATAATCTTTTTGGGATTTGCGAGAGAACCTTTGACATTTGTACTAGTTTTAACAGAAACTCCAACTGGTGCTGAAAACATAAGATACATTTCATTTAGTTAAAATATCAATACTTTAACCTACTTGATTATTCTCATGTGATAATCACCTGAAGCCATGGCGGGTGAAGGTTTGCCTGCTGTCGGCGTTTCAATTGCAGTTTCTAGACGAGAAACATGTCTGGGAGTCAAATCTTCATCCAACAAGGACTCGCTTAATAAAGGGCGATTAATTAGCCCAACCGAGTTCCAATCCATTTCCCCAAACCCAAGTCCGTCAATATGACCCGTTGCACCTGCAATGAGTTAAAATTATCAGAAATTGTTGGTAGTGCTGCGCTTGAACTACACTGATGTAGCGGTGTCGTGCTCGCTAGCTAGGCACTTACCAGCATTTCCAAATCTCAACTCCGACGCTTTCCGGTACAAGTTAGGATTTAGCCCAAGACCAGTAGTGACGACGACCTTGGGAGGAGACTCCGCCGTGCGAACTTTCTCGACGCTTGAAATTACGTTCTTGTATGTACTGAGTCTTCCGTCACAATCTGCGCAATGAACCATCACCACTAAGGAATAAAGAGATGACTCTTGTCTCAGAATTTGTCTCAATGCAGAAGTTAGCTATAGCTTTTAACGACTAGATAAGGAGTACTTACTGTTTCGTGGCGCGCGGACTTGCTTCGAGCAAACTAAGCATTTGTGGTGCAACATCTCTTCCTGGGAGGAGCCACCACCACCAGTGGACGCGCCGTTGGGTTCAAGTTCAGGGGGCTTCGGGGCGAGGGGTTTCCACTTTGATTTCAGACTCATCTGTTTCACGTTTCACTCCATGGGGTGAAAAGAATGAATATTCTAAGAGACGAGAGAAGACGAACTGTCGTGGGCAACTTCCAAGACTAAATGACTGAATGCTGAACTTACGCCAAACTCTGTGCCTCTTCTATCGTCCTGACTCTGACTGCTAGCTCACCCTGGACACAGGTGGTAGTGATAACACAACGCTCGTTTGCTTCCTACCATCACAGCCTCTGGACTTCGAAGGAGAAAAAAGAGATTTGAAACTCGACTCAGAGGTGTCTACTCTGAAATGAAAACTCTCGCGTAGAGAGTCTCCTGCCGAAGTATTGTTTGGATGTGTGCTTCGGGTTGAGTTGTACAGGAGTCAGCACTTGCGTCTTTCGGTGATTTTCATCTTCTTGAATTTAGCAGCAAAAAGTTCGACAGTATCGACGCATTGAGTGTCTTTGTGCAATGCAAAAGATACTCAAGCAAGGTTTAAATCAAAATAGGCACGAGTTGGCAATTTATTAATTCAATTGCGATTGCAAGAAGTGACGAATGACTAATGGCCTGGAATTTGACAAAAATGCATTCCTTTGCCAAGAACGTTGCAACAATGCAATGTACAGTACAAGTATGATTGATAATACTAATTTAGTAGTTGTAATCCTAAGCAGTCATTTATAAACCCAATCTCTAATCTACAGTACAAAGTTTCCATTAAAGTAAACAAATAATCACAAATGTTTTCCAACAGAACCCTTCCTTAAGAATGAGTGCGCACAATTTAACAGGGCAGGGTTAAAGTTAAGACTAAGCCGACGTATTCCTCAGTTTAATGTGGTCTACGAAAATAAATTACAAGTCCGAGTACACCGACTAATCCGCTTATAAAATATAAATCCCAATTGGGACCAATCACATTACTCATTTGCACTAGATTAAGTTTAAATAGAGCTAGAGCTACGGGGATTTTGGCGTCGGCACTCGTCTCGGCCGCCATGTCGTAGAACCGCTTGGCCAAGTGAATATCTTTGGAAAGGCCCAAGCCCTGCTCGAACATGTAGCCAAGATTGAACATTGCTTGCGGGTTGCGTTGAAGCTCAGACGCGGATCGGTATTGCGTGGCCGCCGAAGTGTAATCAATTGACGTGCCCCAACCGTAGTAGTAATAGTCGCCCAGGCGAACTCGTGCTGGAGAATAGCCTTGAGCCGCCGAGCGAGACCAGTAACGAAGAGCAAGGGCTTTGGTATTGCTCGCGAGTTCTGCAGAAAATATCAAAATCATGTGAACACAATCTTTGAAATCTCAATCTGGAAAATTGTCAAAATCCAGGCGTAATTAAGTCTTATTACCTCCACTGAACGCTTCTCTCAACTGACTTCCAATTTCATCTCGCTCCAACAAGAACGCGGCATTACTCTGAGCTGCTTCGTACCCCAACTCGCTAAGCAGCAGGTACTTCACCAAACCCTCGGAGTACCGCTTCTCATTGATGTCGAAGTGTGCTTCGGCCAGCAGCATTCCCCAACGACCCCGTTCAGCAACTGACTTGTAGAGTTCTACTGCAGCAGTGCAACTCCTCATCATGCCCGTTCCAGTGCCATGCATTTGAGCAAGATTGTAGATAGCAAGGATATGTCCTGATTGCGCTGCCAGATTGTAATACTTCGCAGCATGATTGTAATCACGACGAACTCCGATTCCTGACATGAACATGTTCCCAAGATGCAGCTGGCCATCAACCCAACCTAGAACGAGAGATACGAGTTGCTATTGCCGGGAGTATTCGAAAGCGAGACAGATTAGATTAGAATATTACTATGCGACTGACCTTGGTCAGCAGCCATTGTGAAGTACTGCATGGCTTTGCTCGGATCTTTTGTCACACCTCTTCCTGTCAAATACATTAGCCCCAGCCCAGATTGGCCAACGGGTGATCCCTGATCAGCAGCCCTTTGAAACCAGCGAAAAGCAGTTGCGTTATCTGCCTCAATAGCATCGGTTCCTTCCAGAAACATCTGCGAATTAAGGATCAAATTCCGATGAAATCGGCCACGGCACTCTTCAGAATTCTCTTGAGGATTGCTCGGACTCCCTTACCTTGCCAAGGAATGCCATTGCGACAGCTGAGCCTCCATCAGCGGCTCTCTGGAAGTACTTTAAGGCCAAGTGATGATCGGGCGAAATGCCGCGCCCGCCTTGGAAGTGCAGTTGTCCTAAACCAACCTGGAAATCGATAAAAACGCACAGTGATGATTTAATATTAGTTGGAATTGATTCTTGCAATAGCGATCGCAAACAACTGCTCGCCTGAACTCACTTGCGCTTGAACGTCGCCTCTCTCAGCCAGCATGCTATAATAGTCCAAGATGTCCGAATTCAGAATATTGCCGCTTGAGCTCACGCTACCTTCAATTTCATCCAATAGTCGAATTCTTTGAATCGCTGGTCCAGTCCCACTCAAGCTAACTTCACTGGCAACGACTGCGGCAACACGACGATACTGCTCCAATGCCTTCTCACAATTTACTTCCAAACCAATTCCAGCCCAGTACCTGTAGCCTAGCGCCATTTGTGCCCAAGATGATTCTGCACTTGCAAATGTGTAGTAAAGTATCGGGATTGATGTGCTTGGAGTTTCAAATATTCCAGTCGTCGAAAGGAACCCAAGAGCCTAAGCCAAGACAAGAGTATTACGACTTTAACAAATGACTCGTTCATAAATTCAACAAAACCCTTACCATTTGAGAATTTGCCATTCCATGATCTCTGGCCAACACTTCAAAGGTTTCTTTAGCTGCTTTCAGATTAAGTTCTAATGGTCCCACAATTTGTGCCCACGCAATCATTTCCTTAGCTTGTAAATGTCCCATATCACTAGCCTGCTTCAATAGGCGGTACGCTTCCTGAACGTCTGCAGTGCGGCCGATACTGGTGAGAATGTGCACTGATGTGGTGTCTCGTGATGGTGATTTGGGTCCGCCAAGCAAAGTCATCGCAGATTGAAAGAATTCTTGCCCTGCCGGAAAGAGTACAACCTGTATTAGATGCTGATTGTGAAAATGAAGTGTGCTACAGTACCTGGCAGGTCCACTTGATCATCCGTCATGTCACGGTCCTTGTCATGGCTCGAACTGCTGATCTTCACCTCATCATCTATGACAGGGATGTCGTCCTTCAGTGACAAGGAAAGTGGTAAGTCGTTATTATTGTTGTTGACAGGAATCTTCACATCTTCATCTTGAGCAAGTACAACGTCCATCACGATGGCGGCACACAAACATGCCGTAACTACTGCTAGAGGGTATAATAATCTTGGATTCATGGTGTTAATGGCTGCTTATCACGTTCACGGCGATCGAGTAACTCGAACCACCTTCTTGCCAGCGTCCTCATACACACTAGATCGAGTTGACTGTACACTGACTGATAAAAAGTCCTGAATTTTGTCTTTGCTTCACTTATCCTTCCTCTGTTCATATCACATTCTACTTTCGGCTTAACTGCAAGGTGTTATTAATTTTGACCTGTCAATCAAGTCGATTCGGTTTGCCACGTAAAGTTTTGTCATGAGATTTTATATTTCGCAGACGAAAAGAATCTCTTGAACTTGGTGCCGGACTCTGTAATTTTGAGCATGATTGCGGACTAATTTTTGCGTGTGTTCCTTCTCTAACTTTTTTCTGGTAGTTTCATAAATCAGAAAGATTTATTCTTAGCAAAATGTCCTGCAGATTATTACCTCTACGCGTGACTAATCTCATACGAGTTTCATTGTCGGTGTCAGCAACTCAAAGTAGACAGGCGCATGTCAAAACTTCAAGTTCGACACACGCGAGCAGTGGTGATAATGGTTCTGATTCCTTCCCTGGCTCGTTCAATGTCCAAGACTTGAGAGATAAGGAGAAGTTAAGGGAAATACGAGATCGCATTTTGCGCGTGGATCACGCTGGAGAGTATGGAGCTGATCGCATTTACGCTGGACAAATGGCAGTTTTAGGTAAATCATTGTACAACACATTTAATTTACTGAAATCTTAGAATTGTTCCTCCAGCAAATGGCGTGTATTTGGCTGATTTTCCAGGGAGAACTAAATCGGGTCCTGTTATCCAGCACATGTGGGACCAGGAGAAAGAACACCTAAAGTTATTTGAAAAGCTCATACCAAAATATCGAGCCAGACCAACCATTTTGCTGCCGGTGAGTTGACTTCTAGAAAAACTGCACCTCAAGACTCTAGACCTCAAGATGAACAGTCTCTCAATATTGATTTCTGTTCTCTCATTTCAGATATGGAATGTTGCTGGATTTGTACTTGGAGCAGGTAAAACAGCATTGAAATGAACGACCTTACTTACTGGCAGATCCTTATCCTCATCTCATTTTTCCTGAAGGCACTGCTCTCTTGGGCGAGAAGGCGGCCATGGCTTGCACTGTCGCTGTCGAAAATTGTATTGTTGAGCACTACAATAATCAGATCCGTCAGTTGATGTCTCAGAATATCCACGAGTCGGAGAAGGAAATTCTCGAGTCAATTCAGAAGTGTCGTGACGATGAGCAAGAGCACCACGACCAAGGCCTGGCGCACGGTGCGGAAAATGCGCCGGCGTACCAATTACTCACAAACGTCATCAAGACTGGATGCAAGACAGCAATCTGGCTGTCTGAACGTATTTAAGTCACAGATTACCTTTAGCTTTCAATTTCGTACTGCGTACGTGCCGTTATCTCGGGCCATTAAGTCGTTTCCAGCGTATGAATTATGATGAAAGTTTTATTAAGAGCTGTCACATCGTCTTAGCGCGTTAGGTCGACAACTCGACATCACATTATTCCATTGTTACCCAAAAGTATAAAGACAATTTAGGCATTGCATTGTGTCGTAATTCTTAAGTAAATATACAAATTAGTAAAGTAAAACGCGTTCAGGGAAGGAAGTACAAAAAGTGCTCAATTGACTTCGATAAGCGACGTATTTACAGAAAGGCAGAGAATCATTGTTGATTGCATTCAGGAATTTCTTCTGTCCGTGACGTTTTCTTGTCTGGTACTTGTAACTTTGGTATGGTTGTGGGATTGGAATTGGATACATTAGTGGTCGTCTGTTTTATGCGCTGTGTTGTGTCCTCCAAAATACTCTGTCGGAGCCACTCCTCGTCGTTATTGGAAAGTGTCGTGTCGCCGCCACCACGGCCGTCACAAGCTTTGTTTCTGACACAGGTCGTAGACAAGGAATTGTTTAAGGAACCACTTGATGAGTTATTCAGGGAGTTGTCACCGCTTCCCTCCCCATTGTTGTTTGATGCTTTGAATCGCGATTCATCTAAGAATGAAAGTAATAGACGCGTATTAAGCAAAAGCTGACACGTTGTCTTGGTTTTTGAGTTGTCGAATATTTACTTACTGAATTGATCTTGAAGAGCCTGCAATTTGACTCGCAGTATCTTCATATTAGCTTCCGCTGCAACTTTCTGATGATTGGCTTGCTTGAGCTCTTTCCGGCACTCAAATAATTCTCGATCTTGGCCAACTTTCTGAGCGATAAGGCGATCGCGTTCGCCTCGCACCACTTCAAGTTCAGGAGGTTGAGGGTGATCTGGATCAAGACCACTTCGGAATTGGAGTAACTTTCGATTGTACTCGTGGGTCAGCGCCTGAATCCTATCTTCGTACCCCTGCGATGAACAAATAGTAATAGCGATTCAAATTCTCACAGCGAGATGAGATATTTGACTAAGCTCTAATCGCCCGAAATGTGTACTCACCTCGAATAAGTCGGAACATTCTGACTTCAGTCGCTTCAGTGCTTGCACCAATTCATTTTCACTTCTCTCAATAACTTGTAATTGGGTAAGAATGATTGCGGAACGAGAGTCGCCACGATCAAGTGATGACCTCAGATCAAGGTTTTCAACTGTTAATCTTGTGACACGGCCTCGTAACCTCACGAGCTCTTCCTCGACTAGTAAAAACGAAGTCCGAAGGCTCGGTATGACTACGCGATTTAATGAAGCTTTTCTGGCTTGAGCCTTCCGCGCTTGGACTAATTCTTACCTCGCACTCTCCTCTCCTCCAACTCTGAGAACAACGAGTTTCCCCTCTTGGACGGATCATTCAATTCATCCTCTGCAATGTGGTTTTGAATTTGGAGAGCCTGAGCCAGCGCGACTTCTTCAGCACGTTCATTTTCCAGGTCTCTCATTCGGGTTTGTAGTTGACTTATACATAAATCCTTCGAGTCGATTTCCTCTTTTAACTCGGTTATCACTTCTTTCTGTTGTGCAGTAACTTGCATGAGATTATGAAGTTTTGATTGCTGGCTTTCAAGCAAGCCCCGAGATGTTTTCAGTTCTTGAGTTAACTGATCTTCTCGAATCTGCAAGTCAACAACAAAAGAGTAGTAACTCTGCTTATCAGGACTTCTCAGTTCAGTTAAGTTACGTAAAGTTCTCAACATACCTTCTGAGATTCGCTAAGTTCATTCCTAACATGTCGATCAGTTTGCAGCGATCTCAATTGCTCAATAGATCGCTGTTGCTGTTCTGCCTGGCCCTTTACGTAGTTGTACTGGTCACGAGTCTCTTCTAGAAAGTCTTGAAGTTCGCTTATCTAATGACAAAAGAAAGGGAGTGCATTGACGATCATCTGGAGGTTGGAAGATCTGAAGAAATTGATGTACTATATTCTAGTCATAATGTACCTGCTCTTTCCACTTCTTTTCACGGTTATTGAATTCAGCTGTGAGCGTATCTCCAATACCCTTCAACTCCTTTTCTTTGGCAGCCACTTCATCTTTAAGGAATTCGACCTCCGTTTGATGTGTTTGTTGAAGAGCATTTAGTTTCAGGGTAAGGTGGTGACACTTCTCCTTCCATTCATCCAATTCCTTCTCCATTGTCCCTTTTGGTTGGGAATAATGCGCTCCTTCTAGATAAAAGGAACTCCAGTTTACATTTCAACTGCTTAAATAAACACATAAATTCAGTCTATTATTAGAAATTACTCACTTCTAGGTGGAATCGATGCAGTAGACAAGCTGGAACCAGTATCAACGCATCAACATTCTTTTTGTTATTTCAGGATTCGAGCCCCCTCAGTTCCTCTATTTTTAGATCGCTTCCAGCTTCAATCCAATCACGGAGGCAATTTCACCGTTCTCCACAAGCACAAACTGTCGACGATGAAATGGGAAGATGGGACTACTGACGAATGAATGGATTTCCTTCCCACGTCCTGATCCTGAGAAATTAGATCGGATAAATAATATTTTCAGACAACTTACAAACAAGCGTAGATGCAATACTCGTAGAATGGGTAATTTAGGTTGAGTGTCTTACCTGAGACAAAAAAGATGACTAATGTGTGCTAAAAGGCAAAAGGCAACGTCGCCCCGCTACAATTCAGTGAGAATGCAATGATATTGATGGCACAAGATAAAGACAGGAGATCATTTACAGTGACTGATTGCTCCCGTGGTACAGCTCATCGTTTCTAGATCGGTAAACTTCGAAGATAAAACATAACAGTATCACGATACAACGCGAGAAAATAGAAATTGTGTAATATATCTCATTTTCGCAAGACGGATTAAGGCAACAATGAACTCTTTCAAGGCGCAATTACTTTCAGGCATGACAAGAAGGCAAGAGTAGCAGATGATGGATTAACGGTTAAAATGAAGACGATCACTTTGAGATTCGAGTACATTTTGTAGTTCAAAAACACGAAAGAAGAGCATACGCGAGCTGTTTACACAACAAATTCTCATTGCACATTCACATTCACGGTAGCAGTCACATGATTCCCTGTTGCACGAGCCAGGGCCAAGATAAAAATCATTGTCGTGACTGTATTGCAGTGAACCAGAATTTTTCCTAGAAAATCGGATGTGGAATTCCGGAAGTGGTGTCGGGCACGACATAAGGTACGTGAAATTATTTCTTGTTGACGGACGCGTTCACTTCTGGTGAATGACTGAATTCATTCGCGACGGCAGCTTACTCGCTTGGCAGATAAATCACAAACCTTTTTATCACTGTTTGAAGTCCCAAGGCACAGACACGTATCTGCAGTTAAGTGCTGATTGCACTGTTCCTTGGAGAACTTACAAGGAAATTCTAATTAGACATCAATAACGTTTTTAGGCTTTTATGGCGGTGCTCTCGCCATCTGCTTGAACCAGTGATGTGCCAACTACCTGACACACTGTCTGGGCGTAGCCTTTGGTTTATTCGCGCAAGCAAGCGCAGGAACTGCGATCCGCGATGAGCGATAATAATGTATTGACTTCCAAATTCCTCCTCAGAACTAACAATCTGGAATCCGAAGGAGCTGAAGTTGATGGACAGTAGACAGCGGAGAAGACTTGAAAAGAGACTGGACATGTCGCGTCACGACGGTAATAAATTACGATGCCCATGGTTTTTTTGTTACCACAACACATGCATGTTACCACGATCTTTTTGTTTGTGCTATTCGCCGTTTCTAATATACCTATATTTCTTATAAAGGAGTTAGCTGTGACGCCTGCATGAAAAGTAATTTCAAAGGACGCCGAATGAAGTGTCTTCGATGTTACGACTACGACTTGTGTGCCAACTGCTACGAATTGGGCGCTGCAACTTCAAGACACACGACCGATCACCCTGTCCAGTGCATCTTGAGCAGAACTGACTTTGATTTGTACTACAGCGGAGAAGCAAATCCAGAGCTGTCCTACTCCCTCACCTGTCCCGTTTGCGGCAAGCTCGGATTGACTGAGAGCGAACTTCAATCCCACGCCGTTTCAGAGCACCAGAATTGTAACACGGAAGTTGTCTGTCCGATTTGTGCGTCAATACCGGGTGGTGAACCAAATCTTGTAACCGACGACTTCATAGCTCATCTGACAATCGAGCACCGTCATCAGCATCGGGAGACCGACACGGCTTTGTCCCGCCAAAACGCGCGTCGAATGCAGCAACCGTCAAGGACACTCGGTGTTGGACGTGGTCGTCGACCAAACATGCACTTCAACTCTGGCGGACTTTCTCCGGGCCCGCGGGATTCTGTGGATCCAATTGCAGAGTTGTTGTCACAATTATCAGGAGTACGACGAGCTGCGGCAGTCCCCTACGACCGTCTGCTTCATACTCGTCATGGCGCAGCTGCTAGTCAGAGCCAGGGAAATGCAGCCCCGCTGGCCGCCGGTGCCAGCCGACGAAGTGGGTTTCCTCCTGCGCCACACAATCAAGCGATTCTACTGTCAGAGGCAGCTGGCGTGCTACAACAAGCCAATTTGTCTGAGGTTCCCCTCATCCGCAACGAAAAGCGCCAGTTTCTGTTGGACAGGTGCTTGGAAGCTCAAAGGAAGAAGGACACGGATCCGGATCAAAGTATTTTTCTGCAAGATTTAATTTTGGCTTCAATGGTGGGAAATCAACTTAATCTAGAATAGTGTCATCATGCAACAATTTGATAAGCTAAACATTAATCAGTAACATGGACGCGAATTTTGTTAATAAAATCCTTTTGCATTATTAATCAATTATGAGTGTCTTGAATGCATTTTGTAATTTGGTGATAAGCGTGTGAATAAAGGTCCCTTAAACTTCAGCGTCAGCCTTAATGGTCATCTTAAGAACTTCGTCACGCGTCGCGGGCGTACGCGGATATCCGCAACGTTACAACGTAGAACCTGCAGCAATCTGGCCGTGACTCCAGTCCCGACGCTCGTCTAGTGCCATAAGCTTTGGCTTACTGTTATTCTAACGGATATCCGCCTTTTGTCTACGCTTCAGTGAGATCGTCACGTCAATAGCAGCAGATTCAATTATTCCACTTCCACTGCTGTTGCTGCTTTCAGACCTTTCCACTTTTTGTGCCTCATAACCATTACCACTTCATTATGTGCTTTGCCTTTGTAGCACCTCAGTTCGTGGAATTGTGAATTCATGTACGATGGCCTTTTCAGTATGATTTGCGTGCTCGCCGAGGTAAGATCGACACTCGACGACTGGCCTTGCCGCTTACAGCTGTAGTAGCACCAACATCTCAGCTGGGACTTGTTAATGGTGCTATTTAGCAAATCACTAATTTATTATATTAGCAAATGTAGTTAGTATTAATCAATCAGATCGTAGTTTCATTCCATTGACGTTTCGAAGTGATCGCATGCCCGGCATGAGAGGCCTGAAGATGTAATTTGTGCCTGCCTGATCTCTGATCTGAACGTAAACCTCGGATACTAATTCTACCAACCAATCGAAAAACAGGGTAAGTATTCACTTTGGTCAAGTCTTTGTGCATTGTACAGCCAACACAGGATCCGGTTGCCGGCTTGTCATTCGTTTGTTGTCTCACGTCCGTCCGATACATCCGTATCGTGAGGATTTGTGAAAGTGATGTGATGTGATATCAAACTAATTCCTTATGCTGAGCATTGACTAAATTATATGTGTGTGTTCTTGTTTCAGACGCAAAACGACGCTTACCGTTTATCGTTTATGTCATCTTACTTCACTTGATTGCCTGTCTCCTGCGTCTTGCCCTCCTGTCTGTCATTCATTCAATTTCGCGGATGGCATGTCAAAGTAAAATGTTGTGAAGTTGTGTAACGCTGTAGTTGCGCCGTCGTCCGTGAAATTATCATGCTTTTAATTGGATTCCAATGTTATTGATCTTCTGTGGTCGGCAGCATAAATGAAATGAGGTCACCGACTCCTAGGGGCGAAAACAGTCTGCAATGGCGGCACGCACTGATAAGCGAATGATGTAAGAATTATCAAACTACATATTATTACCATTAGTCAAGTTTATTGCAGTAAACGCTAAGGACGTGCCATGTGTTTATTCACCAATTGCAGATAACTAAGCTGCGTGAATTCCAAGAATTTATAACCAGACAGCCGACAGCCTGCAGGAAGTCACTCGCTCTTACTGTTTAACGACTTTTTACAAGAACCAGCTTCAAAATGAGCGTAATGACACAAATAGGAGCGACCGTCGCTGGCGCGATCAACAGTATCACTGGAAACTCGAGCAGTAACGAAGCTACCAATTCAACTAGCATGTCGGGGTCCAGCTTCATTCCGGAAGTAGAAGTTATCATCTCACAGTTAGAACGGGGGACCGTTGTAACGAAATTTTTCTTCCGGAAACGACCGGAGCGGAGGACGCTTTCGATACGACGAGAAACCCGACAATTAACATGGCAAAGAAGCTCAGGGACTGGCCGCAATGGTTATGAGGGAGCCGGTAAGAGGAATAAAAGACGTGCAGTGATATGCAAATGATTTAACAGCGAGTGGTTTGTATTTTTGGAACAGTTGACTTACGGGAAGTGAAGGAGGTGCGAATTGGAAAGAATTCCAAAGATTTTGACAGGTGGCCTGATGGTAAGGATAAAGCAGAGAAATCATAGACTCAGAAAAACTTCAAACATAGCAACCGCTAACTTTTTATGAAAATTTTCTTAAACTCTACAGATGCCAAACGGCATGACCATAACAAGTGTTTTATCATATATTATGGTACCGAATTCCGTCTCAAGACTTTATCAATTGCAGGTAAGAAGATTAATGTTCAGAACGTAAAGATTTGAATCAGCATTCATTAATCAATGCGCTTAAAAATTGCAGCCCTTTCCGAAAAGGAATGTGATCTTTGGATAAAAGGCTTAAATTTCCTATTTAACGACACACTTCATGCTGCTTATCCCCTCCAGTTAGATATTTGGTTACGCAAAGAATTTTATGGAATGGAAAATAACCGTGGGACGTAAGTTTGAATTAATTCGCTAGATAATCGTCCAAGAATCCTACTCCATAACATTTTGCTTTTCTTCCAGCGTAACGTTAAAGGACATGAAAGTCTTCCTCCCCAAAATCAACTGCAAAATGGCCACTGGCAAGTTGAGGGATATGTTTCAGTCCATCGACATTCGGAAGACCGGTCAGCTGGGGTTTGATGACTTCGCCACACTATTTCAACAGTTACTTCACCAGCAAGAAGTAAGATTTTGGATCACGGTTAATCAGAATCAGGGCACGCAATTTAATTTTTCTCGGTGGATCAGATTTTTGCGGATTACCTTAAGACTCATTCCGCCGATGGTGTGCGAGTTACACTGAGTGAATTTCAAACATTCTTGGAACAAGAGCAGAAAGAAGTTCTGAGTACTGAAGACGTCTCTAAATTCCTTCGCAACTATTTACAAGATCCAGAGCGAGACGTCCTTGAACCCTACTTAACCGTAGTTGAGGTAGGGTGGAGACATACATTCTCGACCGGACCGAGCTTCAGTAATTTCAAGATGTGTTTTCAGTTTGTAGATTTCTTGTTTTCCAAACACAATGAAGTGTGGGACTCAAAATATTCTGAAATGGTCGATGACATGACAAGACCGCTTGCGCATTACTGGATTGCCTCGTCCCACAATACGTAAGGGTCTTTGAGTGTTGGTACGCCTGCTGTGAATAACTTTCTAACTCCTGTTTGCAGTTATCTCACCGGAGATCAGTTTTCTTCAGAGTCTTCGGTTGAAGCCTACGCTCGTTGTCTGATGCAGGGCTGTCGATGCATAGAACTGGATACGTGGGATGGACCGGATGGCCTACCCTTTATATTTCATGGCCACACGCTAACGACGAAAATTAAGTTTGTCGATGTCCTCAAATGCATTAAGGACCACGCGTTCCTAACTTCAAAGTAAGTTCGCTTGGCGAGATGCAAGGAATGGTATTAAAGAGCCGTTGAGAATTTTGGCACTTTCTTATATTTTCAGCTATCCTGTAATACTCAGTGTGGAAGACCATTGCACATTGGTCCAGCAAAGGAAAATGGCCGAGAAGTTCAAGGTTTCTGCAAGATTCATGATTTAATAACTTCCGTCAAGAAGTGTCTCTAATGAAAACATGCTGCTTTAGGAAATATTTGGGGATGCGTTGGTGACACAGTTCCTAGACAAGAATGAGACGCAACTTCCATCACCTGAACAATTGAAGCGCAGAATCATATTGAAACACAAGAAGCTTCCAGAAGGTGCTGACGAAGGATCATTTATTTCAAGAAGCGATGACTTTTGTAAGCAACTCCAGTTCATTCATCTGAGAAAGGATTCTGCATTTAATTAACCTGGGGCATGATTTATTTCACAGCCAAAGAAATGGACTTGAGCAACACAATCAAAAATGGGATATTATATTTAGAGGATACAGAAAGTCAAACATGGAATCCTCACTTTTTCGTCCTAACCCAAAGTAAATTACTCTATACTGAAATGACTAGTCAGCCAGATCAAGGCGATGAAGCAGAGGAAGAGGAAGAAACAACTGAAGATAAGAGCAACAACACGGAGAAACCACCAGTAAGTTTGAAGCATTCTCTCCGGCGAAAAACATTCTACAATTTTTCCGTTTGGCTTGACTCGACAGGACCGCCAAGAGGAATTGCACTTCAGTGAAAAATGGTTTCACGGTAGACTTCGTGGCGGAAGACAGGCGGGCAATGATCTAATCGAAAAGTACCGACATTTAGGAGATGGCACCTTCTTAGTTCGAGAGAGCGATACCTTTGTTGGTGACTACACATTGTCGTTTTGGTGAGGCAGACTGCGTTTCAGAAAGAAAAGATTGTGTTTTCAATGAAACTGAAGTAATTCTTTCGTCATTTGGAACTAGGCGCCGTGGTCGAGTTAATCATTGCCATATTCACTCCAAGTATGAATGGGGTCAAGTAAAGTACTACTTGGTTGATTCGCTGACATTCGACAGTCTTTACTCCCTGATCACACACTATCGCTCGAATCCTATCCGAGGATTGGTACGATTTACGATTCGTTCTCTCTGGCAAAAGTTTTGTTGCGTGCGAATACGAGGCAAAGATTTTCTTGTGTTTCATGTAGGAATTCCATGTAGTATTGGGAGAGCCAGTTCCGCAGCCCCAAAGCCATGAAGATTGTCCATGGTACCATGGGATGGTTGACCGAACGCAGGCAGAAGACAAACTGAGGCGAATTCCACATGACGGGGCTTTCCTCGTTCGACTGGCGCAGCATGGAGATTCCAGATTTGCCATTTCTTTTAGGTACGGAATATGATCCGGGAATTGTAGTTGTAGTCATTGCAAACGAGGCCTGTTGATCACATGCACCTCATTCTCCTATTTCAGGGCCGAGAAACGCATCAAGCATTGTACAATCAAAGAGGACGGTCGACTTTTCACTGTGGGACTTAACAAGTTTGAGACGCTTGTGGAGCTAGTCAACTTTTATGAGAAGCATCCGTTCTACAACCGAGTGTCATTGAGGCTTCCTGTCACCGACGAACTCATACAGCGTTTGGCTTTCGTAAGTTGACATTTGTTATGATACATAGTTTGTCATTTGGTATCGCATGTAATCATATTCGACAACCATATTTTCAGAATCCAGATGACGAAGATGGGGTTTACAGCCATCCAGAGTACTTGGATACGAATACCTTCAACAGAGCTGTAAGCTGATCCGATAAAATGGAAAAGTTATCCCTTCTTTCAAATCTGAAATCATTTATTGCAGATGATACGTTGTCGCGCGTTGTATAGCTACACAGCAAGAAGAGAAGACGAGTTGACGTTCACAAAAGACACAATCATCACAAATGTGCTACAAGAGCATCCAGACTGGTGGGTTGGCGACACCGAGGCGAAGAAGCAAGGCTGGTTTCCGGTGAACCATGTGGCTGTGGTTGACACGTCTGAAGATGCCGACGACTCCGAAACGGTGGACCTCACGCCTCTGGGAAGCTTGCAGAAAGGAGCCATAGAGATGATGGGAGCATATGTTGAACTATCAAGAAATGACATCGACTCGGCTCTTCCGTACATTCTGAAGATTTTTGTTGACTCAGCATCCGCTGCATTTTGTGTTGGCGTGCGCACTGATCAGGAAGCCAAAGAGTGGTTCGATGCCATCAAAGAGACTGCACAATCAGCAAGCGACAGGGTACCAAATACTTCACACAATATACACAGCATTGGGCTACACTGGAGCTTTAGTTTTATGAGGTTTATTATTGCAGGAAAATCAAAATAAGAAAATGGAACGGATGAATCGCATTGCTAAAGAATTGTCTAGCCTCATCATTTACTGCTGTTCAGTCAACAAATTCTCTCTTGAAAGAATTCGGACAAAAGGGCGTGTGTTTTATGAAATGTTCTCGTTTCCGGAAACGGCAGCAGAGAAGTTTATGTGCCAGGCGGAGCCGAAACTGTTTATGTGGTATCACCAGGTTCAATTTAGCCGCGTATATCCCAAAGGTCAGCGGTTAGATTCGAGTAATTATAACCCCGTACCGTTGTGGAATGCCGGCTGTCAGATGGCGGCTCTGAACTATCAAACTCCAGGTAGATTTAAAAGAAACTGCTTTACTGTTGATCTGAGGACCTTTTCTCATAATTTCTCATGTTATAGACAAGGCAATGCAGTTGAATCAGGGGAGATTCCGGCAAAATGGAGGTTGTGGTTATGTGTTAAGACCGGAATTTATGTTTTACGAAAATTTTGACCCAACTTTGAAAAGCTCTTTCACAAATATTGAACCCATCATTCTTTGCATAAATGTAAGTGCGTTCTTTCAGAGGTTTGATCAACGTGTAGATATTCTCTTCTGTTGTTAGGTTATTGGTGCCAGACACTTGTCAAAGTCGGGTCGTGGCATTGTCAGTCCCTTTGTGGAGATTGAAATTTTGGGAGCAGATTTTGAAGGGATTTCTGCCAGCAGCAAGACAAAGACAATACGTAAGCGTGAAGAAATGGCGTACCGAAGTGTTTTCACGATTAACTAGTATCTATTGTATTTACAGCGGATAATGGATTTAATCCGATCTGGAATGAAACGTTTGAGTTCGAAGTACAAATTCCACAATTAGCAATGATACGATTTGCTGTCCAAGACGAAGACATGTTTGGTGATCCTAATTTTATTGGACAAGCTTCTTATTCCGTAAGTAATTAGTCAACAGAATGATCTTTTGGCTTGCCGGGTTATTGATGAAGGTAACTACGTCATTTTGTTCATAGGTCCAATGTCTTCGAGAGGGCTTTCGCAGCGTGCCTCTTCAGAGCGGTTTCAGTGAAGATCTGGAGCTAGCCTCTTTATTAATTCACTTGAGTATTAAGAGCGCACGCGTAAGATAATGTTTCTTTTGACAATCGAGTTTTTAGTGCAATGGCGGATTAAAGCAAAGTCATTCACATTCTAGTTTTATTTTTATTATGAAAGTCTGTTTTACTTACGTTGCCGTTTCCGCTGTTTGTGGACTGGATGTACTCGTATTTGGTTTTATATTTTTATATTGTCTTTGCGCATTGATTTTTTAATTATGTGGACCATTTGCCGCATAATTGAGATTATTTTATTCTGGATTTCCTGTTTGTACTTGTTGATTGCGTAGTTGCATCATTAAATTGAGAATGGTGGATAGAGCTGTTCGGAATTAAGATTTGGATTGTTGTGGTTCTCATTGAATTTTGGTTTGCTTTGTCTGTTAGTTTTACAGGGTAATCGTAATTATTAAGGGACGTTAACTGCTTGAATCAATGTTTTCAGTCGAATTCAAATCTTCGAATAAACTATCTTGGATTTGATCGTAGCTTGTTTCGTTGTTTCTAACTTTTGTGGCTGCTTCTACTAACAATAAACTAGGGCCTGTTCGTCGTGTTTATTGTCGCACGTTCTTGAGACTCGAAATTTCTCGCTTTCTCAGGAGGAAGTCGAGGAAATCATCCGTCTGCGAGACGCCCTTCCGGCGCTCTCCAAAGAAATCGTGAAAAACGAAGAAGTGGGCGACAAATCACGCGCCGAGTCGATCCGTTCGGAGTTCCGTAAGACGCAAGACCAAATCATTGCAATGATCGAAAGCAAACGATTCCGAAACCGTGCCAAAAGTTACATGGGAATGAGTTCACTGATCGCGGGCATTGCTGGCCTCGCGGTTCAGTCTCCGACCAGCACTTCTCCGCCAGCAATTGAGCCCAGGCGGGTGCGGTCAGTGCATTCGTACCCGTCTCTGCGGCAAACCGCGTCCAGCGCGGATCCACTTACGCCCACTTCACCTCCACCGCCCAAATTACCTGAACCCAAGAAGTGAGTTCGTTGAAGTGAACCACGGATAACGAATTTGCGAAAGCGAAATCATGCTTCATCTTTAAACCACAGTCTTTTAAATACCTTCTCACTATCTGTCAATCTATCGCCAGCTTCCCTGTCTTCTTTCTTTCTGTCGATGTTGATACTCCTAAAAGTGTTAAGATGTGAGCCTACAGCCTAGTGACCTATAACTATCCTGCACAATTATTCTTCATGTATTTTATTTTTTTACGCTTGTTCACTTGAACTAAACGTTGTAAATGTAACTGATTCAAGTCACCTGATTTCTATAGAAATTCTTGAATTTTCAATCCGACAATTATTGGCTTATGCGTTTGTCAAAACTGTTCCAAAGTGTTGTGTGAGACAATCATACTATTAACTGCTAATTAAGCCTTCGTGTTAAAAACGCCTTTCTCGTCTTTGCTCTTGCTTCTTAAGTGGTCATATTTTTGTCACTTTAGGTTTGTATTTTATCCATCTACCATCGTTTACAAATTCTGTATTCTCATCTTCTCATCTTCTCAACTAATTGACAATAAACCTTCAAGTATTTGGTGTACCTTCAAAAACGGTTCAATTCAGCTTTGTTTTCGACAGAACACCTGTCGCGCTGCACTGTCCAGATAAGTGCCAGGTGCTTCAGTCACTGCCTCAGCACATGAACAAGTAATACACTTTCCTGATAAACCCCTGATAAGGTTACCATTACATCACAAGCCGCAACACCTTGTTGAAGCTGCGTCTCGTGCAGAAGGCTCTGGTCGCGAGCTCATACTTGACGAAATTAAACTATCAGACCATTGATTATGTTTGCCATATGCTTAACATTATTTCGCCAAGCAATAATGGCAATGCGACGTTCCAGTTGGCTCATCTGCTCGTCTCGTGCTTGTGCATCTCGACTCACGAGACATCCACTTCAATTTGATGAATGGAGAAATGAAACTTGCATTGTCATCATATCCATACTCATAATCATTGACAGCTAATGAATTACGTAATATGAGGAGCCCACAATGCAATGACATCGTTATTGCATTATGAAAGGAATTAAAGCAGTTTTGGCCAGCCTAGTCTAGTCGCTAAGAGTTCAAGTTCAACTGCCTGGTAGTCTAGTCGAGGCGACGCTAACTGTGAATGTGAGACACAAAAATCTGTCAACATGATCCTTCTTATGATGTTCCTGGGAACGTATTTGGGTTGGGGCTGGTTTACGGTGCTCACGATTCTAGCCGTGATCTTTGTCAACTCCCGACGCAAGGATCCGCCAAAGATTGCTGGCGTGTACAACCAAAAAGGAAAATGGTACTACCCTAAGCTCGTTGCATTCTATCTCATGATAAGATTTCGCAAGGTAAGTTCCGATTCCAATCAATGCAGTGCATAGTGCATGTATTCTTTTGTCCAGCGCTTGGCTAATTCATATTCGCGATTTGATTCGCAGTGGAAAGACGCACGAGACGCCAAGAAAGCGAAAGACCACACGAAACTGGAAACTTATGAGGCAGGTTATGGAACCAAATCGAAGGCAACGCCCGAAGAGATGGAAAAGGTACAGCCGCTTTCGAATCACTTCCAAGCCATCGACGCGGTGTACTTCAACGGTGCGAATAAGGACGGATTCATGATCATAACTGGGACGGCCAGGCGGCCACATGGAGCCATCAATGCCTTCATTATCTTCAAGTACGCTGCTGCAGGCTTTACGTCGAGGCAAGAATGAATCAAATGACGTATCTCTTCCTTTCGCAGAATTCCTGGTGTTGGCTCTCTCGTGTCGCCAAAATTTCCGGACTCCTTCGTATTTGGTGGAGGCGACAAGTTTTACGGGTCAGAGGGCTTTCGCCACGAGCCTGTGGTTCCAATGAAGCACTGGAAAGTGACTTACAACGGTCCACTCAAGTACGACAACTTGAAAACTTGTGCAATGGTCATTTTTTTCATTCGAATACAACTAATTTCTTCATCGTTCTTGACTTTTTGCGCCAGATTGCACGGTGATGACTCTAAAACGTTCAACGTGAGCCTGAACGCTGACTACAAAAGCAGCCTTCCATACTTTGACTACGATGTGATGATTCCGCCAAAGACAATGGCCCGAGCGATCGCGAAGGAGACGTGGAGCAGGGAATACTTCAACACACTGAAAGAGTATGAGAACTTCCTGATGCACCTATAAAGCTGTAGAAAAGCTATAGTTCTGTAATTACTCAACGCTCATTTATTAGAGCTCACCAAACACATTACGAGCAGCACGGGAATTTGAACGGAGAAATAGTAGTCGACGGGAAAACGTACAAGTTCGAGATGCCGGCAATGAGGGATCACAGCTACGGCGTGAAGAGAAATTGGAAACTGTTGCATCGTTACATTTTTCACATGTTCCACCTTGAAGATGGACGAAGATTCAATGTGGGAGTCGTGTCACAGCCAGTGACCATGTCCGCGTAAGAATCTCACCTCCATCCAGTTCGTTTCTAATGATAATCGCTGCTATGTCGCTAAACGCTAACGAAACGACACACATTTTCATACCAGGCTAGAGCTCGGCTACATGTACGAGTCAGACGGTTCACTGCACGCTCTTGAGTGGGTCGACATGCCTCTGGAGTACTACGGCGAATGCGGAGATCCTCCGAAGGACTACGGCTTCCGCGTGCGCGCCACCAACGGAAAAGAGTACTACATTCAAGTGCAAGTGCTCGACACGTACGAGCTGTTCATTGGCTGGGAGTGGGAGGCACGAATTGTGGAGAGACGGTGCAAATTTCTAGTCGATGGGATTGAAGGGTTCGGGATTTCTGAATGCCAGTATCGGGGCGTGGAGGGCAGGCCAGAAAAGTACGCCAGGAACGATCCAGAATGGACAAAGGAGAAAATTCTATAATTTGGCATATGCTAAAGTGCCTTGCACATTTATTCCAAAATGAATGAGGATAAATAAAAGACTTAGTTTAAAATTGCTGTGTTGTACTTACATGATTATTTAGGGATTAAGAGATTATTTAAACTTATGCACAAAAGTACTGAGTTCGCAATTAGACTCTACCTAAATATACAATTGTACTAGACGTAGACAGACAGCTAACCCAACAGCTAGCTCCTTAGGAAATACGGAGAATACAAATTAAAATCGTGTCGTGGCTTATGCAATCGGTGGAACTCAATATGGTCGTGGTCGGTCTCCGCCGTCTCTCCCTCCTCTCATGGGACCACCACCACGCCCACCTCGGCTGTCTCCTCGACCTCCACGAAATCCTCCACGGTCTCCAAATCCACCACCACGTCCACCTCGACTATCTCCACGGCTATCTCCTCGTCCACCTCGGAATCCTCCGCGGTCACCACCTTTTTAGACAAAGACGTTAGTTTAGTATTTGATTCATGATAGGAATGGATGGAGTGCAAGTTAATGTCTGTGAATGCGCTGGAAGGTTAGATGGAACAATTCTGCAGTTTGAGCTAGTCATTTTATCCATCGAATGGGGACTTAACGAATAACCCGATACAAATCCGCACTATTCAGAACTGGCTTTTCGCTTTTGTTGTATACTGCAGAATTGTACACGTGTGAAGCATAGCTGGTTTAGTAACTCAATTATGTTTGAAATAGAAAACCAGAACTGCATCGCAACTTCTCGCACCTCGGAAATCACCGCGACCGAATCCTCCACGACCAAACCCGCGATCACCTGCAATAATCGTTATGAGTCGTATAGTCTCCATGATCGAGATTCTATTCTCCAGAACAGCTAAAACTTTTGCTTTCTTTTCAAATTTGACAGCACCGAAGAGAAGATTAACAAATTGAAACGTTCGTCGAAGTAGCTTCATTAAAACAATTCTTAAAAGGCTCTTTTCATTCTCCATACAAATCACACGAAACATACCTCTGAATCCGCCACCTCCTCTGTCTCCACCACCACGACCACGGCCTCCATAACCACCGCCTCCGCCTCCGTCTGAAAATATTGCACGAAATATTCATCACTTGAGCTGCATTTTAGTATTTTCTTGTCACAACTTACCACCACCGCCACCACCAGGCTTGGCTAGGCCACAGCGATTGCACTCAGTTCTCCAGGAAAAGTTTGTATTGCCACATCCGCTATCACTGCAAGTCCAATCTCCATCTCTTCCGAATGCTACGATTAAAAAGCCGATTATCAACAGATGCAGTTTGGCGTTGGTTCAAATGTTTAGCAAATTACAATCGCCCCCATCGCGTCCACCGCCTCGCCCGCGGCCACCACCTCCACGACCGCCTCTTGAGTCTCGATCATAACCTCCACCGCCACCTCCTGCATATCCCCCGCCACCACCACCTCGACCTCCGTACCCACCACCGCCGCCGCCGCCACCACCACCCCCACCTCCGAATGAACCTCCTCGAGTTGCCATTGATACTTTTATAATACTGCCTTGGAATTCTTTTTCTGAAATAGGAATGTCAGCGTCAGTAAAGATCAAATAGAAAAACTTGACCTTGTTCAAAGCAGACTACTTACGATCAAACCAACTGATAGCACTCTTTGCAGCATCGGGATCGTCATAAGTGACAGTGCATTCACCTGACAGAGAAAACACGAAATTGAAAATTAGATATTCAAAGTGCAAAAATTACGGAAGTAGAAGTTAACAAACCTTTCGGTAGTCCGGTCATTTTGTCTTTGTACATCCATACTTTTGGTTTTCCAGTTTTTCTGTCAATCTGAAACAAATCAAGTGACAATATGATAGAGGAGCTCCTTGAAATCTCCCATCCCCAAACTGAAGTGTTTTTGTCGAAGGAACTCACCTTGACAATTCCAATGGCTCCAAAGAAGTCAGCAATATCTTGCTCTGATGCAGTTTGAGGCAGGCCAGCAACAAACACACAATCGCCACGGTCCTCATATCCTCCACCAGCCCCACCGCCTCCTCCGTAGCTGCCGCCTGTGTAAAAGTAGCATGCTAAAGTTGGGCTTTGTTTTCCAAAAGCAAGGAATGCTAAGAGTACAGGATATTTCTATTTACTACAGAGGTACATTTTGAATTTGACTTTACTTTAACTGCATACATAGGCAACCAGCGCGAGCACGCGAGTAAGTTAATTCACATTCTGGAAGGGACTTGTGACCTGAATGAATAGTTTCAGATATGTACAACTAAATTCAACTGGACTGGTAATTTAGAATATCATCAGTAGCGTATGACCCCAGGACCCATACAAATTGTAAAATTGTCTTCAACGCCTATGCAAATTCAAGGCATAACTTCATGTACACTTGGCCCTTTGTTTTTGCTTTTGGGACTTAATGAGCTAATCGCGCTGGGACCTCGGCTAGTTCATTCTCACATTCCCAATATTTTTACGCATCGTCGACCTTTACTCATTTTGGTACTTGAAATCTAAAATTACCAAATTCAATCTTAATTTAGTTGAAGTTCACAAAATTCACAACACGAGACCCACGAAGAGCAATGAAATGAGAATTTGCAGAAGCTAAAAATTGTGCGCAGTTTTCATTAGACAAATTTTTTACCTCTGGGTCCATAAGACCCTGGTTTTCCTCCCGAACTAAAACACAGATACAAACTTCAGTTCAGTTTGATACCACGATGACGCCGGTTTCACCACGATAAAGTCATAGCTTAGAGTTTTGGTACATAAACACCGTGACCTTTTCGTGTACAGCACTCAAGTGCAACCCTGCAGAACTTGATTTGAGTCAGACAACGGCAAGCATTTAGTTAAACCTTGAGATGATATGAAGATTCATGACTAGGACAGACAAACCATTCAGATACCCGATCTACCGTTACCACTCCCGCTTTCTGTAGTCCTCCAAATTACAGGAACAGGAACCACTCTTTGCCCCTAAACGCCTATTCAGTATTCAGCGATACAGTTCTTCCAATCCAGTTGATACTGACGTAGTCCGATGAGAAGTAGAGTTTGCAGACCTGCGCATGTCTAAGGAAACTCGAAACACGACTTCAAATTTATACCAACATGATTGTGCTCACTGTCTTGATAAGTTAGCTTTTCGCGCAATTAAACTTGGAACCCAATCACTCTATCTCAACCTTGGTGTGTCGTGTATTGCAAGTTGTAACTGTACCACTAATTCGGAAAGTTGAAAATTTAAGAAAACTCTTTTCGGTGAGAAACCACGTTCTAACACCATCAGATGACCTGCATAAACCTATTCGTGGCTATGGACTTTAGAAAATAAATTTTTCTAGAGCTGATTGCGCATGCATCTTGCCAATGTAGCTCGCTTCTGATTCTCCGACTTTCAAAAGCAGTAACTGCACTTCCACAAATTAAATTATCATTTAGTTAATAATTCTGTTTGTTGTCGAATCACTGGTTCAAAACCTTCTGCATTTCGCACTTTCCTTTCAACACCAATTATCGATTCTCCCATTTACGCCCTCCGAGTGCTCATGGATAAGTGGGATGCCTTTTGGGGGACTACCCTTAGCCGAATTCGATCTTTTTTGAACGCTACCTTAGACGCTGTGTAAGTATTTAATGCTTGACACGTTGACTCAAACTCAAGGCAAGAACTGCGAAGATATTCTATCTGCTGATCTGAGGCTTAGTCAATACTAAGTAAGTAAATAATTTGAACTATCAAGTGCAAAAAGAATATATTACCCGTAACTTCCTCCTCCACCGCCGTATCCACCACCACCACCACGGCCTCCACCTATTAATATATAAATAACATTAGTTTCCGTCTAGCAAGTTCAAGAAATCAGTCTTTCGCTGCAAAACAAAGTTGTGGCCCTTACCGTAACCTCCGCCACTTCCACCTCCATACCCACCACCACCACCAGAGCTATAGCCTCCTCCACCAGAGCCACCACCGTACTCTGAATATCCTCCACCGCTCGAGGCTGTCTGTCCACCGTAACCTCCTGTAATAGTCAAAGTTGGATTTCTTTACTCCGCACTAATTAAGACTAGGTTAAATTTGTAATTCTCTTACCTCCTCCGCCGCCTGATCCGTATCCACCTCCACCACCGTAACCGCCTCCTGAACCACCCATGGTGTCTCGCGGAACACTTGGCGCAGGAGCTTCGTATCCGGTCGAGCCTCCTCCGTAGGAATTGCCCCATTGAGGCGCTGCGCCACCTCCACTGCCAGCAGCACTCATCGCTCCGTTACCATAAGATGAGGAGTCGTATCCGCCAGTCGCTCCTCCACCACTACCACCGCCATATCCTCCACCGTATCCGCCACTCCCTCCGTAACCTCCATATTCTGTTAATTTGCAATTCGGCGTTTGTATTTGAGTTTAAAAATGCAAATTGTATTAAACTTCAAAGAACTTACGGTTGTCTGCCATTATTCAACTACAACCCACAATTTGTATATGATTTGTAATACAGCGAAGTCAAAAGTAGCAGCAGAGCACAATTTAATCAAATCACTGGCTGATACACGCTATTTAACTCCGATAAATTCAAACCTTCAATGAAATAAAATTCTCCAACGCCGAATCACCGACAAGTTGGATTTTGTGCAATGGCAGAAAAGAAGTGAAGCGACGCCACACTAAACGCATGTACTGAGCGAGAATGAATGGTTGAAATATCACACACAAAGCAGAAGCTAAGCTCCCCAAGCACAGCGTTTAGCGTAGGTCAATGGCGTGGCGTATAAATACGAATGTCTCACGTATATCATATCGTTCCAAATAATTTGCAAAAAGTAATGCGCAGCGGGCAGGATTTGAACCTACGCTCCCAGGGGGAATTGGATTTCAAGTCCAACGCCTTAACCACTCGGCCACCGCTGCTTACAGTAAAACGAAGTTGCAGAAAAGCGGTATTCGATCATGGCACGATGTTTTTGCATATGCGATATGTGCAAAAGCCTCCATGCGCTTGCTTGGTTGAAAGAGGCGGAAAGGATTTCAAAGTTGCCGATTGAATTCGCAAAGTGCAGAGAGGCACTGTAATTTTAATTGCCAATTAATTATGGAGTCAGCTGGGAGTAAAGATTCGGATGTTCACATCAGTCGCGAGAATCAAAAAAAAATCAACACATTCGCAATTAGAAACGGATGGCTGGAAGAACTCAATGAGGAGCTAAAGTTAAACCTGGTATGATCCTACTAATACTATTGGCTAATTGACCTAACTGTTCCAATTCTAATGTTGTAAACCCAAGTTACAACTTATTTGCTCTTCAAACAGAATGAAATCAAGAGCCTCGAGGATGTCGAAGCTGACATCCTGTTGATGGAAGATCCTGATGAAACTGTGCCCATTTTGATCGGAGATTGTTACGTCCATTATACGCAGGAGAGAGCAGGAGTAAGTAAATAGTAAACTTAACGTCTACGAGCCTCGTGCTCGCCACGGCCATGAGCAAGGCCAGTAAGTATTGACTTTCTTATGCAGGAAGTAATTCAGTCTCTACTATCCAAGGCCAAAGACTCTGTCAAGAAATGTGAGAACCGTATCGCAGAAATTCGTGCAGAAATGGCAAGACTGAAATCGGAGCTTTACAGCCAGTTTGGTGACAATATTAACTTAGAAAACGAAGAGGAGGAAGATTAGTTTAGTAATTAAGTGTAGGGTAGTAAGGGTAGGATTAACATTTACCATCTAACTAATATTTCTTAAGTATATGTCACTAAACATGCAATAATACCCTTCGGCTTTGGGCAGCCAGTTTCTAAACCTGTTTATTTCGATATGTTGGTTGGTATTGGTGTTTGGATCCTTAATCGTTGCAAGAAAGAGGGCCTGGATTGTAGGTTTGATTTTTTTTGAATTTTCGATTAGGCGTGGAAGTTGAAACGGATCTATTTCCACTCAGGCGAGCAAATACATTGTAATACATTGTTAACATGAGCTTTGTACGGAACTGGTGAAGGAGAAGGCAGAGACTGCGCTGCAGAATTTGTAGAGTTTACGCCCACGCGACTTGACCGAGTGAATGTTTTTGGCTTATCTGGCAATTGGGACAATGGACGAAGTACTGATGATTACCAAGACGAAGGCGGGTGCGAGGATTGCACAATTTGTTCGATTTTAGCCGCATTCAGTATCGGGGTATTTCTGTTGAGTCCGAAAGTGCTGGTTGTGGTCGCGTTTGTTCGGGCTACGCTCCTGGTCGAATCGGTGCGCAGTTCCGAATTGGACCTCTACCAATTGGGTACGAGGAAATTGGGACTTTAAAGTGCGGGTCGATTTCTTTTGAGGAGTTGCTGATTTCAATGCGTGAGATGTCAATCGGAACAAATTCTCCCTTCGAGCTTGATGTAGACCCTCGTGATGACGGAAGGAGACCAAAGCCAGGAATTGTCACGTGATGGCCCTCAGGACTCGGAGGCTTCATTTCACCATCGAACTCTTGACTGGAAGATGTGGCCGCGTTGAGGCTCTGCACGCCGTACGCGCACCATGTCATTTGGAATAAGCTGAACAGTTGATTTACTCGATCGTTGTAGCACCCAATGAACGAGTTGAGTTTGGGCTTTGATGAAATGTTCTGATCTTGTTCATCACTGTACACTGGCCCACCATTCCAAATCAGGTCGAATCCGCCCACTCGTTTCTCAAATCCTGTCAGTCTCTTCTCCACATCCAACACATGCATTACATCGTCTATTATGGAGCACTTCAGTCTGTAATCTTGTTCAGAAGACGGAGTGAAAGCTGGCGACGAATTTACTTCCAGCAGCCACACCTTAAGGGCGTCATCGATCAGGATATCAAAGCCGTACACTTCAAAGCAATGCCTGTCCTGGTAAACGGCGTGTTGTGCACTGAAATAGCAAAGAAGTCAGCCCGAGTCAAACAGAAATTGTCAACTCCTCGGCCTTTACCTTTGCAGCGTTCGTATGATAATGTTATCAATTGAGCTGAAGAGTTCGTGCACCGCCTTTTGGGCGTGCGACATCAGCAGAAATGCACGCAACTCGTACAGCGGCCATTTTGATCCCCTCTTCGAATCGTAATTTTCCGCCGTTTTTTGTATGGCGACATTGGTGAGGTGCACGTAAATGTCCTGCAGCGTGTTCACGTTATACTGACCTCCTGAGAACCGGGCGAAACCTTCGCGATGAACCCATACCTTCAACGGAGTAAACTGAAAGATTTAAAAAAAAGAATAACACAACGGAAATTACGTTTGTCGTTGTCTTTTGTGCGTTGAATCGTCTTACCGACTCCACCAAAACGTACAACCTCAAATCAAACTTTCTGCCTCCAAGTAAGTACGGATTCAAAATGTACTTTTGCACCACGAATATTTCGTGCCTCGTCGGCGGAGAGGCGGTTGCGGACGGATTAGCGTCTGTGTCAAGGTTGTCATCATCAGTGTCGCCAGTCGAAGGTTCAGGCTCTGGAAATGCGTCATGTATCGATGACGGAGGCAGATGCAGCTGCGGTTGAGACCTTGCAGGAGTTTGACTTTGACTAGTAAATTTTGCCACCTTCTCGGTGGTGGCAGTGTCAACTGATTTGTCGGTCTGATTTTGTAATTCTGCATCAGAATGTTTCACATAGTTTGTGAGCATAGTCAGGCTGTTGTTCGTGTTGAGGCAGACAATGGATTGATCAAGCGGAACCTGAGGATCCACATCCACAACCGCATTATTATTAAAATCGGTGTCAGTCGTCTTGCAGGCCATCCGCACCGAAGTCGGAGCCAAGATCACACCGCCAGGACCAAAAATGGACGGTATGTACTTGTGAAGTGCAGGACCAAATCGATCCGCTGGCGCCGCGTCAGTTTTGTCGTCCGCAGCCGATTTCATTTGTATTCCCTCAGCAAGTCTCCGTCGTTGGCACTCAATCGGATCGAATGCTGCCCTCCAAATTTGGTAATCCTTCAACCTTTGACAAATGAACAAATTAAATTTAACAAATCAGCACAGCATGTGCTTTGTATCCAATCCGCATCGTGCGGTCGTGCGCCATGCCTTAATTTTAATTTTGGCGACATACTTTGAGAAAATGAAGATTCCACGTCCTTGCGCTCCTGCAGCTGGCTTGATTACCCAAACAGTTGGATTACGGCGGAACTCTTCAAGGAACTTGGAATGTTCCTCCTGCGAAACAAATGAACATCACGGATAGAGTCAGTCGTCATTATCCTGATTGTTGCGACGTGCAATATGAACTAATTACTAATTGCCACGCTATGCATTCACCATCATATTCGTATTCGGTCTAAATTATGGGTTTGTGCGAGTTACCGTAACCAGCAAGCAGCAAGGCAACTAGCAGCGAACGTAATTTAGTGTCATTCGTATGATTTACAGCTACATTATTCATAACGCACGAAAAGACACGCAAACCCCAAATGAGGAGCTCATTTGTCACTGCAGCATGCTTGTCGGAGTCCGAGTGAGCTGAGTGATGATTTCTTACCGGAAGAATGAACGTCTGTGGGAAAAAATTAAGCTTCTCGCCTTCTGCCTTGCCGAATTGTTTTTCCATCCTCGCCCTGTTATGTAAGCAAATTAATTAATGGCAAGTGTCAAGTCAAATCTTATTAATTTAGGTCGGCTGGGGTCAAAATCTGTATAGAACGTGGCCCTCAATTGACTTCAAACAACAGTAACGCGATAAGCCATCAAAGGTCATAGCTTAATTGATCGACACTCGACACGGCTACGCGTCTACGCGGCTTTCAGTGAGTAGGTAAATTGACAGCGTGAGATCATGCGAACGATTGTTGTTATTACATCCTCACGTCAATCATGTTTACTATTTGCATCTTTGCTCAGCGGAGAACAAAGAGACAAGAGGACCATAAGCCCCATAAATAAATTCCCGTTATCTTCATTGTTAACCACAACAATGTTATCCCACCGCAAATACTGTGACCACGACTGACCTCCTAAGTCATAATTAAGTGCGGCGAGTGGCTTACTTGAATCGGCGGAGGTTCTTGGCCATCAGATTCTTGCGTGATACCTCGTAGGAGTTGCGGAAATGACCGATTCGCTGATTTTCTTCCAGTGGCTTGCTCAGGCGGTAGTAAAGCTCCCGCATTTGGCCCATATCGCACCAGTACACGTTCCAGCTGTTGTCCTTGTCGTCGGCCACTTGCTTCCAACCACGTCGACGCATTGCATCGGAGATGGTAGCTGAGATGGTGCACTTGAATTTGAGAGTGCTGGGATCCAGGAAACGTTTCGACTGCAACGCGGATGGGGCAGACGTACTGCTTATGAACCGCATCGACTCATCTCTCGGAGACTGCATCGGAATTGTGACTGCTGACGGCTTGGAATTCCTTGGAGATGATGTGAAGGCTGAAGACCTCGACCTGGGACGCTTCTGAAACTTGATCGGGTCCTTGTCAGGTTCGTTTATTGGCTTCGGTAATGAAGCAGCAACGCTCCGACGGATGTCCGAAGACTGGCGAGTTGGCGTGCGCAACCCCGCTCTCTGACTACTAGAATCGTCTGTCGCTAATCTGATTCCGGTGTGGTCGGCTCTGCTCTGTGCGTTTGCGTGTGCCGGGTCACTGCCTCTAATTGCCGTCCATCTTTCATCTCGATCAGCTTGCTTGGCCCATCCGTCGAAGAAATGAGTCGTCGGCTTCAACGGCAGCCCCTCGTATTGCTGGTAGGCGTTAGTTCGGCCGTCCCTTCCAGGAGTCACAGGCGTCCGTGGTCTTTGTGTTTCTGTTTCTAATGGAAAGACTTTGCTGAACCTTCGTGACTTCATCCACCATTTACCTCAGGCATAGGCGCTGGAGCTGCTGGCTAAATTAGCTAAATGCTAATTGCTACATAAAAATAAAAATACAAACAATTTGGAATTGACTTGGATATTTTGCGGTGGTCAACAAAATTCAAGTGGCGAGGCTTTGAAAGCGATGCGGTTCCAATAAGTAAATTATTTAATTCCAAAAGCTTCAATTGGATGTCATTTCTATTGTTATAATTTTTCACAGAAACTGGAGTTTAATGTCAAGGTACCGATGTCCGTTCTATTCGCATTCTGTCAGTTGACTTCCATTGACGTATCGACGATTGACATTCCAAGTTCATACTTAATTACAACCAACTGCAGCTAAGTACAGACTGTATTTGCAATGCAAGCGGAGAAGTGTAGTGAGGAAATCAATGAAATTAATTTCGTATTCCTGTAATGAATCTGTTCTCGTCTATTATTAACGTTGGCTGCTGAATCATGAAGTCACGACTCTCATCGCTTTAATTGGCCAAGATCAAGACAAAGCCGATACGTTGGGCTCCAGCTGTGTGGCAGCCACACACGACAGTGGCAGCCAGAATTCGACGACCCAAGAGTCAAAACAAGGAGCCAACAACCTACCATAACCGATGCCTATCACTGGTGTAGAAAATAGAAATTTAATTCTCACATTCTTCGGCTGCATATTCGCATAGGTGTTTGCATTGGTAAGTTATGTTTACGAAACTTGCTAATTTTCCAATAATAATTTTGTAAAAGTGTCATTTCCTTAATGCACATTTAAATGCGAGTCTCTTCAGCTTCAGTATCTGCATCAACTTTAGCAATTCAACTTCTCTGCTATTTACTTTTACTGTGTTTGGGTTGCGTGCTTGTATTCCTAATTCACACTTTAACTTACCGTAAAAGGAAACTACGATGTAATACATCTCCGGCTTGATTGATGGGAACTGGGAATCGCCATTCGCGAATCGCGAATTATGGCTTCTCTTTCACTAGTGCCTCGTCTCATCAATTCTATCGATACCTCACACCTTTCCTGTGAGCCATTTCAAAATTGGAGCATCGCACCGCAGCTGCAGCGGACGCCGACGCCGTGTGGTAGTGGACAATGGTCGATGATGTGGCACAAAATACAGGTAACGTTCAGTGCAGTGCAGCACCAGCATTCTGCAGGCTTAAATGATCACGATTTAATTGGGTTATGTTATTCTTACGCGGCGTGACTTCCTTCTGCAGATTGCAGCAATAAGCAATGGACTTGGCAACTCTAATTCAAATTCAATGCAACGAGGATGATAATGAGCTTAAATTTCATCATGAGTATTAAGTATTGGCTTCTAGGAAATTATGGCACGGCCAGCTTCGCTGAGCTGACGATTCAGCGATTCATGAAAGGGCTCAGTGAAGTAAAACTAATACAAGAGCAATGCAATTCTCGACAAATGGGACATCAATCTGTTAGCAGTTAGCATCGGCTCAGATTGGCATTAGTGTTGGCGTAGTGCTAATAATATATTCGTGTTCGTGTTATGAAAACAACATAAGTAGCCCTAATCACAATCACAGATAGCCATTTGTCGTGCCGTGCCGCCGCCGCCGTGGCGTACGTGTACGTATGAAACAACATGCCGTGAAATGTGAAGCAATGCCAAATGCCGAAATATTGTCCAATTGTGTAAACACTGCTATAGCACAGATACAGACTGTATTTACAGTGTAAAGGTAATGATCACCTGTCCCTTGAAACGCCGGACACGGCACGACACGTGTAAACGTAAACATGTCATTAATCATGCCAATTTTTCAAACGACCACGGCACGCAGCGCGTCGAGGCGAGGACGGACCAGCTGATTTGAATCGTAGCAGGTTCCCGTTCACCGGAAGTAATTTCCAGAAGCCACCAATTTCCGACTCCACCCACGACCGACAATAAAATCTTATCTCTTATCGCCACTCGACTTATGATGCTGCCTTGCTGTCACATTTTGGGCTGCCAAGTCGAAAGCATTTTTGCAACAGCGCAACTGTAAATCGTATCGTAAATCACTTTGGAGTGGACGAGTAACGGAACTTGAGTAAGAGCAGGAGCAATGCGAAGCACGAGCACACTTCAATGAACGTGTCGAAAGCCCAGGTTCGGTCGGCTCAGATACATTTAGAGTAAAGTACTTGAACATGCACAATGCACCTCGTCGCTCGCCTTCGTCATTGTCATGCGCCTGCTTACTCATTACTCAGTCAGTCGGTCGTTGTAATTGTTATGCAACAATTTATTAGCACTTACAATGCTCATCTCATCCACACTGAGGAACTCTTGCCAAGAACCGAATCTGCCGAGTCAACGATCCCATGCGTATGAGCGATGAGTGACGAGACGAATGACGGTGATGACTTATTTCAATTTTGCAGTTCACAATTTGCATTATGCATTTTGCATCACACTCGCAATCGTGTGACTATATGTAGTGCAAATAATTTCGATGCACTTTGGGCACTGAAGCAGAATCAGAAGAAGCAAGCATTAAACATTAAAGCAAGTGTAAAACCAAAGCCAAATAAAATTAAATGTAGCATGGCAAGATCTTTGTCTGCAACAATGTACAATGTACAAATGTGCATTTGCCGTTTACTTTACAAGTATTTATAGCATGACAGAACCTAGAGATGAGCAATACAAAACACAACGAGTAAGATAACTGTATCTTCCATTTCTGCATTTACTCTGCCTTTTGCTGCTGCTGCTGCTATTGTTGAACTTCCAAATCCAATGCATGCAATAAAATCGCACATCGCGTCTCGCGAATAGCGTGTTAATAGAATTCGTATTTGCGTACTCTCAGCACACAAAATATGTACTCAGACTCCGAGCCCAGTCAGTGATCAGTCCATCTTTGTACATATTTTTGGTGCTTCAGCGTTCAGCATTGTTGCTGTACGTTATTGCATTTTAAAAATTTCACCACGTCAAGACAAGACTCAGAAACTCAAGAGTCGGCTCGAGCCAGTTTAAAAGCATTGGTGAGAATTTGGCGTTTCATTCACGAGATTTCAGTCCAAGATTGATGACGACCGAGTGACGGTGCGGTGACGAGTCTCGTGAAGTGCAAAGCAAACAGTAATGCGTAACGATTTAATCTGATAAGCATCCGCTGCATTAGAAAAGACGAATACAAGAACGTGACAATCATCTTACGCATGCACATCTGCATTGAGTGTTTTGTGTTTTTGTCAATTTGTAGTTTGCTCGCAAATATTTGCAAGTGCCCGTGAATATTTTGCGTCTTGCGATTTCGGAATGAGAATTCGAATTTGTTACCCAACTTAATCTCGGGCGCGTTCTCATTTGCGAGACAAAGTGGACATTTTCGGTACCCGAACGCGGAACACGACGCGACGGTGACGGTGGCAATTATTAATATTCATTGTCAAGTGCCTCGGCTGCGCTGCGGTCTGTCAACTGTCATCAATTCAGAAACAACCACAAATTGCAAGTACAAGCAAAAAGTAAACAGAAAATAGCAAAGCAAATTCACACCTGTAACAAGTTAAGTTCAGATTCACAATGGGACGATACTTTTGAGTGATGTGACTGAATTTGAATTTGGGCCAGCCAACACCAATGCCAACGACACAGGCTTAATCTTCATTACAAGCGTTGTTGTGCTTTGCTTTGTGTTTGTGTAAAAATCATAACCAATTTCACGCAAGAATTGTCTCCTTGTGCTCCTGATCCATTGTTTGCTCTTGGACTTGGACTTGAATGTTGAATTTACACTCCGACGCTGTCAGCGAATCTGAATCGAGACATTAGATTGCGGCTATTAATTCGCTTTCGCAGAAACTGCAGCATCTACAACTCTGTTTACAGGTCTGACAATGAAATCTGAGTCTGCTCTGGCCTAAATATAACAACAGCAAGTCAACCGGCTGCGACGCGTTCGTCTTCATCTTCTTCTCGGCTATAGTTTTCATCTTCGCCAGCCAGCATCCAATTTTTCATCTCCGCGGGTCTTCACACCTGAAATTCTTGTAAAATGCACGCGTTTTGTCAACGCCTGCTGCAACTTACCGCAACGCGACAGAAATCTTGAAAAAATTGTCATTCACACGCTGCCGACGGAGCGCTCGTGAAGATCCCAGTCATCTCAAGCGAATAATTTGCAATTCGTAAGCAGAAAAACAAAAACTGTCACTTTGTTGTTGTTTTGCTTTGCACAATTCGCTGACTCCTTTCGGAATGGGAATGATTACATTACGGAAACAGAAACATTACGACTACGACCAACTTCCGCTTTGTGGACTTTAATCTCGAGCTGGCCGCCGAAGATTGCACAAGATCTGAAATTGGTGGATTTCGAAACGGCGACGGCCCGACGGCTACTCGCATATCTCGCGTCATTGTAATGTAATCATAACCTGCACTGATCTTCAAGAAACTCGAGATTTCACATCTTAATTCGTGATCCTTTTCGCAATTGCAAGTACAAATCGTGATTTTCTATTTTTCAGTTGTACTCCACTAAAAACGACACTAATTACCATTGCTGCTATCACCATTTCACAAAAGTGGCTTTGCAGATTACATTCAGATTAGCCAAGACCAAAGTTTTGTCTCCTCTCGCCTACGTGCCGCGCCATGAGCCCAGCCGTACTTGCTTTTGGGCCTGTGAACCGTGATTATCATAATTAATATTGTTAAGTCAGCAGACCAAGACCACAGTGAAATCTTAAGCACTGCTAAACTGCAGATTAGCATAATCCCATCAGTGCAGTGTTGCTCTTTCAGTGCACATCGCGGAACACGTACCGTACAGCTGCAAGGAAAGTGTCTTGAATATTACAGAATTGTGAAAATCTGCTTCGTATCTCGTAGTTTATCATTACAAGCGTATTTAGATCGTTACTGCATCAGTCTGCGTCTGTGTCTGCAGTTATGATTCATGACTCTTGCCTGTCAAGTGAAGATTAATGTGTAGTTACGACGTGTGATGATGAAAGTCAACATAAATAGAAACAATTATTGCAGAATTCGTCAATTCAAATTTTTCGCCAACAATCATAATTAGCGAAGCAGAACTGCGAGCTGCAACGCAACGAAGCGGAGTGGTCCGGTTACATAATTTATCGTACTTCTGCGAATCTTCGTGTGCCGTGCTTGTCCCTCTGGCAGATAAGTATGACTCTAAGTCGACAGATTCGTCATGTTGTAATGCCAGTGCCAAAAACGTAAGTCGAAATCGAATCGAATAATCGATGCTGCTCCTTTCGTGCTTTCTTGACATTGATCAATTTTTTCATCAATTAATCTTTGCCAATTTTGCCGTTCGCAGCTGCCTCAGAATGCTGAACCTGAAGCGTGACCTCTTCTTCCCCATTCGATTCTCAGAACTGATAGCTCTCATCTCAGTCTCGACGACCGTCTTCCTTTTCTTTCATACGCAAATGCTGACTGCCAGAATCGAGCACATGCAGGGCGTCTTGACGGCCAGTGGGTACTCAGCGCACGATATCAGTAAGTGCGCACAGTCCTCTTGTCAACGGTTTACCATGAATTGTTCGTGTACCTTTGCCCTGTTGCTCCTGCAGATAATTTAGGCTCCGGAATCAGTCAGCCTCAGGTTCAGTCCCCACTGCAACAACAGCAACAGCACTCGCCCGGCTCCGCGCATTCGCTTTCTGCGGCGTCAGGAGGCCCAGCTCAAGCGTCCCTCGCCCCGAAGCCTGAGACAGAAGTCACACACCTTCAAGTCAATGCGGGAATCTCAACGTTCACTCTTCCAAACAGATTCGTAAGTGTCCTGAATCCGAAATATTTCTGTTCGTTGCATGTATTGCCCATTCCCATTTGGCGTCCACGTTGAATACCAAGCCGTGAAGATCCTTACCGCAAGATGTGCCATTGCAATTGCAATCTTGCGGAAGTCAATTAGTCATGGTAAAATGGATCAAACTATGTAAAAAAGTTCAAGTGCATAACTTCAAGCCGCGCATTGTTTCATACGCACGGGATATACGGTACAATTTGAGTGCTCAACCGCACACCGGCACTTGCTCAAAATTAAATGCTTTTCAGCAACGCACGCACATGAGACAAGGAAGACGTAATTTGTGCTCATCTGTCACGCTAGATAAAGCGTCAGTGTGGGTCCAATTAGTAATTAGGCGATAGCTCGCTATGGAGGCGGCAGCGGCAGAATGATCTCGAACTCAAATTCTTTGTCTTTTCTTTGCAGTACAACGCGACTGACCTCAACAACACACGGCACGTGACAAAAGAGACGATCTTCTTCAACCGAGTTCCTAAAGTAGGGAGCCAGTCAATGATGGAGTTGCTCCAGCGCCTCGCACACGAGAATACATTTCATTTTCACCGTGACGGGACGCAGAAAGTGGAGACGATCCGGCTGACGTACTACGAAGAGGTGAGCCGATGCCAATGCCGATAGCCAAGCCTAAGCCATGACCAACCTGACCAATCAGTCGGGTCAGTCGTACTCTGTCCTGCTTCTTGCTGTCGGGGCATGCTGAGAGAGTTAGCCACGCATTGCCCACACACACAAGAGCATTTAGTGTGCCTCACGCATAAATCTCCGTCCCTTTTCTCCTTTTTCATTAAAATATGTAGAAATCTGCACATTTTCATATTTCTGATTTTAACGGTGCATTTTTAAAACCATCATCGTTGGAAGTCGTCGTCAATCGTCATGTGTCATCGTCATGTTATTAAAAATGCGCTTGCAATGCTCATTAGGCACAATTCACTATCCCGCAGCGCAATGTTCTGCGCTGCACCGTCACTAAATCCTCTTCCTGTTGTCTCGTGTCTTGTAGAGCCGGCTGACGACGATGATTGACATGTTTGCGCCACCAGCGTCCTACGTGAAGCACACATGTTTTAGTAATTTCACTCGACACGGCTACCAGATGCCCATCTACGTGAATCTCGTCCGTGATCCAATTGAGCGTGTCATTTCGTGGTTCTACTACATTCGGGCGCCTTGGTACATTATCGAACGCAAGCAAGCGTTTCCGGAACTCCCGCTGCCGCATCCAAACTGGCTTAAGAAGGTAAGAAAGTCAAGTGAGTTGTGAGGTGGTCGCCCGTCATGACGAATCACAATCAGTCCGCTAACGGGCGTAGCGTGTAGCGTCGGACCTCGGACAGGTGGTCCATCGGTCATGTTGACAGATGACATTCCTCGACTGTGACTGTGTCTTTCTGTGATGCATCTTTTAACGTTTTAACCTACTAACTCACTAAATTCTTTGGGTTGAGGTGCGTCAACTCACGAAAGATGACTTGACCATTTCTATTTTTAATGGCATTAATATTTAATACTCAAGAGCCGGTCAGTCAAGTGTCCGCTTGTGTGATTGTGATTTCGCGATGCACTCATGCACTTGGTGCTTAATGTCTGATGTCTCGCGCTGTGCTGGCTGTACTGTTGAGTGGAGGTACTTTAGTTGATGATTTCGTAATTACAGCTTTACTACTGTACAACACCAGTTGTCGTAAGTCATCATCGAGAGAAAAGGTAAACAAGTGCACAATGCATTGGCAGATAAGGGTGGGTTGGTCGACCGAACTTGAAAGTGCTTCTGTTCTCTTCTCCTGTGTTCTATGCCGTGTGAAGAACCAAAACAAAGTTATTCAACAACTTTCTCAACACTCCTCGCTTAATAGCTTGCATTAATCTAGTCTTCAGTTTTATCGCCCATTTATGGCTTGGATCTCAACACCACCATTTGTTAGTTGTTAAGACCGATTACAATCAGGTGCAGTGCAGTTTTGCAGGTAGCATCTGAGCCTGAGCTTGATGCTTAAGATGCATTTTTAATGAAGGATTTATGCTAATTTGTGTTTGCCAATTGCAGGATTTCGAGTCTTGCGTCCTGAATGGAGATCGTGAGTGCCTGTTTCTGCCCGGCGAGTACCACGACGGAGTGGGCGACCATCGGAGGCAGGCCATGTTTTTCTGTGGCCACGACGAAAAATGCGTGTAAGTACCCAAAGCTAGAAATCTGATCTTAATCTCGGGCTTACCAACAGATTTTCTACGTGCAAATCCCAACTTTCTTATCGTGACCGGTATTGACCCTAATTTGATTGTTATTTGCGGTAATAACGCAATTTTATTGTCGATTTGACTTGATTTCAATTGAATTACCGATGACTCAGTCAGCATTCATCAAAATCAGGTGATAATGTAAGTCCGACAAGTGAAAGTTTATGCGGACAGCTATTTCATTGTTGGATTAAGTGATTTACAGATTTTCTTCTGATGACAATTGTCACTTTATCTCTTTTACTCGTCCACAGTCCTCACAAGTGGAATAAAAGCACCAGGAAGCCAATTACGAGCAATTAATTACAATTATTGCAATCGCAGCCCGTGTAATGCATTTTAAATCAATCTGCCATGCAATTCTAATTTAAAGCACTAAATCACGGCCAATTCGCCAAATCCTTTTGTTTCAAGAGAAACTCGCCTTGCGCATTACTGCCGATTGCGGCGATTAAGTCATGATTTATCGAGCTGAGGGATTATAAATTATCAAATTGAAATGGGTCGAGTCTTTACTCTTTACAAATTGAATGAGATGCAGCTGCAACAATGCACTTCTGCGAATTACTTTCTAAGCACACACAGGGTACGAGTACGAGAGTACGATTGAGATTTTGATTACAATCGTTTATGTTTTTAACGTAATTTTAATACGTATGATCTCTTAAGACTTCTTCATTCGATGTTCAATTGTAGAACAAAACAACGTATCAAGTACGGCTTTCATTGATGTTTGTAGGGAATTTAATGGTGAATGGGCGATGCAGCGAGCCAAACAGAACGTGGAACAGCACTACGCCGTCGTCGGCGTTCTCGAGGAAATGGACGTGACTCTACAAGTTTACGAGAAGTACATTCCCCGGTTTTTTACCGGAGCCACCAAAGTTTACTACGGTTAGCGACGATTCCAGCGTGTGCTAAAGTACAACTGTAACTCAAATGCATGTAATAAAATATTTTTTTCCCCATTGCAGATAACATTGCCGTAATGAAGAAAATCAACCGCAACATTTACAAGCCTCATGTCTCGGAGCATGTCAAAGACATACTACGCAAGAATTTCACGCATGAAATAGAATTTTATGAATTTTGCAAGCAGAGACTGCACATGCAGTACGCTGCGCTGATTCAGGCTGAGCAATTGCAGCTGCAACCAGAATCCTGATTCATGATTCCTGAAACTAAGCCAGTGCGCCCAGAAATCGTGATCGTGATCTGAACCAGTAGTTTCCTAATTGTTACCCTTACATAGTTGACTGCAGTATTCAGTGTTGGATGTTACCAGTTGCATGCGTGTTACATAAATAATCATTGCATTGCAATACAAGATTTTATATTTTTGTATGCCAAAACGCATTTTTAGTTAGGCGTGCTAATTGCTAATTCGATGATTATTAACAATAACGCTAAGCAGCTAAGCTAAGTCTTCTTCATCCACCTTAGTCATTCTAATAACTTTATCAATATTTCGCAATTAGTAATTAAGTGGATTGCGTGATAATCTCGATCCTTCCTCGCTGAAAGTACGCTTAGCGCGATAAAAAGCTATTCATTTTTGCAATTTGCCAGAGAAGATTTCCGTAGCTTTATCGCTTAATTTTAAGACACCTCCTCCGCGTATTTATTCTGCAAACCTCACGCATGTTATATTTTGACTATTAAAACGTGCGAATCACAGCAAATGCCAATTCAGAAGATGAGCATTTTCATCTTCATTGAATCATATTTATTCATTATTCATTCGCACTGACTTTATTGCACACAAAGAAACAAGCATACGTCTTGAACAAGTTATACTTAAGTGTTAATCAGAATTTATCTCGCTCGGCTCCGCAGTATTTATTCTGCACACAACAATTGTGCGATCAGGCCATTAAGGCTGTTAATATTAAACGCGTCATATTATTCAAAAGGAAGTCGATAACCCACACCCTGTTTGAGCAGGCAGCATTGTGGTGTACCATGAAAAAGGCATTCAATTTCGATTCAGGAGCAGGATTGCTAGACTTTATTCGTAGTTGGAGGCTCACAAGTCATAATCTTCGTCGTCGCTGTCTAAGGCAGTTCTTCGTCTATCAAACTGCAATTTATTGAACGCAAAATGAGAAATAGCATCCAACAAGAACATGTTGAATAATGAAGCGACATTAAGTCCGGTTACCTTGACTTTTGTACTTTTACTGCTCATCTTCTCATTAACTTGCTCCAGTAATCCGACGAGCTCTGTCTCACCAAGCTTGCCCCTGATTTGACCCATCCTTGCCATATTTATCAGCATATTTTCAACCATTTGTCCCTTGTCCGGCTTAGCCAGCATCAGTGTGTTCACTAAAACAAAGATCAACCAGTGAGATAGTGCTGATTGGCGACAGAAAGGAGCATCAAATTTCAAGTACAAACGTCTTTACGATACGACAACGAGGGAGGCGACTCGACTGTGTTAATCACTGAAACCCTAGGCGAACATACGGCAACGAATACGAGACGACTACGACCACACACGAAGTGAAATGCGCGAGCATAAGCTAACTAGGATTTCGATTCGAGGTTCCGCTACGCTACGCTGCGCTGTCATTCTTCAAGTTTCAGGATAGAGAATGCAGTGTTTATCGTTTTGCCAGTTTTGACGTATATTTAATCAACATCGAACTTGGTTAGCCCAGGCAGTAAGTTTCATTGTACCTAATTCGCTAGCGGAGACCGGAAGCAAAGCAAACATGCATACAAGACTGAGAAGACGAGTTATGAATGATCATAGCCGTCAGAATTCATTCGGGGTAAGTTATTACGCCTTGAAACTTTAATAATCTGAATCTCAGTAAATGGCGGGCTTAGAGGGTAACGTTAATGTCACTTACGTCTTGCCCGTGCGGGTTGATCCAGTATTTGAGTTAGCATTTGATTTTTGGCCTCTTCAGCTTGATTACGACGTTCTTCAAGTTCCTTTTGCTTGTCCTGTGCTCCATCAGCATCACCCTTTGAAGTTAATTGAATTTTAGTATCTCAATCGTTAGTTCATGGTATTTTGGAGGCAGGTTTCCAAAAAAATAGTTAACGTACCCCAAATTGTCCTGTACCTCCGCCTCCTGTGGCACCTTGCATCTGTGCTAATCTCTGCGCGCGGATAGTCTCCAAATCCGAGTCTCCCATGACTCAGGTTAAAGTTACAGTTCGTTAACGTCACTGCAATGTGTTCAATTATTTGCCAATCTCGTTAGTGCAGTTACAAGTTACAAGCAAGGTACAAATCCAATCTACGTACTATTTGCTTAGTTAAGATGGAGATAATCAACAGAAAATTTCGGTGTTGAATCGACCATGATTCAATTTGTAGCAGTGGCCAACAGTCAAGGATTTTGTCCCCTTGCGCTGTTTGTTTACATTACAGGAAAGTACATGAATACTTTGTCTACCTTTGCTTTGTACGTGCTGGCGGGTTTCAATGAGAAACCGAACTCTCTTCGTTTTGTTCACTCGGCTGCCTGCGCTTCGTTTTGTTGGGTTCAGCTGGACTGCTTGATTGAACATAGAAAGAAAGTTTCCCTTTTTACCAAGTTCTTGCATGAATTGTTAATATTTTTTACCAACTTGATACTTGACTTAACAATGCCTAATTAAATTCGCGAATTTTAATTCTGCAGAGATCGGACGGCAATCTGTATTACTACTGCAGCGGGTCGGGAACCCGGATTGTGATTAGGGAAAGTTGCGTTCATCTCACCAGACTCATGGTTAACACCCGAAGGTCCCAGCCCCAGGAATCGCAGCGGCCGCAGCCACACGCGCGGCCAGGGGCGCCGAATTCAGACCCATCTGAAGAATCGTCGGACGATGAAGTACTTGATGTTACAAAAAGAAAGCGAGAGGCTATCGCCATCTCCATCGCCGGCAGCAGCAGAGCGTTAAGACGATTTCCGCCTCTGCATTCTCTCACAAATGGTCATGATCATTCTCATAAGGACAATAATGAGGATACTGCCACTGCTCCTTCGAGTCAACGGGTTACTAGGAATTTGAGCCAGAAATATAATACAGATGATGGTCGACTAAATCGACTGGCGGATTTGGGGGATGATAGTCACGATAGCCATGATGATGACTATTCTCCAGGCCTCCCTGAGGACTTCGAGACAGATCAAGATCAGAGTCAGGATTCTCAGGACGAGGAAAGTGCTGAAGAAGCAGATGAATCGCCTGGACGGAGACGCTCAAAGCGACAGATGGAGAAAGCAGAAAACAAAAGTTGGTTAGCAATGAACGAGCCATCAGCCAGAGGTATTCAATAGTTCAATTCAGGCGAGCTTACAGTTCTACATCGAGTATGGAGTCTTAATTAAACTATTGCTTCCATTAACTAGGTTATCCTGGATCACGAACGCGTAGCGCAACATCCACTGGGCCTCAAGGTGAAGTAGTAAATAACATGGAAGAATTGGAGGAAATGGAGCACGAAGACGACTATGTGGTAAGTAACAGGCAGCGTGGTATGACCTTTAATGTTGTTTACTGTGAATCCTTCCTAAATATAATAGAGAGCTCACTTGTGTACTAATGCAATTTCTTTAGTCTGAAGGTCTCTATACTCGAGTTAAGACCAGTGGAAGGTCACGTCGCAGGAACTCCGCGCACAACGCAAGCGGCGGATCGGATTTTTCTCCAAGGAAGCTTGAACCAATAGCGTCAAGACTTCGTGTCAGGAACCCGAAAAGCTACAATATCACAGAAGCTTGTAAAAGAATATTTCGCCAGCATGATAGACGAGGTAATCAAGCTCGACGAGGCCGGCATGGTGATGATAGCGACAGCAGTGAAGACGACGTCCCAAGGAAAAGGAAAAAGGCAATATTGATTTCCAACGACGGTTCCCAGCAGCAGTTGGCTGGTGGAATAGAAGGGTTTGTGCCTATCAAACCGGATACAAGCATCAACTTTACTTCTGTCGGTGGCTTAGACGACTTTGTTCAAAAAATTCGTGAAGTTATTCTCTTCCCAATGCTATATAAACCTTTTTACGATAATCGTCGAATCACACCTCCAAGAGGTTTGCTCCTTTACGGACCGCCAGGTCAGTTGAGGTTAATTCTCTGTTTTGTGTTTTGTCAACGGTTTGATTTTTGATTACGAATATTTCCGTCTACTTTTTAATCAGGCACTGGTAAAACATTGTTGGCACGCGCAATCGCCGGTGAAGCCACTCAGATTAATGGAAAGCTTGTATCATTTTTCATGCTAAAGGGATCAGAAGTACAAACAAAGTATGTTGTTCAATGCCATAAATCTTAAAGGCATTTCGATATTGACTCACGTCTAAGTTGCTTGTTCATTTGTCAGGTGGGTTGGCGAATCGGAAAAGGCACTTCGTGAGCTCTTCAAAACTGCCACGTCTTGCGCTCCGAGTATTATCTTCTTTGATGGTCAGTGTCACCCTTCAGACTAGGAAATAATTTATGCTTCTGCTCTATTTTTGCCTCACGGGTTTGCCTTTATAGAATTTGACGGACTAGCAGCAAGTCGTTCAATCAAAACAGACCAATTTCACAATTCGTTGGTTTCAACATTTCTGGCTGAGCTCGATGGTCTTCGTGATCGCGGTCAAATAATTGTCATCGGAGCTACGAATCGAATTGAAGCTATTGATCCAGCTTTTCGTCGGGCAGGAAGACTTGATTTTGAATTACAATTCCGTTTACCCGATTATAATGTGAGTGCGTCCACGCCTGAGTCTAAACATTTCTAATGAGTTGATTGATTTAATGGTTTGCAATGTTAGGCTCGTCGAGAGATCATTGCAATTCATACGAGAGATTGGCCTGACGCCCCTGCTGGGCGTGAAATGGAAGAATTAGCCAGTTTGACGGCTGGCTACAATGGAGCTGACTTAAAACTTATTTGCTCACAGGCTTGCCTGAATGCTCTTAAGAGACGCTACCCTCAGATTTACAAGCGAAAGGAAAAATTGGCCATAGACTATAGAAGTGTTAAGGTTAACTGCTTTTTACTTTTTGGCGTTAGTTGTCCATGTCGTACTGACAGCTAATTCCTTGCACCCTTTTACTCTCCAGGTGATGCGTATTGATTTCGTAGAAGCTCTGGAAGTGGTTCCAAGGTCTTCCTTTCGTTCGACTTTGGCAATCACCGCATTACCTTTACCAGAATTGCTCAAGCCCTTGTTGCAAAGATCGGTGGATGCGCTGAAAGCCAGGATAGATTACATTTTCCAGATAAGAAATCCCGGGCTGATTTCTCCATCTAGAAAGCGTATCCTCATATTTGGCGACTCACATTATATTGTGCCAGCCGTGTTGTACAGAATGGATACTTTAACAGTCAGCGCTATCAGTACACAGTCCATCACATTGTCAGAGTCTGAATCTCGAGCCATTCTGGCTGCCTTCTCAGAAGCCAGCGTGAAACGCGGAGTTCTTTATATTCAAGACATCGACAAAGTGTACAAAATGCTCAACCCAATGGGTAGACTGGTGCTACACCAGGAGTTAAACAAAGTTGACGACGTGTCTCTGGTTTTGGCAACATCGACAGATCCCGTTTTCCCAGAAGAATTAGTCGAGTTCTTTGAAAACTGTCATTTTGAACTGCTGAAGACTACGAACGAAGAGAGGTACGAATTTTTTCAAAAGATTTTCAATGAAGAGGCCTATCGCGTTCGAGTGGAAATTCCACCGCCTGAAGAAGAAGAGTTGGAAGTTGCTGAAGCCGACGACTTGTCCGAAGAGGACTTGCGAGCAATTGAGAAACGTGAGAATCGAATATTACGAGGATTGAGAATTTTCCTCCGAGAAATACTGCAGAAACTTGCACGTAACAGAAAGTAATACAGCACAACATAAAATAATTCACCTGAAACACATAAATTAAATTAAAATTCAACATGCATTGTCTTAGGTTTCTTGAATTTACAACTCCAGTCGACACTGAAGATGCTCCGGACTACTTGGACATAATTCAGAATCCCATGGACTTTGAGAAAATGATGGGCAAAGTCAACAATGAGGAGTATTTAAACGCAAAGATGTTCCTGGTGGACATAGAATTAATTGTTGCGAATGCTCTTGAATACAACCGACCAGACTCGAACATAGGCAAGGTATGTCTTAATCTTGCAGTTCTTTCGTAACTAATAACATAATAAACTACATCCTAATTCCTAATTGATACTTTTCTTCGTGCAGCAAATTCGTCTGAAGGCTAGTGCTCTGCATGATGAGGCACAAGATTTGATTGATCGGGAACTGGACTCTGACTTCGAAGCGGATTGTGAACGTAAGTTTCCGCCTCACTGGTCTGTTTTCATGAAGCCTAAAATGCTCTTTTCTTATTACGTGGTTACGTCTCTGGTTTTTGTTTCTAGGAATTACCGTTGAGCGTGAGGAAAGAAAACGACGGTGCGAAGAAAATGTTCGCTCTAACGAGACAAGAAGGAGAGCTCCTGTGAAAAGGCGAAAATCCAGGGACAGTCACAGAGATTCGAACGTCGTCCCTGACATGACTGATCTTGGTTTTCGCAAAGGTATGCAAAACGAAGTTTACACACTTCAAAACAAACCCAGATGTGATGTAATTTTGCTTCCTCTCGTAGCTCCAAATTCAGAGCTGTACAGACACAAATTGGAAAATTATCTCAGAAGAATTGTGGAAGCCACAGAGAACAGTACGCTGCTTGAGATGACGGCTTTGCGTTTTCAGCTCTCATGCGAGTGTCAACTCTACTACGATTCTGAAGACAAGGATGCTCTCGTTGCAGAAATACGCAAGATTGTTCGCAACGTTGAAAAGAAACGACTTCAACCTCCTCCATCCCCAGACTCCTTCCATTCTTTGGAAATTGTGCCTGCGACTCCTTCTACGGTGTCTGCTGTTCCTCTGCGTACTCCGCAGCCACGAATTATCGAGCAGGCTAAGCGTCTGAGCTTCTTATCAAGTTCTTCTAAATCTTCTAATTCTGATAGCGAAAAGGATGACGACTTGGCAGCAAACAGCACGAAAAATGGCCGGTCGCGGCGACGCAGAATGAATGGGCATGTTTAAGTCAGTTCGTTGCAGAACCTCAGAATCTGCGGCTTTTTCCGCTTAATGGATAGCTTATTTATGTGTAGGATGTACTGCCAGTTGTCAAATGAGACCTTACTAAATAATCCGCATGCATTGATAATTGATATTCTGATATTTAACTTCTAAGCTCAAGACTTGTATTTTAGATCTGCCTTTATCGGAACTCTGAGACTGTAAACGAGTTCCTCATTTTTGCTTTTTGTATGATACTTGTTTATACTCACTAAACAGTTAAGGGTGGCGTGTAAAATCTGAATTGCTACTTGCAAATGCCAGCAATAAAAATGTGAGTACGCTTACGCAAAATCTTGATTTCTGAGTCAATTATGGCTCATAAAGCTTGGACGCTGTTTGTTAATGGAAGATAACTGAAGATTTGTTGACTTGATTTGTAACTGAAGACTACTTCAGCTTATGGCTGCGGCGCAGATAAGAAAGGTCATGAAGTCACAGTTACAGGTCACAATCTTCTGGGAGTTCAGCTACTCACAGCTCAACTTATCTTTGTCTATTTCCACACGCTTTCTTCATGCATGATGCAAGGTGTCAAATATTGATCGAAACCAGAAGCCCGGCCATGGCCATGTGATGCTGCCTTGTGTAATGACTAAATGACTACTTTGTATGGATGGCATCATGCCCAATTTCTACTTCAACCACATGCCCGTGCTCCAGCGCGGCATGAAATCTGGTACAGTTTGTGAGTATGTCACCTCCGCGATAACAAATCGCTCTCCCGTCGTTTGTGTGCGTGCCGTGCAGTGTGCGCCGACTACCCATCGCCAGTGGCAGTATTCAGAATGCACTTTGGAATTTTGGGAGCGGGCGTGATTGGCTTAAACACCGGCCTGGAGCTACAGCGAGAATTTCCTACTGCGCGTGTCACGATCGTAGCTGATAAATTCGAGGAAGAGACGTGCAGTTATGGCGCGGCTGGGATCTTCCGTCCGGGGACTAGTTTCATGGGCCCAAGCGAGGAAGTCACAAGGTTAGATACTAATCTTGGCAGAGGCTACAGAAGACAAGTGCTAATCTATTGCTGGGGTGTTTAGGAGCTGGGTTGTAGACTCGTACAATTTCTATGAAGACATCTTCCGAAGTGAGGAATCCGCTCGTGCTGGCGTACTGCAAGTGTCAGGCTATACGCTCTCGGAAAAGTACGAGAGCGTGACCAGAGTAAGCTGTCAAATGTGACTGATTGAAATGAAATCTAAAGCGAGAATGCCTCTCTTTTGTCCTAGAATCAGTTTCTGGAAGGCATCCTGCCTGCATTTCGTCCAGCCACGCCCGAAGAATTGAGACTGTGTCCTGGAAATTGGAAATATGGTTCATACAGCACGACATTCGTGGTTGACCAAACATACTTCCTCCAGTGGGCAATGAAAAGGTTTCAGCGTGATTCCGTCTACTTTCTATCTAATTACACCTTAATGTTTCCTCTCGTTCTCGTAGATTTGAAGCTGCTGGTGGCTGCCTTCAGCGCCAGAAAGTCGACAAACTTACAGATTTAGCAACTGAATCATTCGATGTCGTGTTTAATTGCACTGGATTAGCGTCGAATTGGTTGTGCAACGATCGTAAAGTTGTGCCTGTTCGTGGACAAGTTTACAAGGTAATGCAACCAAGAGTTTGCCGCATGTGAACGGTGAGTGTGTCTCCAAGCCCACTTCTCAGCAGAAAAGCAGTCGTGACCCTACCACAGGATTACTCAAGGTTGAAAAAGTCGTTTGTGATATAAATCTGTCAAAAACACGTACATTTGACATTGCACTCTGGAATTAACTTTGGTGGTTGAGGCTGGACATGTTTTTCGTGTACGTACGCCGAACACTTAAAAAGATGCGGGTTGGGTTGATGGTCGTTGGTCGAAGGTGCCCTTCAAGAACGTGTGTATTTACGTTGTAAGAAGTTGGTCGTATCTTTGATGTTTGATAGCAGCATTGGCCGGTCCTTAATTGAAGAAAATGTAAATTCGCCACTCGCCATTCGCTTTCGCTGATTCAGGTTCAACAAACAGTTTAACCTTCATCAAGAACTTACCACATACAAACATACTATGCTCACGAATTCATCGTATGACCATTTGACCATCGTAGTGGCAGCGGCGTTATCGGCATAACGTGCTAATTAAGAAGATTCTCACTACGTGAACTTGAGGATCAAGATTTGTGGAGTTGTAGTTTTGTAGATTTGTAGTTCATTGCACGCGAATCCTTACTCAAGGCCACTTTCGCGATTAACTGCAAAATATTCCAGAATTTATTGCTCTCTTACGATTGCCATACTTTGTAATGTGCATCTCAATGTTAAATGTTATCCAGGTTCGTGCCCCATGGATCAAAATGTTTTTCTACAACGACTTCGACACTTACGTCATTCCAGGGACGGAGCTGGTCACGCTGGGCGGGACACGGCAGCTGGACAGCTGGAATGAGAATGTGGACCCGAATGACGCAAAGGGGATTTGGGATCGGTGCACGAGTTTGGTGCCTTCACTTCAGCGAGCAGAGGTCGTGAAGCAGTGGGTCGGGCTGCGGCCGCACAGGAGCCAAGTGCGCTGCGAGGTGGAGGAGATGAATGTGGGAGGAAATCGGAGGTTGAAGGTAATAATGCCCACACACCAGAGAACCGTGGCGGAGCTCAGCCCGCCGTCAATCCTATCTGATAATCTCTTATGGTTGTGTGCTTGAAATTATTAAAGTTTTTACGGCGCTGCGATACTCAAGCGCACATGCCGTTAACGATTTCTGGAAATCGCCGAGACAGAAACGTAATATAACAGGTTCTGAATTCGTATAGTAATTCTTGGATGTGCATATTTCTGAAATGTTACGCACATTCATTATTGTTCTGGTACTGTGACCTCATTTTACAGGCTAGATTAATTGGTTGACGCACGTCCCATTTTCTTTATTTTTGACACGATTTGGTCAGCATTCGGCCTTCCAGGTCGCTTCAAGCCCGATTGACATCAAGTATTCAAGTGTTTCGCAGGTTACGTATCGATGATTCGTAACGTCTCTCTTTTATGATTTCCGCAGCTTGTCCATCAATACGGTCATGGAGGTAAAGAAAATACGAATATCATCCTGTAAAGCGTAAGGCCAGAAAACGTTACGTGGGTGGTGTGTGTGTTTGGTGCTTTCAGGCTACGGAGTGACAACTGGTCCAGGGTCAGCCAAGTACGCCGTGAAGATCATGCGAGATTCATTGAGGCAGAGCGGTTCTTATCTGCCAAACTCAAAACTGTAGGCTGCGCACACGTACGACGGCTGCATGGCAAACCACGCCATGCCGCTTGTGATCATGCTTGTGACTGTGATCGTGATTCAATAAATTAGCAGCAAGAGAAGGACTTTCACGGTTGACAATAAAATATTTGTACAACTTTTGCCAAGTGGTCGAGGCGAAAGAGAAATAAAATCTCGAATATTAAAATGCTTGCTGTGTGTAACAATGCCATGTTGCATTGCAAGAGTAAAGGTGCGGTCCGAAACCTGTCCTTGTGAAATTCAGCGTTCAGTCAGGCCAGTTTCACAGGTTTCACTTCATCACTTCTCCACAACCAGGCAAGCCCACGAATGAATTTTTTACAGTGATCTTACATTCATTGCGGCTTGTCAGCTCATCTTTGTGTCTTCGTCTCGTAACAATTGCGTAGATAAAACCCATTTATGGTATGCACTGTCGTGCTGCTCCATCATCATCATATTCCTTTGCTTACATATTTTATCACTACGTACGCATTGTGCGTTGGAAGAAAGTGGACAAATGCAATGCGTACGAACATTTTTGATCCCTCTTGAACCATGAACCTGAAGCCCAAGCCGATCGACTCATGAAGACGAAATTAATAAATATTCAAAGGCTGAGGCATGAATCAAGACTTTCCGACTACGACCGCGACCAACTCTTGTTTGCTACCATGATTCGAGATTCGAGTGGGAGTCTGGACGAATGGAATTCACATTCACCTGCCCTGCCCTGAATTGTAAATATTTGTCTGGAGGGTCAAATCGTCTACGGTCTACTACACCAGACAAGAATTAAGAAGCTGCCCTTGTCATGCCGGCCGGCTGTGAACAAGGCTCCGAATTACACACATATTTTTACTTTACAGCTATGCCGTGCCGCTGATATTGGATAATGGAAGCAAGTAATTTAAAACCGAAAGCACTTATGCATTGTGTCTTATGGCAATGGCTTCATGTACGCTCGCGCTCGTTTAATTCCCTGTGGTGGCCGTAGCTCAATTTCTTAATTTTATGCTATTCTCTGGTCTCTGCTCTGTCGGAATGTTAAGTGCTCCTTTCTCCAAGTAGAAAAGGATTGCATTGGCACGAACTCTTCACTTGACTCAGAATTTATGTACGGGCGTCTCTTCATTCAATTCAGGATGTGAGTGCCTGTTTCTTGAGTTCTTAACTATTTGTGTTTGTATTGAAATCGACCCCTTTTTCGTGTCATCCCAAGAGTTATGAACAAAGTCGGCAGTATTCTCCAAAACCCAGTTCATGGCAACACACCGCAAGGGCAGAACAGAAACGAAAAACCGGATGATGGCTTCTTGGCCTTTATTCTATTATTTCTTTAGGCTTAGCCTAATTTATGTATGTATGCTAGTTGGGCTGGTTCTCCATGAACTTCCAACTTCCATGACCATGACAATCTCAGCACGGCTTATGGCTTGGCTGTGTTCGTACTCGACGGTCGGACGCTGTACATAGTATAATTTTCCACTTCCTTGTCCTGCTGGCCGCTACGGAAAGGTCATCAGTGGTCTAAATAACTTTATTACTCATAAACGCCAAAGTAGTTCATTAGTACATTAAACCCGAGCATAAGTATCGACTCACGCTCTTACGTAACATCGCCGCAGTTTATAAAATTTGTACTCATTCATTCTATTTCCATGCCTTGTGTATTAGTCATTTTATCTTGCTCGTAAACTAAATTCAGTCACCTTAATTCAATCTATCGACGATCGACATGCGTGTACATACAGCTTAATTAAAATTAAGAAGGCCAAGCCAAGCCTTAAGCGGTAAAGATCGAAATATGTTTTGCACAGAAACTGGAAGCTATAAAGTAAAGGTCGACGAGAATTACATCATAGCGTTCGCTTATGCTCGTATTATATTCGCTTATTCGTGTTTGTGCAACTTTTGCGTTTGTATTTGTATGTGCTTCTATTTTAGTTTAAAATCCCAACACTGTTTTCAATTAGTGTGTAGATGAAAACAAAATTTTTACATGAATCACGGATGACATTGTAGCCTCTAGCCTTATGTATCTGAAATACTCGGTTTGCTGAGCTGCTGATCACATTGTTTACTCGTGCTTCTACACGAGTTTCGGCTAAAAGCAGAATGGCAGAATGCATGACATTTGGCATGGCTTAGGATCACTGATTAACCTCCAACATATTAATTGGCTTGCTGGTGCCATGGCCGTGTTCACGACACACACACAAGGCTTCGGCTGTTTTTCTTGCCTCAATTCTGCTCCTTATTTGCATGCACGCATGCTGGAGCCGAAATGAACCGGTTGTGCTTTGCTTCGGATCCGGAACCGCATCCCAAAATTTTCCATGCTTCAGTTTCATGTCATCATCATTTTTGGGTCAATGACATAATCGGCCGAGCTGAGCCCTGCCAATCACCACCGGCTGCTGTTTTTATCAAACTGGGATTTGACGATGATGACATGCTCGGTCGCTCGGTGCGGTGGTTAAAAGGTCAACGAAAGCAAAATTTGCGAAACGAACCGCCAGTCTGCCAGCAGGCTGGAGAGAAATTGTAACCAACTTGTGCAACGAACATTTCTAAGGCGTTGCTCATTAATTGAATACATGATAGATGATGGACGGTGCTTAATGTGTTCCTTGTTAACGCGGTGCGGCATACAGCCATAAATCTCAATTAACATGTACGTGTACGCGTACACGAATTAATGGCCAGGACATGGACAGGGCAGCGTAAGCCCTGAGTTGCTTATTGCGTATTGCGCAAGTGAGATGAGTTTTGCATGTCGTCGCATTTCGCATATGGTGAAGCGACTTGCACGTACGTAGAAATCAACGAAAACGGTTAACACAACTTTCGCGAATACACGTGAATTCTTCATGACAGAAGTTCAGGCGCCAGGCCCAGAGCAAAAGTTTATCTCACATATGGACACTGATTTTAATTGCTTGCCTCCTGCCACTGATGCCGTTGTCGTCACACTCTGTAACCTCCAGCCTTAATACAGAATGCTAATCGACGTTAGAAACTGGCTTCGACTAAAGATGCGCCGTGCCGTGCATGTGCTGAGCACGTTATGGATTGAGATTCGCGTGCACGAGGAGCACGACGAGTCTTTAAAGTGGTTCTGCACTGCAAAGGACAAACAAAGCAATAAATGCCGGCTACTACGAAGTCTTAAATGGTAGATTTAAGATTTACGATGTGGGTGCACATGTGAGGCATGTGATCACAACAATGGCATGTGGAAGCCGATCATGCATTGCGTACATGTCAAATTCGGCTTTACAGCAGCAGTGTATTTGTTTATATTTCGCTGCCCAGCAAACACTCTCATAATGTAAGGTCACCCGTAATCGCAATGTACAAACCGCTTAGGTGCTCGACGCGTTTCTTGGCCCAAGCTGAGCTCGAGTCATGGTTTCTGTGCGTGGCTTGGAGTCAGTCTGACACGTTTTCAGTTTTCAGTGTGAATTGAGATTCTTTGACTGCATTCACTACTGCTGCTCTTATGAACCCAGAACCCGTCCTCAGCTATATCAACAGCACAGCACAGCGATCAGTGAATTGAAATCTTTGTACATTGGCTTGAGCACGGACTCTACACACGGACACGAGACTAGTGGCATGTAGACAAACTTCTGAAACACTCGCGAGCCCAGACCCCAGTCACAGGAACAAGAATGAAGGGTTGCTGAAGCAACTGAGCGCATTAGCATTTAGCATTTAGCATTTAACATGAGCTCGCTGAAGGAATCTCATACACAAACGAATATAAACTTAGCATTTTCTGGCTTGTATGAAGTTAGTATCAACGCAGACTCGCGTTAGTGAGAACGCACGCACCGCACCGCTACGGCGACAGGCCAAGTCAAGTCAAGACTGTGGCACCGCAATACGAGTACAAGGAATTAGAATTCCTTATTATTTTCCTTCAGAACTCAGAACCAATTGTGTTAGGCGAAGGCAAAAGTATTTTGACTTTTGACATTTGTGAATGACTAAAGTTCCAACTTCGGAGAGTGTCGCGTGCCCGGCTTCCAATTCGCGATTCACATATTCATACATACGGAGTTCTTGCATTTTGCACGGTGAAATCGATCCTGTAACTGTGAGCCGTGCGCTAAAGAAACTAGACTAGAGCAAAGCCAGCTAGGAGCCTACGAGCACCGCCCACAAGAATAGACGCCTGCTCTTCTCTTCTCTTCTGCACCGAACCGAGAAAGTCGTGTGACCCCAGACCGAGAAAGCAAGAAAGCTCTTCATTGCCAAAGCTCACGAGTTCTCTGCTCATTTCGTCCCAGTTCTCGCCTACGAACAGAACGCTTTTGTGGCTTCCTGCTATTTGTGGTGCTAAGAATTAAATAGTTTACGAATTCCTGAATTTTATTAAGAGTGTATTTTCTATACGGAAAGCAAAGTAAAGTAACGAGTAACGACTGGAACTGGTTTCTGTGCTCAAGCATTGTGGTATTCGTATTTTGGATACTTTTGACGGAGACAAGCCAGTCAATCCTGTCAAGATACAAGTACAAGAAAAGGGTTCCACTTTACAACTTAAACCAGTCGCAGTCACAGCCTGAAGAAATACTATTTTGGGAGTATGCGTCGGAGACATTGACGGAAAAAGTAAGTAAAGTAACAGATGCATTGATTTTTAACCATTTCAATATCATGGCCATAGCTTGCATTCTGTGTAATGGTACACAGTATTTTGTTGCTCCGTGACTCGGCTCTCGTAGTGGTATTTGTTGTTGCAAATGCAACGCTGTAACTGCGACGAGGCAAAAGTAAATAGTAAATAGTATTGTTTAGTGTATTAAAAGATTACCCTAAAATGCAATGCGGTGGTTCATTGGAATAATACAGTAATAAGACCAAATCCACGCGTGAACGTGTTGTTGCACATGCTCAATTTCGTCATAGCTGATTAGTTCGGCCTCCATGAGTGCATTATATCTACTAAAATATCGTACGTTAAGTCGATTAACTGCATCATACGATGACAGATTAACTCCCGTTCAAAGTAGTACGGCTACGGGCAAGAAATATAAGACTTTCAGATAGGAGCTCATTCTCGCTCACGCAGCCTCCGTATGACGCATTCATTAATCCCTTTCCAGACATTTATGCATTTAGGGTGAACTAAATACGATATGGCCCTTTTAGCCATTCCAACGGCACATGTCAGTTTTAGCCAGTCGGCCTTCCCGTGCAGTGTGCATGTAAGTTACCTTGCCATCGAATGATGCGATCTGACATGGAGTAGCTGTACCCAGTCGGTCAAATGTAATTGAACCATTAAACCATTACATATGTGGTCTATCTTTCCTTCCACGTTCAGGGCACGCTGTAACTTAACCCATGAACTTGTGACTTGGTCTTGTCACAGTCATGTGCACTCAAAAGATTGTTCAAAGGTAAAGGTAGAACACTCGTATCCTTCGGTCACCTTGTCATGTCCGTCAGCTGAGAGCAGGTCGAAGCAGTCGTAATTACGACAAGGAAGCTTCCACGATACGAAGTTACGAGATATTGCATTTATCGATTGCTACGAGCTTGGAGTACGTCTTCTAAGAGCAACGTGGAAAAGAACGCGTAGCGTAGCTGTAGGTCAGTTCTTATGTAATGTGTGTTTTACGTCAGCGTCAGCGTTGTTACATACTTAATGAACCTGCGCATCATCAGCTTCTACTTCTCATTCGCATGTCTTTCATACATGTGCACAATTACGTCTCGTCTCATTTCAATCGTAATTTCTTGTTCGATTCATTCCACGCACTTATTGAAACTCTGCTAATGTGCACATACATACAGGAGATCTTTTCATAGTTAGATTGCAAACATAAACAAACGTGCTGTGAGCCACTTACCGGCTCGTAAATGGTGAAATCGTTTCAGTCGCGATTTGCACTTTGAGGAAAAGACGTGTGATGTGCTGGAACGTCGGAGTGGGACGCTGAAATCCATACTGACAGCCGTGGCAGCGCAGAAGGCTGAATATTCGCGCAGTAAGTTCATTGAATTTGAGACGGTATTCTTTATTCAGGATTCTATAATTAATTCGGCTATTGACTCGCTGACTGACCGTTGATTCAAAATGGTTACCACCGTATAACTTAATTCAGAGTCCAAGTTTGCAGTTCATCGATTAAGTAGCCAGTTAATTAGAAATGCAAACACAGTCGGCACGGCACTCGCCAACGACGAATGCCAAGGGCGAAAACTAGCAAGATTCTCGATTCGTTCATTCATTCTGTTCAAATATTTAGCCATCCCATCGCAGGGCACCTTGACTGTCATTCTGGTATTGAGAATTGTCAATCCAAAGCCTCGCGAGTTATGCTAAAGAAAGTCCACACTCGGTATGCCGAGAAATGTATTCAAGCGGGCAGTTTTGTGTGCTGAGGCAATTAGACACTTTTAGTCAATTGGATTGGCTCCAAGCGCAGGGCTATTCATAGTTTCACTATAATTATAATTAGCAACGTGCTTCTGTTATTCTACTCGTTGGTGGTTCGTACACGAGTCAGCTTGTCCATTTTCCAAGTGTCATTACCTACACTGCAGTCCGAATGACTGAAGTAGTCATTAGTACATTGACAGGTTTGTCAAGTAGAAAATGCATGTTCGATGCTTGAAATGTTTGAAGTTCAGGGCCAGAAATCGAATAAACATCGAGCTTCTCTGCTTGTCAACGGAAATGGGACCTAGATTCAGAATTCAGTCATAAGAAGCCTCGCCGATGAATTGCACATGAACGTGCGATGGTTGTGCAACCTTAGAATGTGCGTTGAAACAGGTTTTGCAGTTGAATTCGTGATTAATTCTGAATTAAGCGTCTTGTAGTGTCGCATGATCGTAGAGTTATAACTAATCGCCTGTTATAGCTGAACATCCTAAACTAAGCTAAACTTACGGCTTATAGGCTGCTGCTACTGACCGTATCGTACCATATTGACCAACTACAGAAGCTTATAGAGATCATAGACTCCTGGCTCCAGCATGTCGCCACTTTTTTGCTTTTATTCGCCGTTCTCCTTTGACTGGAGACACGACTTATCGTCTCGTAAGTCAGCATGCAGCTTGCTGCTAACTGTTATGCTATACGTAAGTCAAGCCTTGCCAATGCAATGCAATGATTGTAGATGAAGGTTTCTTAATTAATCTAATCATAGTTCATAGCATCGTATAAGCATTTGTCTTGAGCACTCGATTGACATTGGCCTGCCAAAAGGTCCTTTGACATTTGCGAATTGAATTGCGCATTGCGCAACTCTGTCGAAATCAAAAGCAAGTTGATTAACCTATTTACATCATGAGACATGCCATTTGCATGCCATGCATGAAGTTCGGGTTGCAGTAAAGATTGGAAGTGGTCAGCTGGAGTTAGCACCAGAATCAGAATCAGCAAATTCGCACGAACGCAAGTGCGCCGCGCGGCTTGTGTCAGAATTGTCTTGATTTGACTACCCTGACCAATTCCCGCCCCATGGAAGGGTCATGTCATGAACGAAAAGAATGCAGAATCCAATATCGTGATTCACACGCGGACGGCTGGAGGGCCATACGCCGTGCGGCCGTGCCGAACCGCACGGCGAGGCGATGACTTTATTTACTCTGAAGCTACTGATAAGCTTAACTTAGCACTGCTTAGACTAACCCAAGGCAAGACAAAGCAATCAACGGTTCTGTCGTATCTTCGTAGTCGTATCTGGATCACGAGAAAACAGCATGTAATTTTGTAACGAAGATTTCTAAGAAGATTTAGTGAGCCGAACAATCTTATTCTAAGCCAATGCATGCGCGTCCTATCCTAATAGCACTGCTCCTCCTTTCTACGGTGGACAGTGGACGATCAAAGCTAAAGCTGGCTAAGCACTAAACGCTGTTTACTTGCAGGCTTAACAGGGTTCAGCGTATTAGTACACGTTCTTTACTCTTGAGTCATAGTCGCAGTCATAGTTAAGATACTAGGCATAGGCATACTGAATTGTGAATCGGATTATCAGCTCATTCCAATCTTCAGCATTAATCTTAATCTTCCTTCAGCCCTCCACCAGTCCACAACTACTGTACAACTACGATTCGAAGTGGCGTGGGCTTCAGCTTCGGTCACGAACTGTAACCCAACCAGCACTGCTTGCATCTTAGCTGTAACTCCATTGAACTGCGACTGCGAGTATCTGAACGAATTCAATTGTGCCCCAGTCTCACAGTCAGTCTGGAGTTATTGGTCCAGTCGGTCGGTGGATGACTGACAGATCTCTCGGACGTAACGAATCACGAGTTGTAGTTTGAGGTTCAGATTTATCAGTGGACGGGTCCGATCCTTTTGAACTTGGATTAAAGTTGGAACAAATCGTGAACTAAGATGAAAGGCTTCCAGTGTTTCTGTGTTCTGTAATCTTGTGTTTGGCTTTTTCATGCACAAAACAGCTCATAACTCACTTTATGGCATGTTTTTCTCAGCGTTTATCTCTTTTTAAGTACGCAATTAACATAAACGAGTATCTCATCGATTTTTATTGAGTGTTTTAGCATCGTGGAGTGTATTAAAATTCAAGTCTTGCTCAGATCTCAGGAACTTTAAAGTAAAAGTAAGTTTGATCATTCGATTTTCGAATCTGCAATCAGTTCAACGTCGTTGCAAGGTCGTGATGACTGATTTTCTGTTATTTGGCCAATTTGCACACTTGCACCAGCTTCATGGTGGTTAAAAATAGTCGCGCAGATAAAAATACCCGCAACAGATACAGATTCCCAAACCAACTCCAAACTCGATACAACTTTCGATCTCAGGACTCTAAAAACAGAGAAAGCAATAAATTTTACTCTGTGATCTTGAATTTGAGAAGAAAAGTCATGAAATCATTGACCTGTGCCAAGGCCCAACTCCAAAACGGGCGGTGCAGGTTACTAAAAGGGAGTTAATGTCTTCTTTAACGTAAATATTTAGACAAAGCCGGCATGTTTCCAGTGAATTACCCTTCTGAAATTAAAATTCTTTGGGCCGGATTTTGATTTTGATCGCAGCCTCAAATCAATCCGTAAATCCTAAAAATAGCCGTTGACGATTCACATTGCAGCAAGCGCCGAATTTCGGATTTCATTCCAATAAAATGTCGATGTGCAAGGCACAACGCAAAATTCGTGGTACGGAAGGACGACGTGGACGCTAGAAGAATGCGATAATAATTTTCTCATTCTTTCGCATGAGGAGTTTAGGCCAGACTGCTTCGCTGTTTTGGCGATGTTCCAGAAAATGATCGACCATGCATTATTACTACGATTTTCCTGTAGATGAACGATGAACTCAGGAACATTGAACATATACTCAATCACGTGAGCAGTACTCCACAATTCCATTTCTACTTCTATTTTCCACAGCATTCAGCACACTATTCCATTTACAAAAATAGATTACAGGGCATAGGCATAATTGTCGAGTCGAGTTCAGCAGAAGGCTGAAGGCAGGAGCAGCAGTGCACCATTTGCGCAAATGGCATGATGGCTTAACCAGAAACAGGCAGCCAGCAATAAATCGCCCAATCTCAAACGCTAAACTAAAAACCAAAATTTTGGTTTGATTCCAACACGGCTCGCATCGCGCTCACATTACTATGAGATTTTCTTGTTTTCTCTTTCAGATTTTGATTACGTGAATGAATTAACTCAAGCCTCCAAACTGCAGCAGGATCCGGCAGCCAGCAAGAAACGCTTCGCGAATATTCCATTTACCTTATTGTTCTTCTGTGGTGAGCTGTTACGCACATTCAACAGTCTGGACGATTCCGTCCAAAACGGAGTTGTTGAAAGGTTAGCAGAAGAAAGACCCACACTTGCACCCGCAAAAGCTCCAGAAGGAGCAAGCAAAACTGTCAGCAACGGCAGCAGCAGTGAGGACGTAGTTGTCAACGAGATGGACGTGGAGTCTCAACCATTACCAACTCAACAGTATGTGCAGTTCGCAGGTAAGGCCCGGACACGTATTTAATCCCTTGTTTTTGAATCTGCCCTAGAATCAGCCATGCATGCGCGTGTGTTTGACATTTGCCAACTTTTGACAAATCCGCCGCACACGTACATCGGAAACGTCAAATGTAGAACGCGTTAATGAAGCTCGGCCAAAGTCCTTCGCTTTTACGTTTTTGCATTTTTGTCGAATGAAGTTCCGCATTTTCCTCAAAGCTGAAACAGCTGCAGTACAAATGAAGAAACTGAATCACTTAACATGATTTCGACTCTTTTCTTACAGAAATGCATGCAGGGCCATCCACCGGAGCCGCCGCCGCGTCCGCGTCAGCGCTCGCCTGCAATCTCAGTACAATCCTGTCGTTCAGTTGTCGGTCAACAGCAGATCAGCTCGCGAGGTCCTTACAGCTCAAACTCAAGAACATAGGCAATGGAAGGGAGGGCACAGACACCAACAACAATGCGAGTCCGACCAGGTCACCCACAAACAGCCTGCCACGGACAAACGGGTTCTCCGTGCGCCCGCAACAGTTTTCGCCAACAGTCAGCAATATGTACTTGCTCGCTAAGGACGACAGCGTTGATGGGCTCAACAGTGATGCGACAGGCAACGAAGATGACGACGAGGACGATGACGACCTCAAGGCACGCATGAAACGAAGCTCGTCACTCAAATCGGGGAAAACACCACCTGGAACACCTGGACGGAAAAAGATTGTGCGCTTCGCAGATGCACTCGGACTGGATTTGGCAGAAGTTCGGTCGTTCTTAGATGAAATTCCAAATGTGCCCAAATCAGCATACAAGTAAGTGCAATCTCCACAATGCCATGAGAGATCGCACCATAAAATGAACTTAAACTTTGTAGTAACAATGTTTCTTCTTTCATTGCTTTCAGAGATTTGGATTGTGCAATTGAATCGCTTACCTCGCCGAAGCCGTTCAACATCGTGCCACTACGAACAGCATCAGTCGTGACTTCTGCAACAGCGACGAGTGCGTGCCCTGCGAAAACTTTGGTGTCAACGTTCCATCAGCCAGTGTCAAGGCCAGATTTCTTCGATAGAGTGCGTGATCAGAAGGTAAGACTTAAAAGCAGCTAGCAGGCCAGTTAATCACCCGATGATTCAGTACCTGAATATCATGCAATGAATCACGTTTTCGTCCATCATTGCCAGATTCTGCTGGAGAATGCGTATCTGAGCGACAACTTCACGATAAAAGGAACCGTTCGTGTATTGAATATGGACTTCCATAAATCAGTATATATTCGGTATTCACTTGATGAGTGGAAATCGTTCAACGAAATTCAGGTGAGTTTATTCGCAACAGAAAATGACTCGAACTTCATTTCAATGTTCAATTTCTTAACTTCAATGACGCTCTGAATTACAGACAACCTACGTGAACGGTTCATGTGATGGGTTCTCGGACAAATTCGATTTCGCAGTTCAGCTGAGCGCTGATAAGCTTGAGATTGGCAGCAAAGTTGCGTTTGCAGCTCGATTTCACTGTCAAGGTCAGCAATTCTGGGACAGCAATAACGGACTCAACTACGAATTTCATGTCACACCGACATCGTCGTCTTCCGCGTCCGGACCCGCCTTGTCTCAGATTCAGCATCCCCAGAATCTCTTCAACTACACGCACTCTGCGTACTCTCCCATGGGGGATCAGTGGAGCACACACATGTGGATGTGAAGAAGGCAATCATTGGATGGAAACATCGCATCACAATCAAATCAACGAACACGAACGAAGACGGAAATGCTATGCAAATGCAAAGGCCAGTTTACTCTTCAAAGTAGCCATTTTCGTAGAGCCTTTTTATATTGGAATCTTGGATTGTCGACTGTTGCTGCTAATGCTGTCTAGCGTCTAACGTCTACCGTCTTCACTGTACCTACACGACAAATAAATCGTGAACGCATAACGCGTCGTCAAGATTGTAAATCACTTATTATATTTCTCACCGCAAATGTACTTTAAACATCACAATAGAAAATGTACTGCATTTCTCCGCAAAAAATAAATTTTATAATAAAGTCTCCCCATAAAGTCCACTTCTCTCATTAAAAAGCTATATTTAGCCACTGACATGATTAACAGGACGAAAGTACAGCGAGTAGAACAAAAAGGCGCAGCGACTACTGCCAAGAAGGCGCTTTTGGTTCAATAAGTATATATCTTTATGACCAATGTCAAATAATGTGGTCAATTTTTAAAATGCGGTCAAGTTGGATTTTGGGACGGTCAAAGAATCTTTTGGGGGAGAAAGTAAGTATTTCTGCGGAGTGGTGAATTTGCGGA